>CM062819.1:828941214-829319787 GCA_031772625.1 Pinus tabuliformis
ATATCTATAAACTGTCTCATGCATTCTTGGCCAATAACAAAACCTTTTCAATTGTGCAACTATTTTACTTACACCAAAATGACCTGATATTAGAGAAGTATGTGCTTCTTGAATCATGTAAACTCTTTCAGTTTGTGGAATGCATAACTTTCCCAAATGATATAAGAGTTGGTCCTTTACATAATAATCCAATTCTTCTACTTTCTTGCCATGACTTAAAGTTGCATATACATCTTTAAAATCTATATCTTGAGCATATTGTTCAATGTAACTTTCATGCATTACTGAGTTATGCTTATGTATAGTAGATGAATTTATGATTGGTCTTGATAACATGTTTGCAACCTTATTGTGTATGCCCTTCTTATATCTGATGACAAGATGAAATTGCTGTAGAAAACCCATCCACCTATAATGTCTTGATTGCTGCAATTTAGTTTGTGAGTGTAAATATTGAAGTGGTTGATGATCTATATGTATGATGGTTTCCTTACCCATTAGGTAATGTTTCCACTTTTTCACACTTTTTACTAATGCATACAATTCTTTATCATATGTGAGATAATTAACTACTGCAGAAGTAAAGGTCTCAGAATGATAACATATGGGTTTACCGTGTTGCATCAACACTGCTCCCATGGCATAGTCACTGGCATCTGTGTCAATCTCAAATGGATGTTGAAGATCTGGCAGTGCTAGTACTGGTGTTGTACTAATTTTTCCTTTTAAAGTGTCGAAGGCTTTTTGTTGTTTGCCTCCCCACTTAAACACCTGTTTCAATCTTGTTAAAGCATGTAATGGAGCTGCAATCAATGAAAAGTTAGCAATAAACTTTCTCCAATATTGTGCTTCCCCTAGGAAACCTCTAACCTTTGTAGCAGATTTGGGTTTAGGCCAGTTCACAATGACTTCAACCTTAGAGGGATTTATCTTCAATTCACCACCCCCTACAATATGACTCAAATAATTTAAAGATGTTTTGCCAAATTCACATTTTGATAGTTTTACATAGAGATTTTCTCTTTTTAAAACATCTAAAGTCTGATTTACATGCTTTACATGGTCTTCCCGTGTCTTACTAAAAACAAGAATGTCATCTAAATAAACAATTACAAAATCATCAATAAAAGGTCTAAGTACGTCATTCATAACTCTCATAAACATAGCAGGAGCATTAGTTAAGCCAAAAGGCATAACCAACCATTCATACAATCCTTGCTTTGTCTTGAAAGCAGTCTTCCATGCATCTTGTTCTGCAACTCTGACCCGATGATAGCCACTTCGCAAGTCTAACTTAGAAAAGTAAACTGCTTCTTTCAATTGAGCTAATAGATCATCAATACGAGGAAGAGGATAATGATTCTTGATCGTTATTTTATTCAGTGCTCTATAATCAATGCATATTCTCCACGAACCATCTTTCTTTCTCACCAACATGATTGGAGATCCACATGGTGATGTGCTTGGTCATATAAACCCTTTTTTGAGCAACTCTTGTACCTGCTTCTTTATCTCTGCATTCTCTAAAGCTAATACCCTGTACAATCCAATGTTAGGTAATGGAGCATCTTGCTGCAAACAAATATCATGTACTATTTCTTGCCTGGGTGGCAAACCTTTTGGTTCTTGAAATAGAACATCATACTCTGAAACAACTTTAACTAAATCAACTTTCTGTTTAGCATCACAGCCTTCAAATGCATTGGATTTTTCAGGATCCTTTTCCTTTACAACCATAAGTAAAAACTACTTACTTGAATTCACAATTCTTTTCATCTGTCCTGAGTTTATGAGAGAATAGTTATTTTTGAGTTTATGAGCTCTTACAATATATTTTATTCCATCTTTAGTGATTTGATACTTATTTTCAGCTCTATAGAAAATAGATTTCCTATCATACAAGTATGGACTTCCCAAAATAATACCACATATATCTAATGGAACTACATCTAACTCAAACTCATCTACAAATGTTGATCCAATAGCAAACCTAAGTTTACATTGTCTCGTTACATGTAGCTTTGTTTGATCACACACCCAACCTAATGGATATGGCTTCTCATGAGGTTTTGTTTGTAATCCAAACTTCTTTACAATTGTTTCAGAAATCAAATTGACTTGTGATCCACTATCAAACAAAGTATCAATATTATTATGCTTGGAAATTACTCTAATATGAAAAAGCTCATTTCTTTCTCTCTCATTACTTTCATTATTAACAGATTGTGCAGAATTACTAGTGGATGCTTCAGAATCTTTACCTTTAATACTCATGGTTGTAACTGTTGTTTCATCACTGAAATCTGACCCCAAGTCTTTCTGAATAGAAGCAGCATTCTTCTTCTCCTTTCCACCAAAATTCTTGGGTTTCAATTCTGGATGCAAAGACAAACAGTGTGCCTCATCGTGTCATTCTTTATTGCAATGAGTGCATGAAGGTTTATCCTTCTTTACAGTGTTTGCTTTCCTCTCCTTCCATTTCAGTTTCTTCTTTTCCTTGCTCTTGCTTATAGAATATTTAGATGTTCCCCCAATCTCTGGGTTTACATTCTTACCTCTAGCTTCTAGATGTGTGGCTTGAACTGATACATCATCTAAGCTAGTGGAATCAATCATGAGAATAGTATGCTTTAAATAGCTATGAAGACCACCTTTATACTTTAATAAAGTTTCAGGTGAGTCTAATGATATTCCTAGAGTTAAAGCTCTCTTTCTAAATTCCTGAGTATAACTTTGTACACTCTGACCCTTCAACTGGTGAAGAGTTTGCCAACTCATCATTGCCTGCTGCATGTAAGCCAAAGGATAAAATTGATTTTTGATAGCAGAAACAAAGTCATTCCAGGTAGAAAGGATTTTACCATTTTTTTTTAGATCAACTTGGGTCTTGCCTTACCACCATACTAGTGCAGTTCCTCCAATTTGAAGGCTAGACAGCTGAATCTTTCTCCTTTCTGAATCAATGTTCTGCACCCTGCAATATACATCAATATGTCTTATCCAATTATCTAACTTCTCTGTATTTAGTTCTCCATCATAAATTGGCAAATCAAACTTCACATCTAATTTAATCAAAGAAGTTTTCTTCTTTTTCTTATCAGGGCTAGCTTTATGCGAAGAAGATGATGAGGTAGGTGATGATGGAGGAGTTGGTGGAGAAGGCATTTCTCCTTTTCCTTTTCCTTCTGGAGAGGCAACTAGAAAAGGTTCCTCTGCTCCTTTCTCTGGCTTAGGTGTTGAGGTTCTTTCACCTCGACCCTTCTTAAACTCCAGATACATCTCTTCCACCATGGCTTGCATGGCCTTAAAACCTTCCATAAATTGAGATTTTGATCTCAATGGAGTTTCTTCTGCCATTCTTCTCTGAGAATAGACTCTTCCAATCTCTGGATTAGCCTCAACAAGTTCTCCTTCTCCTAGTCTAAGCTTTAATGTAGTTAGCATTTAAAATCTAGCACAAGCTTGTCTAACCTTAACAAAACCTAATGATCTGATACCACTTGTTCTAAAAGTGAGATCTTAAATCAATATAAAGGTATTACAGACTCATGTGTAGGAATGCCAATATTACTTAGTGCAACAGATCGAAAATATTGCAAATAATATAGACAATAAGAAATTAGAAAACATAACAGTCACACACATTAACACAACAAATAATCAAGGAGTTCACCAGACTTCCTGGCTATGTCTCCTGGTCTAGCTTTTAGTGTTCGACCTCTATATTATGTCTTCAAGAGTAGATTATTACAAGTGTGAGCTCAAACTGAGTCTCAACATAACAAGGATTTACTTGAAATCCTCAAGTCTACAAGAGTACACAGACTCTCCCTCTTACTCTCTGTCTTCTGCTTTCTCTCTGTCTCAGCAACTGCCTGCTCTGTCTCTACCATTGAATGGATTTTAATCCTATCGGTGCTTGTCTGTTCGTCTCCCCTTTCGGGCTCTCTGGCTTCTAGCCACTGTCCCTTCCTCTCCTTCTGGAGCGTTTAGCAATCATTGCTAAATGCCCTAAGGTATGGTGGCCACCTGTTTTTAATGGAAAGGACCACTGGCGCGAGTGAAATTCCAAAAAGTAGTTTCTCTGTTTACACAGAGAAATACACAGAAAACACTGAAAAATATGACAAAACACTTTCTATCGAACTTCAAATAGTATCGAATCCGCCCTATAATCCTATCGGGTCCGCCTTTGGTTGCTATCACAATTCCACCATTGATCTACGTGATCTCTGATCCAACGACTAATATCCAGTTCGGGCGACTTATGTGCATGGAGATTACCCGCCCAAAAAGGCGGTTTTCTCTCTTCTGCACCAAGCCACGTGTCAGCCAGTGGATGGGTTCGGGCAGAGCCCGTCCAATACCACTTACTGCCTGAGGCCTGCCTGAAATCCCGCTTACCACGAAACTCAAATAATATAAAGCTGCATTTATAAACCTTTCGGGTTTGGTTTTATCACTTCGGGCGCATTTCCTTTGTATTTCGGTTTTTTAACGAAAATGCGTAAATACATAGAAAAACCCGAAAAATCCCTTTTTATCGGAACTCAAAATTTATCAAGCCGCATTTATAAATCTTGTCAGGTCCGGTTATCGCAAGTTGCATGTTTGTGTTGGTCCCGCTCCTTTGTATCGTTGCGATGTGATATATCGCATATCGCATGGTCTTCGAGGCTCCGGTAAGTCTTCCCTTTGTGTTATAGCGATGCGATATTGCAATTTGATCTGGGTCATTGATCTGCGCGCTTGATCAACGGTCCTCGTTAAATCACGCTGATCACTATCGCGATTTCCATAGGGTTGTCTCCAATGTATTCCGCCGACTTCTCCCGATTGCGATATTCCGATTAGATCTGGACCGTTGATCGATCCGATCCGACGGCTTCTATGCAGCGTTACTTCCACCTTTGCTTAGCTCTGTTTTCCGCCATTCTTTCATTGTTTTTCCTTCCGATAATGTTTCCGATAGTTAATATATATGAAGACTTAGAGGTTTTAGGATCCATTTTGGATCAGTAAGGTATCCCAGTTGATTCATGTAAAGACTACATATTCAGCCAGTGAGGTAGCGCAGGTGTTTATTAGAGAGAGAGTGAGACTACACAGTGTTCCAAAGAAGATTGTGTTAGACATGGATGCAAAGTTCACTTCCAAGTTTTGGAAGGAACTATTTCCAGGTTTGGGTACAAAGTTAGCCTTTAGTACAACTTATCATCCTTAGACAGATGGATAGACAGAGAGGGTCAATGGGATTTGGAGGATATGTTGGGGATGTACGTGATGCACCAGCAGAAGAAATGGGAGGCGTGCCTTCCATTGGCTAAGTTCACATACAAAAATGGTTATCAGGAGTCATTGAGGATGAATCCTTTAGAGGCATTGTATGAATAGAGTTGTAACACTCCCATCACCTGAAGTGATCCAGTGAACAAGGTACTTATTGGAGTAGACATGTTGGCAGACATGGAGTAGGAAATGTAGGTTATAAGCAAGATTATAAAGGAACCACAGGATACACATACGAGTTATGTGGATCAACACAGGGCGTTCAAGGAATTTTAGGTTGGGGAGCATGTGTATTTGCGCATCAAGCCCAAGAAAATCTCTTTGAGGATTGGTTCACGTGCCAAGTTAGCACCAAGGTATTGCGAGCCTTTCGAGATCCTTGAGAGGATTGGACCAATGGCATATCGACTTGCGCTGCCTCCAACAGTGAAAGTCCATGATATTTCACATATTTCATTTCTTAAGAAGTATATAAAGGATGTTGATCATGTTGTTGATTGGTCTATATTGTAGGTGGAGCAAGAAGGAGAGTTCCAGTTGAAGCCTCAGTGCATATTGTAGCGGAAACATCTCATGCTCAGTAATAGAGCCATAGAGCAAGTTAAAGTGTAGCGGAAGCACTTTGGGCCTGAAGAAGCTACATGGGAGATGGGGATCATATGCGTGCCCTTTATCCTTCATTTTTTACCGGTTCAGGCAAAGACGTTTTGGTTCGATGTTGGTATATGTTTGGCATATGTTTTGTTGATGTTTTGGTTTATGTATGTATATATATATGGATGTAAATACCACCATGAGATAAGTTATAAATCTCAAATAAGCGGTATGGGTGTCATATTATTATGGTTGTTATATTGTCATGTTGTCATGATGTTTTTCTTTTGAGCAGGTCTTTCATTGTAAATACTGCAACGAGCTAAGTTATAAAGCTCCATGGGCAGTATGTTTTATTTCCAGTAGTTTTGCAGAGTTCATGGTGTGGTTTAACACTGAGGATGGTGTTCCCCAAGGGGGAGGGTTCTGTAACAACCCTGGTGAAAATTTCATGTAATAAAGAAAAACAAGACCAAGGTTAAGGGACATTTTTTCCAAGCTGAATGTTAGGAAACAATATCCTATTAGGCATCACTAGATGTGTGTTTTGGCTAAGGAGAATTGACAAATTCTAAGGCAAAGGCATTAAAAGGAAAAAAGGCATTTTGACACATTTATTAATCAAAATAAAGGAAAATATGAGAAAAGCAAGGTGAAAGGTCACAGGTTGCATGTAAGGAGGAAAATGAAGGGAAATAACGGAAAATGAAGAAATTAGAGGCCTCATTAATAAAAAATCTTATGAGGATCAGTGTCCAAGATTTTGCTAACCTTTTGTCGGTTCAAGTTTGGATCTCTCTCATTATTCTCTCTCTCTTTATCACTCTTGGTCACTTAGAGTTTTCTTGGAGCACTCTAGCTTTGGATCAAGGAAGGAAAGGAAAGGAAAAGAAAGGAAAGAAAGGATCAAGGAAGAAGAGAAGGATCAAGAAGCTTCAACAGGGATACTTGCAGGTAACCTTTTGCATGTGTGATTTCCTAGTTGGTTTAGACATGCATGGATTTGCATGTTGGTGTATGGTTCTCTTGGTATCATTGGCATGGTTTTATCGGGTTATGACAATGGTTTTCATCCTAGACAAAATAAACAAAATTATATTTATCTTTATGATTATTATATATTTATGATATTTATGTTTGTATTCATTCATATGTAATATTGTGCAAAAATAGAATTTGATGAGAAGTAATATATGTTTATATGTTTGTTTGCTTGTAGTTCTAGCTGTTAGATTTGGAATGCAACGTAATTTTTTTTTCTACTTTTTCAACATGGTCTATATACTACGTGAGATACTATAAGTTCGAGGTGATTAACAATATTGTAAGTTTGAGGTCATTAACAATATTGTATGGCTGCGGAAAAACACTTTGTTTACCCATTCATACATATCTTTATTTATTTTTAGTTTATAGCTTTTAAAGTTCAATAACTAAACTAAACAGTTATGTAACGTTGTTTAGTTCAAAGTCTTCCACTTTCAATTGAAATTAACCAATATTGAATATTATATATTTAAGATTACTTACCTTTTTAGGTTAATAATTTTTTTATTACAAACTAATTTATTACCCTTACTCTCTGAGAAATATATGGAAAAAGTTACTATGACATTTCCTATTTACTATGGTTTTGTTTTAATTATTTTTGTCGTATTATCAACCATATCTCGTTTACAGGTTTTACGAAACTGTGATTGGTTTTGTGTAGGATTTCTATAAAAACATATTTGAAAATGATGTTTTTTTATTTAATGTTAAAAAGTTATTTATTTTAAATTTATTGTGTTTAGAGGTATTTTATATTTTAGTATGATGAAGATATTATAGTGCTGTAAAAATGAATGATTAAATTAAAATATCATAATAATAAAATATAATATTGACTCAATTAAAAAATAAATTGTAAAAATAATAATTTACTATAATGTGATTTTGTTTTTATTAATAAAATTATAAACATATTTTTCATTAAAAATGAAAAATCATGATATGAATCATATTAAAATAAATCTAAATATAACTATTCATATTTGGAACTATGATATTTTAGAATATATAGTTAAAAACTATATAAACACTTTATAAATTTAGATGTAAAATATATATAATATAAACAACAACTATGAATTAAGATCTATTTTACCATATGTGTTAAAATAATGATTCATATATGTAATGATTATATTTCAAAATATTGTATTTGAATTCAATTAATAAGCATATAAAAATCCATACTTACTATAATCTTTCTTTATATATGTAATGGATGTTATGCATCTCACATTAAAATTAAATTATAAGATATGTCAAAGAAATTGTTGAGCTCATATATATATTCTTTATTCTAGATTTGAGGTGTTTTATTTTTTTGTTCGAAGTGATGCATTATATTAACATCATTTTTTTTGCTTCTTTCCACATGTCCTTAAAAATGAGGTGTCTAACGAGTAGAAGCTTTCAAGCATAAAAGATGGTTTCTTAGTCTCATCACTTATATGTATATCTAAGCATATTGTCGAGTGATTAGAGGCTCCACTAGGAAGGTTATATCTTTCAATGGAGATTTCTTTTGTTAGTATCTCTTTTGTGACTAAGAAGCAATCCAGGTGAGGCAATTTGGTGCTTACCTCATTGTTATAGGTGAATATTCCATTGATAGTTTCCACGTCTACCAAATTTAAATGGTTAATAATATTTTTAAAGGAAGTTGCATCTATGTAAAGTCTCGTTATACGTCCTTTATTTTCATCTATAGTTTTAATCATATTGAAATCTCCTCCAATTATCCAAATATGGTATGTCACCATGGTCTCCGGATTATTGAGAGTATGGAGAAAATGAATCTTCTATTGTGCCAAGTGTGAGTCATAAATGTTGGTAATGAATTATATTTCCATAGACCCATTCATTTGGAATCTAGTTGATAAAATTCTAAGGTATGTGGGTGGGTCTAAGATGATTACATCATTCAAGTTTTAAAGCATAATTGTTATTTCTATATTTCTTAAAAAGTTCAAGGATGTGAATCTACAAGATTCCCAAAAGTTGAGAAGCAATTTTAGAAACTTTACTGGTACTACATTTTGTATTTCAAGAGTCTTTTCTTTCACTTGCATTTGAGACCTCTGAATATTCTAGGAAATGATATTCATTTATATCTTAGGCGAGTGGGAGAGAATTCCTTCGTCATTTCTGTGATCTTCCCTAATTGACTTAATATTCTCCTAATTATTCAAGAAGGTTATTATTTGAATTATTCCCCTTTTCCTCTGAAGTTTAAGGACTTTTAGAGTATATTTGAAACAAGGAATGTGAATTCCAAGATTAGGGCTAGCATAAGTGCTACAAAGGGATTCAAGTTGTCACTTCTTCTTGGCTTTGTGGAGGGCTTAGTGAATCAGTTAACTTGTTATTTTGAGATCGAATGCATATAATTCCCATGCAAGGAGATTTCCATATCTACAATATGTGGGTCATCCAAATCCATGTCATCTAGGTGGTGTTATGGAGGAATTGATGGTATTTCTTCCCATGTCATCTAGGTGGTGTTCTGGAGGAACTGTTGCTATTTCTTCCATAGTAGATTCAAGAACTTCTAGTTTTGTTTTGTCATTTCCCTCAGTTTTTGGAATTGAGGTTGAAGGTTAGGGATGCTATGAGACTTCCTTTCCTTTTGATCTAGTCACATATGCATCTAGTGAAAATTTTTTGGGCTATTTTTTGCCTGGAATGGCTCAATTTTCAAAGTTATTTCTAGTTGTGGGAACAATGTTATTCTGTGTTTCAAATGGAGCATGCTAGTTTCTTTTCTTCAATGTAATCTTCATGAAAAACTCTTCTTTAGGGTTCAATTCTTGGGGAGGTTTGTTACGGACAAGGCAATTTTTTTTGAAGGGATGGTCGTACTCATGGCAACAATGACAATGAAAAGGAATATACTCATAGTTGAGTGGCTATTTCTACATCATATCTTGGTAATAAATATCAATGTAGGATAGAAATGGCTACAATATGTCCATAGAAATGAAAATTATCACATAAAATGTATACCTCCACGTTCTAGTTATTTCTGAGATCTTGACAAACTAGACCAAGGAATTAACAATGCCTTAGACAATTTCATCTACCTAGAATCCTCTTAGGAGGGAGAAGAGATGAATCTAGACTTGGGTGGCTTAGAATTATTCCTTGTTTGAGTTGAAGCATTTAATATAATAGAAAACACATCAGAGTTAAACAAATAAGATCTTATTTTACAAGAATTCATTTTTATCTTCTAGGTTGGCAATAATAGTTATAAAGAATTCCTTGGCTCCTAATTCTAGGTCCAAATTTTCCTTGGTTTCCATTTGTTCTAAATCCACGATATTAGTGACTTTAACTATGCCTAGAGCTCCAGGAATTTTTTGATCACGACATGGTCTTACATAAATTGGATGTATGCTACAATTTTGTTGGATTTAACTTCAAATTTTGGATCTTCGGTTTCATTTGGGAGGCAACATCCACGAATTGGATGTATGCTACAATTTTGTTGGATTTAACTTCAAATTTTGGATCTTCGGTTTCATTTGGGAGGCAACATCCACGATTCATGTGCTACCAAGATGAGTTGATTAGCATGCCGTTTGGAGGTGCCAATCCATTTTTTTGTCTTAAATCTTTGTCATTCATAGCTGAACAGGAGTTAGTGCTCTTGTTAAATTGATCTTGGCAAGAACATTTGTCATCATTTTTCATGATATTTTGATAGGAAAGAGATGATGACACCCTTGTACAACATACAACATGTGTCTAAGGACCATATCCACTTTAGAAAGCCTAATAAATAACTTTCCAAAAATATATATTTAAATATTAAAATAATTAAAATAAAAATACAATTAATTTAAAAAAATTTAAGCTACTAACAATTTTATGTTTAAAATAAAATTATAAAATAATAATTATCCAAAATTTAAATTTAAAATGAATTTAAAAAGATAAAATAAATATAAAACCTTTTTATTAATAAAAAAAATAAGACAGTGAAATTAAATAAAACCCACTTGTAATAATTGGATTATTTTTTCCCTTCTACCAGACAATAAGCTATCATTTAAATTTTAACAAAATACATTTGCATGGGTTTTCATGTTTTATGAATGATAATTAGTGTGAAGTTATTATCATGATTTATAATTATTAATTTAAAATATCTTTAAATGAGTAGCATAATATAATACTTTAATCTATAAATTAATCTCAATTTAAAAAAAAAAAGAATCAAAATATTTATTTACTTAAACTAATCTATAAAATTACTAAATTAATAATTATTAAAAATATAATTTATTTTTATTTTAAAAATAAAAAATCAATTAAAACACACTTCAAATTTTCATAAATGATATATGATTTTTTTTTAATCTGGAAAACAAATTCTGTCATGCACATATTAAGAATCCATTTAAGAATCCCTCCACATTGCTTGTTGATTTATTCGGTCTAATCACACGTTTAGTAAAAAAATGAAAATTAAAAATAAAATACAATTTCCAACTTTTTATAGTTTTTTTTACCGCATATTCACACATGCATATATAGTCGTTGTGTTTGTAGATATCAAATCATTTAAACATGTATCATATTGTAGTCGAGGATTGTTGATATTTAAAATTTTCGTAAATGAAATTAGCTTAACGATCTAATCATTTATGTATAGGGAAATATGGAATTTAACCCTTCTTATATGATATAGAAAATTTAATGAGGGAAAGAAAACATACAAGTCACCCTTTGGTTGTATATTTAATTAAGAAATGTAGAGATCATAATGTCACTAAAGATTGTTGGATGTTTATAATTTTTTTCATATAATAAATTAAAAATAGAAAGCATTGATATAATATGATGGTTGCAAGTTCGTTAAGGGAAAGAGAAAACAATGTACACAGAGGATAAAGGAAGAACAACAAACCCATAGGAAAACAGTTACTTATTTCCCTCTATTGCTAAAATTTGAACTTGGATTGATTGAGAATCAAATGCTCTAATTGAGTTAGAGAAACCGATTATGAATGCTTCTTCTTAGTAAAGAATAAAATTATATATTCTAATTTTAAAAAGTCATGGCTTTTTTTATTAGTCCTAGTTGGTAAGATAGTAGGAGCTTTCTACTGGATCTATTTATTTATATATACAAATCATAATTTAGAATACAATATGGGAAATTATTCAAAACCATTCTATATTAATTCAATAATCAAAATTTCCCAAACTTAAATTTAAAATAAAAATAAAAATTTGAAAATCAAATAAATGATAAAACATAACCTATTTATGCAAATGGCTAAATTATAAAAACATAAATCTTACCTTTCCTTTTCTTTCCAGCATCTTCCTAATGTACCTCGATTAGTGCCAAGACCATTACCATGGCCCACACCAAGAGCTATGAATAAGCTCACATTGTTTAAACTTATACAATTTGAATAATTAATTATAGGATTGGATGGTGTGTTTTATATAGGGGTCTTCTACGGGTCAAACTAAGATTTAGTAAAAGTTAGGGGTGAAATTGTGATTAATGGAGCTTGATTCCATAAATTCGAAAAGAATGGGAAGAGCAATGGATAAACTTCTCTTTATTTATACCATGTTTATTTTTAATATAATATATATATATATATGAATGAATCTATGATGAGTGGAGTGGATTCTATAACATAGGAATAAATTTGAAGTATTATAGAATTGATTTATGGGATAAATTTATTTTTAATGTGATATCATAGTTTATATATGAAACATATAATAAAAAATTGGGTGAAACCTTAGAAAATGTGTAATATTAAAAAAATACACTTTTGAATTTTTAATCATTGAATTTTTTTTATAGGAAAAAAAATTGAAATTATTTTTTTATTTTTTTTATTTTATTTTTTATGTTTTTATCCCTTTCGCTTTATCCCCATCTACTACTCCCCTATGCCTACCTCAATGTTTCCCTCCCTTCATTGCTCACCCGCTCTCCATAGACACTCCTCTATCCATATATCTCCCATTCTCTCCCCCCTTCATATATACCTCTCTCTATCTATATTTCCCTCCCCCTCTCTCCTCCCCTCTCTCCTCCTCTCTCTCTCTTCCCCTCTCTCTCTACCCTTTGATATATTTCTCTCTCGCTATCTCTCTCTCTCTCTTACACACACACACACTCTTTGTTGGGGTCCTAATATCGGTTTATAGATTCAGTCCCTCTTACATTTCTTTGTCAATCCGGGGTCATCTGATTATTTCAAGGTTATCATGCAAGGTCTATAAAAGCCACAGTTTCCCTACCAAGTATTGAGCAATTACAAAATACAATGCCCAAAGCGTTCTATAAATCAAGTAACAATAAATTAAAAAACACCAACTCTATGTACCATCAATCCGAAGTAACAACAATTCTAAAATAACAACAAGATAATAAAGCAACAAAGAAATGAAAAAAAACATAAAGCATTAATGATACAATTGAAAGGCATACCTATCCACACAAATTGTATCCAACAACACCTTATCAAAAGAGTGGTCGAAATTTCACTTAAGAAAAACTAATTTGGTCTGTTTTGCACGAAACCCGTGTCTCGGATTTTCAAAATTCATATTCATTTGCCCAAAAATCCCAACGTAAAACTATCACTTTTTATCCCAACGAATTTCTAAATTGGAATATTTGATTATGAGTTGAAGATCAAATTTACAATCTGGAAGGGATCTTGGAGGCTAAAATCATGGGTGATGTTATAAAAAAATCATTAACAAACCATCGTTGGAAAAATCATGCATATTAATCATCAATTTATTAAAAATAAAGGAGAACAAGTATTACTTATTGACAAAAGAATAAATAATTATCAAATGGAATTATGTAATAAATAATGTGATAATGGATGGTAGAAATGGATGAAATATATGTCAGGAAATGGTAATAATAATGATAAATTATTGTCCCAACACTATTGGCCCATCTCTTCCACCCCTTTTCTCCCCCCTCTCCTTCTCACCCTTTGTCCCACCACCCCTCACCCTCTCTCATTCTCTCTCCCTCTCTCTCTTTCTCACTCTCTCCGCCATTTGTTGTCTCACTCCCCCTCTCACTCACTCATTTTCTCTCTCACTTTTATCCTCTCCCCATCTCTCTTTCCTCCAATATCTTTATCTATTTATCCCCCCTCTCTCCCAATCTTCCCTTCTCTCCCACTCTCTCTTCCTTCCTCACTATCCCCCTTTCTCTCTCACTCTCTTGCTTTACTTCCCACCCACTTCTCTCTCTATGTCTTTCTCCCCATCCCTATCCCCATCTCTTTTAGTATTTGTCTATCTCCCACTATTATTCGCTCTCTCTTTCTCCCTTCCCCCCTGCCACTCACTCTCTTTCCCTTTATCTCTATGCCTATTTTTTTCACCGTATTTATTCAACCCCTACTTCAATTTGTCACTCTCTCTAGCTCTAAATTTTCTCCCCTTTCCCCCTATCTCTCACTCCACCCCTTGTCTCTCCTCCCCTATTTCTCTCTCTCACTTCCTCATTTCCCCTCTTAGTCTCACAAATTCTCTCTCCCCATATTTCCCACACTTCTCCCCCTTCCTCCCTCCCTCACTATATTTCTCTCCCTCGCCTCCCACTCTCCCTCTCACCCCACACCTCTCTTTCTCCACACCCCTCTATCTTACTTCACCATACTCCTATCCATCCTCTCCGTTCCCCTCCCTTAATATCCCTTTATATTTCTATTTATCTACCCACTCTCAATGGTCCCCTATTCTCTCTCCAAAACCCCACACTCTCATACCCCACTCTTTATCTCTCTATCCCCCCCACCCACTCTCTCTCTCTCTCTCTCTCTCTCTCTCCAAAATATCCCTCTCTCTAAACACAACTCACTCTTTCTAACACCATCTCTCTCCCTCTCTCTCTCTCATGCTAGCTCCCCTCACTCTCCCCCCTCTCTAATCCTCATTGTCTCTCCATCCTCTCTTTCCCCTCCCTCTCTCTTCTTCCCCATCCCAACTTATTACCTATGTCTGGACCCATCACACACACTCTCTCTAATGTTCTCCACTCTCCCTCTCTCTATAACACCCCAATTCTCCCTCTCTCTCTAACTCTACATAACACCCAATCTCTTTCTAACTCCCCACTTTCTCTCTCTAACCCTGATTTCTCTATCTTTATAATTCTCCACTCTCTCTCTTTGTAACTCCCTACTTTCTCTCTAACCCTGATTTCCTTATCTTTGTAAGTCTCCACTCTCTCTCTCTCTAACCTCCCACTCTCTCTCTTTGTAACTCTCCGCTCTTTATTCCCACCCATCTTTCCATCTCACTTACTCTTTCCCTTCCTCAACCTCTCCCCCTTTCCCCTCCTCTCCCTTTCGCCACCTCTTACCCCCCTCACTATTTAACTCTCCCCCTCTCTCCCTAATTATTCCCTCCTTATTCACCCCTTTCTCTCTCTCTCTCTCCCTCCATCCCTTCACCATCCTCTCCCCCCTCCCACGTGCCCTTACTCTCTCTCGACACCTTTCTCTATTCATTTCTCTCACCTACTTCTATCTCTTTATATATCTCTCTTTCTCTTCCCCCCATATCATTGCCCACTTCTCTTTCTCACTCTTTATCTATCTATCCCCTATCTTTATCCTTATGTATTTCCCCTCTCTCTCCCTCTCTCACTTTGTCTCACTCTCAATCTCCCCTATTTTCTCTCTCTTTCTCCCCCCACTTTCACTCACTCCAACTCTATTTTTATCTCTGCCTCTCTCCCTATCCCTATTTCTCACTCACTTTCTCATTACCCTCTCATTCTCGCTCTCACTCTCCACTTCTCTCTATCCATCTTTATTTATCTCTTTCTCATTCCCCCTCTCATTGACTCTTACTTTTTCTCTCTCTTCCCCACTCCCTACCTATCTCTCCCCATATCTCACCCCCTTCTCCTCTAACCCTTCCCTTCCATTATGCCATCTTTCCCCCTCTCTTATCCACTCACTCTCTTTATCTTTCTGTCAAATCTCTCTTTTATTCTCTATTTCTCTTCCCCATCTCTCTCTCCCCCTCTCATTCCCTCTAGTTCTCTCTGGTACCCTCTCTCTCTCTCTCTCTCCACCTCTTTCATACCCTATCTCTCTCCCTTCGCCATTCTTTCACTTTAGACTCTCTCACCCCTCCCCTCCTCTCTCCCTCTCCTTATCACTCTAAAACACTCTTTCTCTCCCATTCTGCCCCCCACTCTCTCCCTCCCCAACTCTCGCTCACCCTATCTCCCTCCACGTCCTTCTGTCCCACATCCTCCACATATCTCTTTCTCCCATCCCCATTTTCTCACTTTCTCTAACCCCAACCTTACTTTCCCTTCCACCCTCCTCTCACTTCCCCCAATATCTCCCACCTCTCTATCCCCTTTTATCTCTATGTATAACACCTCTATTCTCTCTCTAAAACCCTCTTCATAATACCCAAATCTCTCTCTAACCCTTACTCTATAACCTCCATGACTCTCTTTCTCTCTACCCTTTTTTCCCCACAACACACACTCTTTCAAAACTCGACACTCTCTTTAAGCCTCAAACATCCCCCCTCTATATCACTCTCTCTCTCTTTCTCATCCTCCCTCTTCCCCCCTCTCTCTCCTTTTGTTCCTCCCTCCCTTCCCCACTTTCTTTCTTTCATCATGGCCCTTATCTTTCTTGACCACAACCCACACCTACCCCTTCTCCCTCTCCCTCTCTCCCCCTCACTCACTCTCTAATCTCCACCCATTTCCTAATTAACTCCCCCTATCTCTCTAACTCCCTCACTACCTCTCTAACTCACTATAACATAAACTCTCTTTCTCCCCCTTATCTCTCCCTCTAATTTCTTCCACTAGCCCCCCTTCTCTCTCTTCATGCCACCCTCATCCCAAACCCCATCTCCCTCTCCATTTCCCTACTAACACCCCCTCTCTTTGTTTGAGCCCCACTCTTTGTATCTCTATATCTTTGTCACACCCTACTTATCTCTCTCTCCCCTCTATCTTTTAACTCCCTCCCTCCCTTATTTATCTCCGTACTCTCTTTAATATCCCTAAAGCCTCAATATAATGTTTACCATTTTTCAAATATTATTTTTCTAACTCGATTAATGTGTGTTTAATCTATTGGAACGTTACGATTAAATCAACAAGAAGTTAGGGTTAACATTTCCTGGTAATGACCTTTTCATTCATTATTTACTGAGGATCTATGCACTAAATTTTTTTACTGAGTGATGATGGAAATCACATATATTGATGCATGTTCTCCATTAAATCTGTATGCCAAAGCTTTCTTGGTGTAACATTCTACCAATTCCTTTCTTTTTGACATGAATCATGATTAATCACATAGATTCACAATACGCTCTGAACCATAAATGCATGAGAAAGTCATCTTCTTAGGGAAAAAAATGCTAATTCATGTGGAAGATTGCATGTGGAAGATGGTGTTTGAGGGTGAAAATTTGATCATCTCTCCAATTTTATCGTTGAGTTGGAGACCTCTAACATATTTTTACCAAAGGACTGGGGCTCCATATATAGCCAATGAAACTATAGAGACTATGACCTAACCCTTTGTAGAGTTGGTTATGTCTATGATTAATTGACAGAATGATCCCAGTGCATTGAAGCTACAACATATGGGGATGGAGGTCAAGCCTTGATGATGACATGAAATCATGACATAGTAGTGAAAAAATGTTGGGTATGGTAAAAACAATAGGAAAATCAACAATCCCATGGCATTTTGTTCAAGAAATAGGTAATTGTGATTATGGTTGGTGATGATTCTTTGTTAATCAAAGCTTTGTCCTCAAAATTAAATCATGAGCATGACTCTTGAAGGATTTGCAATGAAGTGAAATATGGAGCATGAAACTATAGAAGCCTCCATGCAAATAGTGAACATAGTGGTTTAGCACGTTTGAAAAAATATAAATTCTCTTGAAAAGATAATTGTTTTCATTCGAAAATTTAACCCATGTTCTTGAAAGAAAATAAAAACATTTCATGTGAATCATTGCATAAAAGATTAGCCGCATTTATTCTTGGACTTTGCTAATCTTTCGAAAAAGAATCTATTATTTCTTGGAAGGAATGTAGATATTGTGTGTGAAAAGATAAATTAGTTTCCTATCTCTTTAGAATTCTTGAAAATAAATATATGGTTGCATGCAAATAAATAGTGCCTATGCATTTAATTTCTTAAAAAAGAAAAACAAATTACAGGCAAGAAATAAAACTACCATGTATTTGAGTTTTGGAAAAGAATACTTGAAACCCTCCATACAAAAATATAGAGTGCCCATTAAAAAAAAAACGTATGTAAGATTTGTTTAAGAAAGGACAAAGAAAATAAGTTGTTTCATTTACGAAATTATCGGGGATATTATCATGATGCTTATGCACTAGGTTTCTAAAGAGAAACACTGGACTTTTAAATAGAATATGTGTTTATGTGCATAGGAATAATATCTATTATATTAGATCTACTGGAAATGAATATGTGAATTTACATGCATGGAAAATAATAGTTTTGGTATTAGATTTCTTTTGGGAAAATACTATGTATAGTGATTGGGTTAGATCTTTTGGTAAGAGAAAAATATCGGTTTGCATGCATGAAAGGATGAATGTTATGCATTTGTTATGCATTTGAATGAGTGCACACACTTCCTTGTCATTCTTCCATTCATCCCTTGCATCGATTATCCAATCTAGTTGGATAACAGAAATGGCGCAGAGAAATGCTTCCACATCATCATCCTTTCTTGAGAGAGTGCATTTGCCACAACATTTTGCTTCCCTTTTTTGTAGATGATTTCAAAGTCATAGCCCAACATCTTTGTGACCCATTTTTGTTGCTCTTCTAAAGATAATATTTGTTCTAAAAAGTATTTAGGACTATCATGATCTATTTTTAACTTGAAGTGTCTTCCCATTAGGTAGGGTCGCCATTTCTTAAGTGCATGTAGTATTTCCGGCATTTCCTTCTCATAAATAGCTTTGTGTAAATACTTTCCTTTGATTGGACGACTTTCGAAAGCAATGGGTCTTTATTCTTGCATTAAAACAACACCAATTCCATTTCCTGAGGGATCACATTCCACAATAAAGGCTTTTGTGAAGTCCGGTGTAGCTAAGACTGATGCTTGGCACATTGCCTCTTTAAGATGTTCAAAGACCTTTGTTGCTTCTGGAGTCCATGAGAATGCATCTTTCTTCAATAATGTTGTTAGAGGTGCTGCTATTCTCCCATAATTCTTAACAAACTTGCGATAATACCCCGTTAACCCGAGAAATCCTCATAGATGCTTTATGGATGTGGGGATTTTCCTTTCATTAATGGTTTTGATTTTGCTAGGGTCTACCTTAACACCTTCATGAGATACAATATGACCCAGATATTCCACCTCTTGTACTCCAAAGAAACATTTGGAGATTTTTGCATATAATTGTTTCTCCTCCAATAGTTTGAGCACCATGTCAACATGTTGGACATGATCCTTCCAAGACTTGCTGTAGATTAGTATATCATCAAAAAATACTAACACAAATTTTCTAAGGAAGGGTTTGAAAATGGAATTCATCAAACCTTGAAATGTAGAAGGTGCATTAGTAAGGCCAAAAGGCATGACCAAAAATTCATAATGACCCTCATGAGTTCTAAATGCTGTTTTTGGAATGTCTTCAGTCTTCATTCTAATTTGATGATATCCTGAACAAAGATCCAACTTGGTGAAGTAAATTGATCCACACAATTCATCCAATAATTCATCAATGACATGAATGGGAAATTTATCTTTAATAGTGAGCTTGTTGAGTTCCCTATAATCTGGACACATGCGCCATGATCCATCCTTCTTGTGAACCAATACTACTGGAGCAGAGAAAGAACTTTGACTAGGTTGAATTATACTAGCCTCTAGCATTTCTGCAACCATACGTTCAATTTCACTCTTTTGGACATAGGGATATCTGTAAGGCCTGATGTTTGGAGGAATACTTCCTGGAATCAAATTGATAGCATGATCATGATCACGAATAGGTGGGAGGCCTTTGGGAGTCTCAAATACCTTGGAATGATTGTCCAAGACTTTTTGGAGATCTGGAGAAATGGATGATTTCGATGTGGGAACCTCTAGTGAACATAATTGTGCAATTATGCCTCATTGTTCTTTCTTTAGAAGCTTTGTCATTTTGTTAGAGCTGATTATCTTTCCCGGTTTCCCTGCGATACCCCTTAATTCAACTTCCTTTTCTTTTGCAAAGGATTTCATGAAAAGTTCTTGAAAATTAAAAGCTATTGTACCCAAGGATTGTAGCCATTGGACTCCTAGTACAACATCAACACCACCCATTGGAATGGAAAGCATTGGGCTATTCAATACATATTCTCCCATGGATAGCTTGATATTATGGCACTTTCCTGAGCAATTTATGGTTCCTCCACTTGCAACCATCACTTAACACTTTGGTGCTGGATATAGGAAGCAATTCAATTCCTTGGTTATCTTACAATGAATAAAATTATGGGTACTTCCCGAATCAATCAACACTATTACCTTTTTCTTCTTTATATGCCCTTCTATCTTGATAGTTTGAGGAGTGGTAATTCCAGCCATTGCATTACAAGCTATGGTCAGATTCATTTCTTCTTTTTCTAGGGTTTGTTCCTGGTGTATATCCTCTTCTTTTGATGTTTCTTATTCCTTTTCTTCCTCCTCTTCACAATCTATGTAAAATAATTTCTTCTCGACACACTTATGTCCTTTAGTGTATTTGATATCACAACTATAAAAAAGCCCTTTTGCTCTTTTTTCTTCCAATTGTTGTGGTGTCAACCTTGTAGGTAACACTTCCATCTTTATGATTGTGAGTGGTAGGCTTCCTTGTTGCCATAATTTTTCTTTCCATTTTTCTTGCCAACCTGAATGCCTTCTCCAATGAATCTAGTTCCCAAAGGTGAACCTCATGTTGGATGTTATCTTTTAAAGTCCCTATGAAGACATCATTCCTATGCTCCTCTGGAATATCTTTTACCCTTATATTCAATTTTTGGAAGTCCTCAATGTGCTCCATCATTGAACCTTTTTGTTTGAGATTTATCAATTGGCTAAAAAAAGTGTTGCTTTTTGTATCCTCATAATGTGCTATCATTTCATCTGTAAAAATATCCCAAGTGACAATTTGTTTACGAGAGCAAAGCCATTAATACCATACAAACTGATTTGGTTCCAAATATAAAGTTGCAATGCATACCTTTTGTGTGTTTTGCACATTATGGAGATCGAAAAATTGCTCCATCTGTAGTATCCATGTTCCAGGATCCTTGCCATGAAACTTCCTCATATCAATCTTTGGAACATGGTGGTTCTTTGATCCAACATTAGAGTCTATGAAATCATGATTAAAATTTATTTTTTTCTCATCATGAGTTTCCTTTACTACCCTTTCGCCATTAGTAAGCATTTCTTGTAGA
Organism: Pinus tabuliformis; assembly: GCA_031772625.1. Taxonomy (NCBI): domain Eukaryota; kingdom Viridiplantae; phylum Streptophyta; class Pinopsida; order Pinales; family Pinaceae; genus Pinus; species Pinus tabuliformis. The sequence continues at coordinate 828,962,631 of CM062819.1, forward strand.
AACTTTGTCAAATCTGTCTTCAAATTTGTCTTCAAATCTGTCTTCAAATCTTCCATGCCTGTCTTCAAATATGTCTCCAAATCATCAATCTTAGCTTCCACGTCATCCATCTTAGCTTCCACGCCGTCCATATTAGCTTCCACGTCATTCATCTTAGCTTATACACCTTTCTTTAAACCATCCATCTTAGCTTCCATGCCTTTCTTTAAACCCTCCATCTTAGCTTCTACGTCTTTCTTTAAACCATCCATCTTAGATTCTGTTACTTTTTGTGTGAGTGACACTTGTTTCACTTGGTCTCGTAATTTTGATATATCATGTTGCATTTCTTCCTCTTCTTCAGGTCTGAAATTTCTTCCTGTGGTAACCCTCTGAGTAATATTTCTAACTCCGCAAGTCTGATCAAGATTGGATTCTCCAATGAAGAGTTATGCCAAATCTCCCACGATGACCTGAGTATAGACTTATTCAGTAGAGCGAACTTGTACGACGCGCCGCTGGTCACTATTTCAACCTTAGGTTCTGAAAATGGTACCTACAAAACTGCAGTCTGTCCTCTTTCTGCAACTTCTTACAAAAATTCAATATGATGCTTAGAGAGAAAGTTATGACGATTTTCCCAAGGTGACCTGTTTGGAATGTAATTCGGGGGTTTGCAAAAACCCTAACTTCCTAAGATTATATCTCTGAAAATATAGCGGGACAGGATCTGAAATTTGGAGCCAAGGTGCAGATCGATTTCTTCTCAAATGGTGTTTTTTTTATCTTCTGAAACTTCGTAGAGAAAGCGTTAAAGTGAACATCCCACGATGACCTGTTTTAGATGAAATTTTGGAGCTTGCAAAAACCCTAACTTCCTCAGATCATATCTCCGAAAATATAGCGATACAAGATATGAAATTCAGACCCAAGGTTCAGCAAGATTTCGTCTCAAATGGGTTTGTTTTTTTTCTTCTGAAATGTCGCAGAAAAAAATATAGCAAACATTCCACGATGACCTATTTGGAGCAGCGAAACCCTAGAATCCAAAGCTCTAATACCAAATGTTATGAAACCAGCTCACAAAAAGATAGAAAAGATAGATCAATGCCTTAGAATTCAGCCTCTTCGAGAGGGAAACCTCCTTTACATTACACAAATGAACAATTCTTGGATGATACAAATGAAAAAACCTCCTTTCTATATATAGGAGTCTAAGGGGTCACAATATAACCAAGCCGACCTAACAATAATAATATAAAGGCACAAAAATAACAATAGTGGGATTCTATGGGGCACAATAATAACAATAAGGGATACAATGATAATAGTAATGGGGGAATCACCAGTATTATAGGGACCTAGCATAAATTTGGATCATGCAATTTCATTAATGGGTGACATCTTCAATGTTTGAATAATTGTGTGTGGAAGCCTTCCTTAATCATTCTCTTCTTGCGATACTGGCACCAACTTTGTTCTATGGGGATAGTTCTGACAACAAAGGAAGATAATTTAGTTTGGGAAAAACACATTCCCGAGGGAAACATCTCAGTGAATGATACATATACTTACATCTCCCAGACCTCGAAAATAGAATCCAATGATGAATGGCTAGAAAATATTTGGAAGTGGAATGGTCCTCTCGAATTAATATGCTTCACATGGCTTGTCTACCACAATAAGTTATTGACATGGGAGAACCTCATTGAAAGGGTATTCCACGGGCCGAGCATTTTCACTCTATGTGGACAGTTGAGCGAAGATATTGGGTACATTTTCCTTGAATGCTCCTTTTTCATCTCCATTTGGGTTGATGTGTTTGAAACCTTTAAGCTAAGTCTAGTCATCGACAGATCCTGCATTGGCTCATGCATTTATAGCTAGATAGTAGTAAGTAAAGACTATAGAACACTCGCCATATATATTTTATGATATCTGGAGATACAAGGATTCCTCTATCTTTAATCATTCTGAGCCAGTTGTGCGCGAGACATGCATGAAAAGTGGTGGTTATTTCCAAGAAACAGGTCTATGACGATGAAAATCGCTTTGTAGGTTGTATGTTCATAAGGAGATTACATGGGTTTCCTTGATCAACTTGTTTGATGGCGCCTCTCTAGAGCATGTTTACATAGGTTGGGATTCCATTGCGATGAATTTATACATAGAGTGTTGTTTCTACTAGAATGCGGGCCTTGGTACTAACAACAGAGTTGAGATGATTGCGTTGTGGGGGTTATGAAATGTGTGTCCTAGTTAGATATTGAGGAAATTATGATCATAGGTGACTCCATATCTATCATTGATTGGGCATAGGGTGGGGTCCCTTCCTTATCCCATTGGATGGGACCAATTCAAGCATTGTTAGGGTCCTTCCAGCACATCTCTTTCTCTCACTTTTATCGTGTACAAAATTTTCTACCTGATTCTTTGTCAAAAATAGGTAGTACTATTTTTCCAAGGGCGATGAACTTTTCAGATATTGTTGATGGCTCTATTTGTGGGACTTGTGCCTTTGCATTATAAGTGTCAGTGCTTTTTCATTTTTTTGTTTCTAACTTGTTTATTTGTAGTAGGATCACGCTACTTATTAGGCTAGTGATTTCCTTTATTGTTCTAGCCATTGATGTCACTGAACATGCCTGTCATTTTTTGATCCCTTTTTTTAACTAGTTGTAATATACGTTGGTCGGTTTTCTTGTGTATGCTGCTAAATGCAAGACTTGTTGGACCTATGAATGATGTAGTCTATTGTGCAGATCGTTTCCTTGGTAGGATGGTCTATAGATATTAGACCATGTAACCTATTTTGTTTTACATAATAAAAGACTCTTGTTTTTTCTTCATGAAAAAAACCATTCTCTTGCTACGAGATATACAAATATTTTTTGTTTGCATTGAATGTTCAAAGTCATTGTATTAATGCATTGGAGTTTAAGAAGAGTATAGATTGGATCCTGCATTGAGACATTATGTGTCGATGCTAGAATGACCAATGAATGTGTGTGTGAATTGTATCTGTGCATGGAGTAATCCATATCTTTTGTGTAACAGCCTGTGCATGGAATAAGTCGGAGTTGTGGTATGCTAGTGGGGAAGATTTCATATCAGTATGTGATCAGATTGCTCTTTTTTTCTCAGCATGGAAACCAACAACTTCTATAAAGTATTGAGTAACATTCGCTAAAGTGGAGTGCAGTGTGTTGAGATTCTTGTGGAGAATAGGTGAAACGTAGTGGATGAGTGGAGGTTGAGAATGTTGTAAGACCTCACATGGTTGCTTTTATTTATTTTGTTTCTTTGAGCTGTATTGTGCGATGTTGGTTAAAAAATAAAGTATTCAACAGTCACTGCAAACTGGAGATCACTTTGTGGTACAAAACGTCATTATCATATTAGTTAAATTGCTTTGGTACTCAGAGCTCAAGTGGATTTGGTCATTGCCCATTTTTGTATAGGAAATCCCACTCATGCTTTGTAGAATAATTACAAGCCATCGCAAATACTGTTGAAGGCGTGGTGCATGTGAAAGAGTCATGTGTGGGGAAGACAATTGGAAATAAACATTAAAACACAAACCTGAGTGAGATCTTAACTGCTAGAAGCTAGCTGAGATCACAAAACTGTATGAATCTAAGCGGAAGTGGAACTCTTTGCAAGAAATCTTTCCTGGATATGCGAAGTTCACTTTTAAACACATAAGGAATAACATGGTTAATGTCTACAAAAGAGTACATCTTTCTGATTTCCATGGATGGAGGTAAAAATAATATTAAAAGTTTTCATTGAGAAAATTATATATGACAGAAGGGAGAGTTTGAAATTAATTCTTTTTTTGCTAAAGCAAGAGTCGTACCTTCTATTTCATTGAATCAAGCATATTTTACATTATATACAAACGTCCACCATACTCTGTGGACTAAGGCAAAACATGAAGTTGCCCGACTGAAACAAAACCCTCCAGTCCCCAAAAAAGAACCCTCCAAACCCTAAAGATTACATACAAAATTATGCAACGGGAATAGCCGGGAATGTGAACCCTCCCCACAAAAACCCGCGCCAACGTACATCTAACCTGCCTCTTTAATCGCTGCCGTCCATTTTCCAATCTTTATCTGACGTCGGAGATACATATCGCTCCTGGAAGAAGCAAGATGGTTAACCCCCCGACCCCACCAAACCGCACGATCATTCCTGATCGTTGATCTGCCTTTCGAAATCGGACGGCTGAGCTGAATATCGCACGGCCTAAGTCACCGAACTTTAGTGTGCGATGAGGGTGGTTTTTGGACCCGGCCCTCATCCACATGTCATGAGTTGTATGGCATCGCTGCCAAATCTCAAAAACCATTTTTTGCATGAAAGCGGTGCGATCGACCAGAAACCACTTGGGAAGCGGTTTTGTCTCGCAACTCTGGGAATTTGGAAAATGTTGCCGCCAAAACCGTTGCTGCCGGTTATTTCTCCAAACCTTTCGCAGGACTGCAAAAAAATTTTGCCCCACTCCAGGGATTTTTGGGGTAGAGCTTACCATAGCTGTTGTGGCCAACCATGGCCAGCCTCCCACCTTAGACCTATCGGACCAAAATTTGTGAATCATGCAGAGATCTATTCATTGCGACTTGGCTTCCTTAGTTCTGTTCCGATACACATCTTTATCCTCTTCCGCTTGGTTGTGGCAAAGATCTTTTAGGTTGCTCTAAGGCATTGCGAGCCATTTCCTCGAAAATCTGCTATCCTTACAGCTGACACCTTGGTTGGCCAAAATGTCTGCCAATTTGTTGGCCTTTCTATGCACATGGTTGAAACTAAGCGTGCGTAGTCCCTGAAGATGATCCTGTATTTTATGGAGAACACGTATCAACCTCCAGTGTTTTGAAACTTTCTCCGGCCCTGTTCCATGACTAATTCTCTTGGCTGAGTTAATGACTAACTCTAAATCAGCTTCTATTATCACATTGAGGCAGTTATCCTGTTTCAGAAATTCTAAGCATTGCCCCAAAGCCATTAATTCTGCCATGTTGTTGGTGGCTTTCCCTAAATGACAATGGAAGAGGAAGAGAATGTTTCCAGTTTCATCCCGAAGAACTCCTCCAAAGCCTGCCATTCCCGGGTTACCTTTTGAAGCACCATCTATGTTGTATTTCAAAAAACCTTTCGGTGGAGGATTCCAGAACTCATTAACCATTTCCCTTATGATTACTTTCTTGTCCAGACCTTGTGGAATGAGACCCTGCATGCCTAACTTCCTGAGAATTCTTAAATCAGCTTCTGAGGGAGGATTTTTGGGGAGATCCCTTACTATGATTCTGACTGTCTCCTTAAGCTGTTTTAAGATCTGCTCCAATAGGTGAAGAGAGGGATTTTTCTCTTCTTTGAAGATCCTTTTGTTTCTTTCTTTCCACACATTCCATATAATGAAACTTGGCAAAAGAGCCCAGGCAGAGTTAAGCACTTCTGAATCCGAAAATTTTTTCCTCCAATTGCTTAGGGTGTTAGTGATACTTTCTTTGTCCCTGTCGGACTATTTGAAGATGGTGGCAAAAATATCCCATAACCTGGATGTGAAAATGCAGCTATTGAGAAGATGTTCCATTGTCTCCTCTTGGGCTTCACAGAGCTGGCATCTGGAGGGTCCCAGCACACCCCTCTTTCTAATATTATCCTAGGTCAAGATTTTCCTGTGATGAACCAGCCACATAAAGAGCTTGATCTTCATCCAGCCTTTGTGCCTCCATAGATTCTGCCAGATCCTATCCGGAGCTTGGGACTCCAGCCCAAGGAGAATACTTTTTTCTTCCTTAATATTAAAGTTTCCCTCTTTGTTGTTGCCCCATCTTAGTTGATCCTGCCCTTCAGTTACTAAAATCATCCTCTGATCCAAAATTCTCTTAAGGGTTTCTGCTCTTCTGTTGAGGGTTCTGTCCTCTCTTCCATCTATTTTCCTCCAGGTTCTCCATTTTCCTGTATTGTGAGAATGCTCCCAAAAGTCCTTTACCTTTACTAATCCTTGGTTGTCTGTCTCATGCTTGAGGCTCAAAAATTCCTCTTTCAATAGTGTTGGTTCTTGTTGCCACTTGTCCTCCCAGAATAGAGCAAGATCACCCTCTCTGATTTCCCAGAAACTGTTTTTTTGAACCACACCTCTGTTCTCCCAGGCCTTGTTCCATATGGGTGAGCCCTTTATATTTCCAGACATTCTTATGATATCAGAAGAATGCCAGGAGCTGGCATATTTTTCTTTCCAGATGCTTGCCCATTGAGCCTTTGGATCCTTGACCCACCTCCACCAAAGTTTGGCCCCTAGAACATTACTGAGAATCTCTTGATCATCCAATCCTAGCCCTCCTTGGTCCTTAGGTTTACAGATCTTCTCCCATGAGACTAAAGCCCATTTTTTCCTCATTTCCTCCTTGCCCCATAGAAAGTCTCTTTGGATATTTCTAAATTGCTGTAAAACTCCTTTTGGAGTTGGGAGTGCTAATAGCATAAAGACAGGGATAGCTTGGAGCACTACCTTTGTAAGTACCAATCTACCCGCCAGATTTAAAGATCTGATGGTCCATTTCCTGACCTTATCTTGCATCTTAATGATTAACGGCTCCCAAATGCTCTTGTGCAAGGGTTTAGCTGTGAGAGGAACTCCTAAGTACTTAGAGGGAAGGGACTCTCTTTGAAAGCCAAGAATCCTGGAGACATTTCTTTGAATGGCAATATGGGTGTTAAAGAAAAATATTTTTGATTTGGAAAGATTAACTTCCATACCTGTTGCCATAGCAAAGTCATTCAAAATTTGTTTGTATGCTAGAGCCTCCTTGACTGTGGGAATTCCCTGTAACATAGTATCATCTACAAATTGTTGATGAGTCAGAACTTGTCCATTCTCCGATAGTTGGAGACCTTGAATCTTTCCCGTTGCTCTAGCATGCTTGATGGACCGACCCAGTCCTTCCATCATGAGGATGAAGAGAAAAGGAGAGAGCGGATCTCCCTGTCTGAGGCCTCTAGAAGGAAGAAAAATTTCAGAGGGAGAGCCATTAACTAGTATTGAAAAGCTGGAAGAAGTCACCAGGGCCATGACCCATCTGACCCAGTTATGATCAAAACCAAACGCTGTAAGCACTTTCCTTATATATGTCCAGTTCACTTTATCATAAGCTTTGGCTATGTCCAATTGCATGATCATACCCGCTTTCCTTTTACTAGTTAACGAGTGAACCACCTCGTGAGCTTGAATGATGTTATCTAATATTTGTCTGCCTTCCACATAACCAGATTGTTCCCCCGAAACAAGCGTAGGCAGCAGAGGTTTGAGTCTATTGGCCACAACCTTGGAAATTATCTTGTATACTACATTGCATAAAGCAATGGGCCTATACCTTTCTGGCGTTTGAGCATTATCCTGCTTGGGAATCAGGGAGATGAAGGAGGTGTTGAGTGCCTTCAAAATAGTTCTGTTCAGCCTGGAATCTTCCACTACCTTTAAAATATCCTTTTTAACAATATTCCAGCAAGCTTTGAAGAAATCCACATTGAATCCATCCGGACCTGGAGCCTTGCCATTTTGCATTTCCTTGAGGACCTCACTGACCTCCTTTTCAATTACAGGTCTGTTAAGATTAAAGTTATCCTCTCTGGTTACCAGCTTAGGGATATGTTTGGTTAAGTCCTTGATGAAAGGTTCCCTTACTGGAATGTTTTCCTGGGCAATGCCTCGGAAGTGCTGAACTAACACTGCTTCTATCTCCTCATGGGATTGATGAATCTGCCCATCCTCGTCCTTGATCGAAGAGATCCTGTTGTGAGTCCTGTTCGCAATAGTGGATCTATGGAAAAATTTAGTGTTACACTCTCCTTCTTTTAGCCATTGTACTCTAGATTTTTGTCTCCAAAAAATTTCCTCTTGTTTACACAAATTTTCCCATTCTTGATGATGCTTCTCCACTTGATCATTTTTGTTCTTATCAAAGCCTTCCTTGATCATAGCTTGGTTGAGCTCCTGAATTTTATTTTCCACCGATATCTTTCCTGCAAAAATGTTACCAAATTCATTCTTGTTCCAAGTTTTTAGCCTCAACTTGATGTGCTTTAATCTTTTGTGTAGCAGGAACATTATTGATCCCTGAATCTGCAAATCCTCTGTCCACCATTTTTCAATGTTGTTGATGAATTCTGGGTGTGAAAGCCAAATATTCTCAAATCTGAAAGGTCTATTCCTTGGGGTACCTATGCCCTTGATCTCCATTTGAACCAGCCAGTGATCTGAGCCTCCAAAAGGAAGAACTCCTGCTATTATTTCCTTGTCTATAAGCATGAGATCCTCAGAGATCATGAATCTATCTAACTTGGAGGCTACCTGGGAATCCCCTCCTCTTTTATTGTTCCATGTGAAGAGGCCATTGTTTGTCTCAATGTCAACAAGCTTCATGTTTTCTGAAAATATTTGGAAGGCTAAAGAATCTTTACTTAGAGCTCTTGTACCCCCTTTTTTCTCCGAGAGAGATCTAATCATATTGAAGTCCCCTCCCATGATCCAGGGTATTCCTGCATGTCTGACCCGGAGATCCCCCAAGGATTCTATAAACCTGAATTTGTCATCTATCCTTTGAGGGCCATAAACATTCGTGACTAGATAAGTGTCCCTGTCTCCTACAGGTTGTATAACTACTGATAAATAATTCCTCGATGCCTCCGCATCAATTATGCCAATTTTTTGGGGATTCCAGAGAGTGAGGATACCCCCTGCTATATTTTCTGCTTTAACTTCTAGAAACTCAAATCTACTGAGCCAATTACTATGGATTTGCCTTAACTTTTGAATGGAACATTTCGTTTCTTGGATGAAAATTATATCCGGAGCTACCTGTTTCATTCTATTACTCAACATTCTCTGTTTTCTTTTGCTGCCTAGACCTCTAATATTCCAAGTTGTGAACTTCATAATTAAAGATTGGTAAAGGAGTAACTGGTTAGATCTTTCATCTTACCTGAGTCTATCATAAGCTTTCCACACTCCATCAGTAGCTCGTTCTGCTTTTTCCTGCCTCTTTTTTTTCCTGGATTTCTTAGTGCTAACCCCAGAGTCATTTTTACTGTTTTCACACCTTCATTACTCTATCTTTCAATGTTGTTTACTCCCTCCAAACCCTTTGCCTGAGTTTTCCATAAGAATAATTGTTGTATTCTATTTAACTCTTCTTGTGGTAGTGATTCTACCCCGCCAGTTGTTCCCTGAATCAAGAACCCTTCTAGATCAAGGTTTTCTCTGTCAAGAATCTCCTGTAGCTCATGGTCCTCCATTTCCATCTCACTCTGGGTCATTTCCTGATCCATTTCCAATTCTGTATCACTCATCATGATCCCTTTCTATTTTTCATTTTCCTGTGTCTGTTCACGATTTTCTTCCTTCTCTTTCTCCTCGTATCCTCCATTCATTTCTTGATCTTCTACTGCTATTTCTTCATCCTCTTCGAGAACTTGGAACTGGTTCTGACTAACCTTTTGTCCTTCATTTTGGTGTTGCTTTGGCCCTTTTTTGCCGCTTTTTCCTTTATGTACTACTTTGTGAAAGCTGTCAGTGTCTTTCATTGTGTTAGTTTTACTTTTGTTCTCCGCTTTACTGAGAGGGCAGTCTCTTAGAAGGTGCCCATGTTCATGGCATCTACGACATCTAAATGGAATATGCTCGTAGTCTACTGTTTGCACCCATTCTTCATCAAAAACCTCCAAGATGACCTCATCCAGAAGAGCTCCGGATAGATCCATTTCCACACATATCCTTGCAAAGGAGGTGTATTTTCCCCTCCTTGTGGCTTTAGAAGCTTTGACAAACCGACCTAACTTATTGCCTATGGCAGCTAGCGATTCTATTTGCCAATAATCAAGTGGTAGAGAATAGAGTCTAACCCATACCGGGACTGAAGTAAAAGTTTCCCGCTCCGGTACAAAGTTCATCATCCATGGCCACATATAGAGACCTGTTGCTGCATAGAAGTAGGGCCCACCTTCAAACACTTTGTCTTTATCTTCAATGTTAGTGAACACCACCGTGAAGAATCCCTTGGACCCCAGATGAAGATCAATGCTCCCTTTAGGCTTCCAGTGGTATCTGATCCATGTTTGTAAAGCTTTTTCAGTGGGCCATAATCCCATGAATTTGCAGATGATTGCATAAGTCCGCATGTGATCCCTGTGCGCCTGTAGCACTGGATCATTTAAAACTACTCTAGGAGTGATTTCAGCTTTGGGTTTACACGGTCCCTTCTGCTTTTTGTCTTTTATTCCCTGTTTTTTGTCATCTTCCTCCTTGTCTTTTGTGCTGTCATTCTCCTTCATTTTGGTTCCTTCTGTTTCCTCTTCCCTATTTCTTCTTCCTTCCTCAACAGTACCTCTGCCATTTTCTGGAGGTTTCTTGCCCTTATTGGCCACAACCTCCTTGTAGGAGGGAGTGGAGCTCCCTCCTCTGCGCCCTTCCATGGAGAAAAACTTCTTCAGCAAACTAAAACCCTAGTTGCGCTTGCTCCGCTCCGCTCCTTTCCTCCCTATCCCAGTGAAGTAATATCAATCGGGTTTGAAATTAATTCATTAGTGGTATGTTGAGCTAATAAATTCAAGCTTTTAAGTTCAAACAGATAAAATGTGATTTTGAATGTCATCGAGTTTAAAAATAATTTTAATTAATAATTATTAAAAAAGGGTTATGAAAAGAATCTCAACTAATTATAATATATTTATCAAAGCGATGGATGCTATAATTTGAAGTTAGGGTTATCTATGAAAATAGGATGAGCAGTTGATTTATATGGTGAAAATATTTTGATATAAGGTTAAGAGAGGGATATCCTTGTGTCATTTTGGTACCTGAGAAGTGCAATGGAGGCATGGTGAGCACATTGTAGAAGGCACAAAAATATTATGAAAGAAATGGATAGAAAAATTAAGAGCTCAATCAAATTAAATAATAGGAATAATGAGAAAGAGATAATAGAGTTAAAAGAAAGATTCAACATTTTAATAGAATTGTTAGGAGAGAGTTTGAATTATGGTTAGAAGCTTAGAAAAAAAATGAAATGTCTTATTGAGTATTTTGATGGAATTGCTAGAAGAGAGCCTGGAGCTTAGAAAAAGAGTTAGGTGGCTTATTGTAAAATTGTATGCAAGAAAATTGTACATAGGTTGAATGTCCAACATAGAGGCAAATATTTATGTAAAGTCAAGGAGTTTTAATATGTGAGCTAGTGCAAGGAGTAATGTTTAGAAAATATGATGAAGAAGATGAGAGACTTGATGAATATCTTACCGAGTGTTGGGAGGATTTAGGCCAACACAAGGAAGAGATACTAGAGGCATCAACAAAAACCAAGGTGTCTCATGATTTTGAAACTAAGGCTTTGTGTGTATATGTAGGTTACGAATATGGACAACCACTAAAGGCTATCATAAAGGAAGATAAAAATGTAGAATTGTCTCAATTGGGCAAAAGTGAAAAGGATAGAGACAAGAAAATATTAGCATATGGGATGAAAGGTAGCAACTTTGTGAAGGAGAATGAAGATGTTGAAGCTGAAGGACAACACTCAGATGAGTGCCAATTGATTATGATGAGGAATTGAAGCATTGTGGGGTATTGGATAAAATACACAAGATGGATGATAATTTAACCATAAGGTCACATGTAGTAGATGAATATGATGATAGAATGAAGCAATTGACAAAGGATGCAAAGGATGAAGCCATGGCAACAACCATGATGTGCTTTTATATAGGAATGAAGCAAAAATTGTAGGATATAAGTATGAGACAACAAAAAACAAAACTTGATAATGAGTTGGATGAGTTATGGAATATTACGATAAGCTCCTTTAGTAGAGGTACAATGAGGTAAAGACGATAATCAACAATAAAATATGGTTGGTTGAAAGGACTTATGTAAGCAGAGCATGTGGACAATAGCAACACAAACTATGGGATCTAAGTAAAATGTGGCAAGGAAAAAGGCCCATGGATAGGATTCCATAAGATTTTTGTACCTAGGTAGTTTGATGCAAGAGCAGCTCATTGTTATCTTCAAAATGTAATTTTCTAAGTCTAGGAAGTCTCTAGAATTTCTAGATTATGTTAAAAAAATATGTAATCGAGAAAATCTATTTTATTGAGGAAAAAATTATGATAGGTTCCTAAAATTAAGAATATTTCTCTCAACTTCGTCTGAGTATCAAAGACAGGGATTATCTCTTCAGAAAGTGTAAGTCATTCCTTAATATCTATGAGAGGATTTGTATTTTCAAAGCAAGTTAACTGAAGTGAAGAGATATATCACTTTTTTATTCAACATTAGTTTTTTTCTTAGTTTATTTATCCATTAACAATTATAACATTTATAATATATACAAATTTATTATTTAAAATATTTATTTTAGTTTATTTCAACTTTTTAATTTATCATTTAAAATATAAATATTTTATATGAAAAAAATAAATGAGTGGTAATTTTTTAATATATTTTATCTGTAAATTCTGTTACATTAACATTTTTTTTTCTAGAATGTAATATTTATAAAATAAATCATAATATTAAAATCTTATTCCATAGACTTACTGAGTGTAATTTGCAAAACTTTCATGATCATTTCAATTTTTAATGTAATATACTTTGATTCATATATTTTATTAATATATTTTCATCTATATACTATATTTTATTAATATATTTTCATCTATATATTATATTTTATTAATATATTTTTATTAATGTATTTTATTTTATTTTTTTATATTTTTCAGCATTGTTTAATTATTTTTTGTTTGGAGTTTTTGGTTTGAATTTGAGGAAATTATTTTTGGTAAGTTTTTGTTATTTAAAATATGTTTTTGAATGCATCAATTACTAGGGTGTAAATTTCATGGGCATGCCCACTTGTCAAGTAAATTCTTGATCATGGGTTTCCTTTTAAAAGTGTCCTGCACATGGCTTTTGATTTTTACTTTTACCCATCATTTAAACATCATGTATTATTTTTTTTTGTTAGTAAGATTAAAAGTAGGGACTTAACTTCCATGGAATATTCTAGAATGTTGATAATAGTATACACAAATCAATGGTTGAGATTTATCTCAAAAGTAGTTATGCTCTTTTAACCATTTTAATTAAATTGATTAATTAAAAAAATGCCATATGAAGTGAGTTGTGATTTTTGGGACATGTGGTATTGATAAGGCATGGTATTGTCCAATGGGATTGTAACAAAGCCTATTTATAGATTAAGATTCTCCAATGTAAGGTGGAGGTAAATCTCCATGATTAAGAATCTTATTCCATGTTTTTTAAATGTATGTATGTTTAAGTTATATATTAATTATTTCTATAAATAATAATAATACTTAAAATAAGGATAATTTGTTTAGTTTTTATTATTTTTTACTTCTAGGAACATGAGATGCATATGAAGCAATTGTTTTGATTCTTATTATGGATTGTTGAAAATATGTTTTTACCATCCATCTCTCTCTCTCTCTCTCTCTCTTTTGCATATCTCTCTCTCACCTTCCCTCCCCACTCTCTTCCAACTCATCTCCATCTCACGATACTTCCCCTTCAATTTATCTCCCCATCTGCCCCCTCTCCTTCTCTCTTTATCACCCCACCTCTACCTCTCTCTCCTCCCTCCCTCACTCTATCCTTTTCTCTCAATCCTTCCATCCCCCTCTCCCCCCTCTCTTCTACATGTTCTCGATATCTTTCTCTCCACACCCTTTCTCTCAGCTTCCCCTTCTTATTATCTCTCTCTATCTCCCATGCCCTATCTATCAAACCGTCCCTATTTTTCCCATATCTCTCTCTCCCTCTCTCTCTCAAGCCCTCCCTATTTTCCCATCACTCCCTCTCTCTCTCTCCCTCTCCCTCTCTCCCACTTCTCCATGTCCATCTCTGTTTCACAACTATCATGCTCTTCCCTCATCTCTCTCTCTCATGCTCCCTTCTTTTCTCTCCACCGTCATGCTCCCTCTCTCTCCCCCCATTCTCTCCCTCCCTCCGTTGCGCTCTCCCTCAAACCCTCCCTATTTCCCTCCTTTCTTTCTACCCCCGCCTCTCTCTCTCTCTCTCTCTCCATCATTGTTTGCCTTCCTCCCTCGACCTCCCTACCTCCCTCCCTCCCTCTCTTTCTCTCTCTCCCTCTCCTCTTTTCTCTCTCTCCCCTCTAACTCTCACCCCTCTCCCTCCCTCTCTCTCTCTTGCTCCCAGCCCCCCTTATCCTATCTCTCTCTCACGTGCCCTCCCTCCCTCACTCTCTCAATCTCAGCCCCCCATATCCTCTCTCTCTCTCTCTCTCTCACCCTCCCTCTCTCTCTCTCTCTCTCTCACACACACACACACTCTCTCTCCCCCACCTTATCTCCCTCTCGCTATCCTTATCTCTCTTTCCCTCCTATTCTTTATCTCTCTCCCACAAACCTTATACTCACTTTTTCTCTCCCCTTCTCACTCTCACCCTCCCTATCTCTTCCCCTCTCACTCTTTGCCCCCTTCCCCTCTCCCTCTCTCTTTTTCTCTCTTGCCCCCCCACCTTTCTCTCCCTTACATTTTCCCTCTCTCTCTCTCTCTCTCCACTTAACTCTATCTCTCTCTCTCCCCACTTAACTTTCTCTCTATCCCTCCCTCTCCTCCTTTCTCCCTTTCCCACCCTCTCTTCCGCTCTGCCTCCCTCTCCCTCTTTCTCTCACTCTCTCTCCCACTCCCTCCCTCTTTTCCACACTCTCTCTATCTCTCTCCCTCCTACCCTTCCTCCTACCTCCCACTACTCTCTCTATCTCCTACCCTCTCTTCCTCTCTCTCTCTCTCTCTCTCTCTCTCTCTCTCTCTCTCTCTCTCTCCGCCTCCCTCCCTCTTTTCCGCACTCTCTCTATCTCTCTCCCTCCGACCCTCTCTCTCCCCTCCCTCCTCTGCCTCTCTCTCCCTCCCTTCTTCGCCTCTCTCTCCAGCCACCGCCTCTCCCTCCCTTCCTCTTTTTCTCTCTTCTCCTATCTCTTTGTCTCTCCCTCCTCCTCCCTTTCTCCCACCCACCATTCTTCCCTCTCCCTCTCTCTCCATCCCTACTCCCTCCCTCTATCTCCCTATCTATCTCTTTCTATCCATCCCTCCTTTATATGTCTCTCTACACCCTCGCTTTCTCTCTCCTCTCCTTCCCACTCTCCCCCCTCTCTCCTTCTCTATCCTTACCCCCTCCCCTTACATGTTAATTTTTTTTTTTTAATCAATAAAGCAAACACAGATATAAGAAAAACAATATAAATATAGACATATATTAAAAACTACAATTCATGATTATTCAAATATATATATATAAACATTTGATTCGTTGTCATACCAGGTTAGGCTTATATAACATAGCATGCACCAAAAATTGAGAGGCACTCTTTCAAACTCACTCCTACATTTGAGTTTATTTTATTTTAGAAACACCTTAAACAGACCATTATGAAAACAAAAATTTTAAAAACTTGGAAGGACGACACGAAAGCATACATACTTGGAAGCACGAGACAAAAGCAGAGAGGTGGTTAGAGAGCGGAGCAGAGGTCCAATTCCATTTCCCCAGTAGAGGTGGTTCGAAAGTAGAGTCGAGGTCCAATTCCATTTCCTCCTCCTCTATCATATGGACTCCACCAAAGCGGACTCAATCTCGGATGTGTGGAGCGCTTCCAACACAACACAAAACAATGGTGTCAAAGTGGAGATAGAATATAAAGAGTTGTTTCACAAATCGTTTTTATCGCTTCTCTATGCATCAACTATTTTTATAAATTGCTTTTCTTCTTTTTTGTCTAACTTTCCTTGCTTTTCTCTCCATCATTAAAAATTGTTTTTCTTGATTTTCTAACCGTTATAAATTGTTTTCCTTTCTTTTTTAACTATTTTTGCTTTTCTCTCCTTAAAAATTGATTTTCTTGCTTTTCTAACGTTTCAATTTTTGGTGTGTGGAGCTTGGAGGGTTCGAAGCTGAAGTTGAGGGCGAGAAAAGTACATTTGAACTTCATCTGTGCACTTGGAGTCTTGGAGGGTTCGAAGCTGGAGTTGAGACGGTTTAACTTGGGTGAGAAAAGTACATTTGAATTGTTAGAAAACTAATAAACTTAAACAGCAATTCTGCATGCGGAAAGAACTGAAAAGAATCACTGAAACTTAATGCCCAGGGATACGAATTACCTCTAGCCATTGGTGAAACTGTTGATGCAATTTCCTTCTGAAACACCACGCTCCAGCTGCGCAAGCAAAAAGGAAAGAGGACAGCTGATCTGAAGGCACTTCCAAGCTCTGCTATCTCAGCTAGATGGTGTAGAACTGAAGGGGATTGAGATATGAGCTTGGGGACCAAACAGATGAATATATAGCTAAGCTTCCATCAAGCTTCTAAAAGTTATGTGTTAGAAAAACCACAAATCAAGGTAGAGATCAGATCAAAGTGATGGACCACTTTAGTAGCTCCCAATTATAAATTTAGTAATTGCAGTTGATTTTCTTAACTTAAGGAAACTACTGCAGTTGGTTTCCATAAGTTAAGAAAAGCTGCAATTCCATAAATCAAGGTAGCTTTTGTGTAAAATCAATGGAGCTTAACATTCTCCCACTTGGTCCATACTTCCAAACTTAATGTCTCAACTTAAAAACCATTGATAATCTGTATTAAGTAATAGATACATGAATCATGGCGATAAGTCCTCTTATTACGAGTATTATCTTCCATGTATTACTATGCATTTATTCTTATTATAATTTATGTGGCAACAATATCTTAATGAATAAACCTTATGTTTATTCTTGGTCCTTCTTAAATGAATTTTCCCAAATCAACTTAAAGTGCACATAAATATGAGAAAAAACATCACAATAATTAAGAATTTCATCATTGTCCATACAATGAAAAACTTCATAATGGAACCAAGTCCCATATTCAATACATGATCCTTGAATTTAAACGGTGGCATGCCCTTAGTCAAAGGATCAACGATCACTAACTCAGTGCTGACGTGCTCAATGACCACTTTATTTTCTTTAACACGTTCCCTTATAGCTGAATACTTAATGTCGATGTGTTTATTTCGACTCCCACTTTTTTAACCATAAAACCAGCAGCTGAATTATCACAATATATTCTCAATGGCTTAGATATAGAATCCATACTTCTAAGCCAAGAAATGAAATTCTTAAGCCATACACCATGTAAAGCCTCAAATAGGATATACATAAGCATGTAGTCTTTGGTCCCTTGAAGGTACCTCATTACTTTCTTTGCAGCTCTCTAGTGGTCTAAACCTGGATCACTCTGATATCGTCCCAACAAATGCAATGTCAGGTCTTGTGCAGACTTGAGCATACATTAGGAATTGCTGATCTCTTAGGTCTAGTAGATCTTCTTAATGTTGTACCATCATCTTCCCGAGAAGTATGTGGTTCAACTTGTTGTTCAAAAGTTCTTGGCAACTCTTGAACTCCTTGATCTACTGGAATATCGTCAGCAGCTTGTGGAACTTCAACAATTGGTTGTTCAACACCAGTTTGTACTTGAGGGGTGCTATGAATAATAACCAATCTATCACTTGAAGTGGAAGGTTGAGATTCTGATGATCTTTCTCAGAAACTACGTTTCTGGTTTGATCGCTCCCACTGATCAAGTCATTTTCAAGAAACTTTGCATTTCTTGATTCCACAATCCTAGTGCTGTGAGATGGACAATAAAATCTGTAAGTATGTATGATTTCTAATATGTCTGAACTCCTATTGGCACCTTTCTTTGACTTGTTGGTCTACTTTCCCTTTATGTAGTCCACACAAGTCTCAAGATCAGTAAAATCTAGAGTATTAAGTATTCCTTCATTTACCAATCTTTTAATTCCATCTATGGAGATATGACCTAGTCTCCGGTGCCATAATTTAGAGGAAACTTCATTAATAACACATCTTTTAGTGCCAGTGTGAACACGCATTGAATCATATGCGACATTGTTTTGTAAATTAATGTAGTAAAGACCATTAGACAAAATACCATTCCCAACATAATCAGATTTATAGAATAGACTGAAAGATTTTTCTGAAAAGTTTAAGGAATATCCAAAAGGTACAAGCCTTGAAACTGAAATCAAGTTTCTAGAAAAACTTGGAACATAAAAGGTCTTTTCTAACTCCAAAACAAAACTACTACTTAAAGCTAAATAACATGTTCCTATAGCTTCCACATGCGAGCCCATCTTGTTTCCTGATAAGATGCTTTGCTCACTTCCCACTCGCTTCCTTAGGTTCTGCAAACCCTGCAAGGAATTCAAAATGTGAATTGTTGATCCAGAATCAATCCACCATGTGTTAATATTAACATTAACCATATTAGATTCATAACAAAAAAACGAGATTAAATTACCTTTGTCTGCAAGCCATTTCTGATATTTGGCGCATTCCTTCTTCATGTGTCCCTTCTTCTTACAGAAAAAACACTTGGAAACCTTCTTGATATCGGCTTGGGGAGGTGCTTTACCTTTCCCTTTTCGATTGGCTTGAGATTTGCCCTTTCCACGCGTTGCCAGCATTGCACTCTCTCCCAGTTCCATCACCAGTCTCTCTTCCTCTTGAACACACATGGTCATGAGTTCATTAATTGACCATTTATCCTTATGTGTGTTGTATGAGATTTTGAAAGGTCCATATTGGTGCGGAAGGGTGTTCAGGATGTAGTGCACTAGGAAGGACTCTGATATTTCAACCTCGAGTTTCTTCAATTGAGCCACAGTGTCCCTCATCTGCATGATGTGCTCGCGCACACCTTTCACACTGGTGAGCCTTAGGGATGAGAATTTCATGATTAGGGTGCTTGCCAGTGCCTTGTCTGAAGAGATGAATTGTTCATCAATGGCCTTCAACAAGTCTCAGACCTTTTCATGCTGATCAACGGAACCTCGAATACCAGCTGAAATTTTAGTCTTAATGAACATCATGCTTAGAAGATTGGATCGCTCCCATCGTTCATAAAGCGCGATGTCCGCTGCAGTGCTGGTATTAGTGAGTGCCGATGGTTCATCTTTCCTGATAGCATAATCTATGTCCATCCACCCTAAATGAAGGAGAATCCTCTCCTTCCAAATTTTATAGTTATCTCCCTTAAGTTCAGGAATGTCACAACGAATTTCAGAGAAATTTGCAGGTTGTACTACTGCATCAAAATAAAGAATCACATGCTTATGTTGAGGCTTAATAAACTTTCATGTTTTACCAATGTAAAACATGCTAAAAAGAATTGAATCAAATGACATGAAAATTGCCTGTGGGCTAAATTTTCAATTCAAACAGATTCAATAAAACTTTATGATAAAACTTATTAATTCATAACTCCTGTGGGTAGGTTATGAAATTTTATCCTATTTTCAAGCAGAGGACTCGCACATACAAACAACATATATATCCATCGTCATCAGTTATATAGGCACGCACCATGAGATCGGAATCTCTGCCTGTACTTGTATCGATATATATCTAACATATATACACTTGAATGCCATTAAAAATTTTAATTGCACCATTAATTAAAAAAAAAATTTGAAGTTCCCGTGTTGGGAAAAATTTTATACGATTCTAAGCTGCGAGCTCGATCACTACCCACCTCATTCGAATTCAAATCTCGGGTATAAAGCATAATTTCGGTCTCACACAGCCACTAAAATCGCATGAATAATCAATCGGTCTTCCAAAAACATTTCGCCCTATAGCCAAAAGCGAGATATGTCCAATGCAATTCCATGCGTATGGCGGACCATATCTCGTCAGCATGCTTTGACTACTCTGACAAAATAGACTGATTGTTTCCCAAAATTCATGGCTGATAGGCACGTTCTCTTTATGATGTATGTGCATATCAATATAAGAAAATTGTGTGAAGAAAGTGAAGGTTCGAAACTAACTCCACCATTAAAACAATAAGGGGAGAAGAAGAACAACAGAAACAACACCAGCGAATGAAATGAAACGAAGCAATACAGAACTGACGATGAGATTCAGTCGAATAAATGAAAATAAAAATCACTTCAAAATATTCGAATCACACCAAGGCAGAGGTAAACCTCGCTCTGATACCAACTGTTAGAAAACTAATAAACTTAAATAGCGATTCTGCATGCGGAAAGAACTGAAAATAATCACTGAAACTTAATGCCCAGGGATACGAATTACCTCCAGCCATTGGTGAAACTGTTGATGCAATTTCCTTCTGAAACACCACGCTCTAGCTGCGCAAGCAAAAAGGAAAGAGGACAGTTGATCTGAAGGCACTTCCAAGCTCTGCTATCTCAGCTAGATGGTGTAGAACTGAAGGGGATTGAGATATGAGCTTGGGGACCAAACAGATGAATATATAGCTAAGCTTCCATCAAGCTTCTAAAAGCTACGTGTTTGAATTTCAGCTATAGTTCTCACTATAGTTATATTTAGAAGTTACTACTCTTGAAATTGGGGTTAGTTTTGTGCATGATTTGGTCCAAAATTGATTTGATTAGATGCCTTTTCTAAAATGCAAATGGTTTGTTAATTTTAAATTATGCCATATTGCATGTACATATTTTTGTATATAATACAATTGTTTCAAAACATGAGGTTTAAGTTTAAATGGTATTTATTTCCTTATTCACGGAAAATCAAACTTTGAAATTGTCATCCTAGTCTAGGTTAGGTTAGGGTTGTGCCATTACAATCTATTTATTAGGTATTGCTTTTGAATCTTACACTTACAATATGTCTTGTAGGTATACTTTCATTGTATTTACAATATTATGGGAGTTATATTTTTATTTTACTCTAATTAATGGTTTTTAACTATAAAAAGAAGACATAGAGCAATAACCTACACATAATAAATCGATATTTAAGTTTATCATAATCAATTTGCTTCCCAGCAATAGATATATTGTAATATCATGTTTGGCTTGTCTTTACTAGTGCATAAAACTTTTTGGTTCTCTCTAATTACATTTAAAAATAAATAAAAATAACAACTAAAGTTAATAATTAAAACAACATTGAAATAAAATAGTCAATTTACTCTTTTAGGTTTTAACAATTTTCAGCTGGCTTTTCCCTAATATTTGTAACCATGGTTTTTCCCAAAGTATTAGCCTTTTTAAAGGCATAAAATTCTAATGAAATTTATATTTTTCTTACCAAAAAGATTTGGCTGGGGATTTGAGTGTTATTTTCCAATCTAGGGACAAAAAACCAAGAGGCCTATGGAATTGAGGGTTGAATTACCAATTTGTAATTTTAATTCACTGCCATCATGCTACCCCAATTCGCCACCATAAGCCTCAGAAGATTATTTGCAAGAAGCTCTTAGTAATGAATGTCTCATCCACCCCTAAACTATTTCCACCATTTCCCTTTATCTCCACATTCATATGTTGTGGAGCTTCTCCATATAAGCATCTTCATATGTTGTAGAGCTTTTCCAAATAAGAATTTTTCACAAGAACTTGATTCTCAAATTCTAAAAATTAATATTCCACTTATCCATTCTCTCATAATGATACTTACATTTATGATAACGTTCCACAATGGGTAATATGTTCACTTTTTAAAATTAAACTTTGAGTTGTTCTCTCTTGGAATATTGTTTAAGATATTATAATTCAAGGAGAAGTCATTACTCATCAAAATGTTATTTCATTTTATGTGTTTAGACATTAATTTAATTGGGATGATTTTTATACAAGTAAAATTGGTTGAAGATTATACTCAAAAAATGCTTTAAAATGTTAAATTACGACTTTAAATTCAATACTACACAACTATATATGAGAATATGTTTCACATTTTAAATCAACAAAAAATATTTTAATCATATTTTAATATATAAATATACATAATTTAAAGAAAAATTTATGAAATTCCTTAATCATAATATTTTTAATAGAAACTAATAATTAAACCAGCTTAGACACATCTTAACTTTGGATCTACCAAGGGACGAGAGGGATCAAATCTCTTTTCACTCTAAAAGAGGTTTGTACCTCAAGAGATTTGATCCCTCTGGGTTTGTACCTCAAGAGATTTGATCCCTGTGGGTGCTTGTAGATCCAAAGTTAAGATGAATTTAAAGGTTTAGTAGATCCAAAATTAAAATGAATCTAGGATAGTGTAATTTATAAAGAAAAATACATATTAAATTAGAATAACGGTTAAATTATAGTTTTAAAAAAGAAAAACATATTCCAAAAATAAATTAAAAGAATTTAATTTTTTTTATAATAGAGTAAAATAACCAGTAACATGAAAAAAAAATCATAATAAACAATAACTATTTGAAAATAAAGATTCAAAAGCAAAGTTGAGACTCTTTGCAAAAATAAATAATCTAACCAAAACAACATAAGCACAATTTAATAATAATAAAAAAAAAAATGAATGATAAATGCAACAAAAGTTATGTCAAGTAGATGCATCTCCTCATATTTTAAAATATTAATTAATTGAAATTGGGCCTGGCCGATGACTAACCGCTACTGAAACCAAATTAATAAAAAAGTGTGAGATCTATCAAACCAATCATGAAAGGTTAAACTACTACAATAATCTTAAACAATATATTTTGAAGATATGAATGTATACCAAAAATTGAAATGACTATAACTTATTACAAGAATTATCCACATAAAATATGGTTTGTAGCACCAGCGATAAATTAGGAATCATAAAAGGCTAAACATTACGCCCTAGACCGATTGTAAATATATGAACATAGGGAGCTCCGTGCCAGAAGGAAATTGTAGGAAGGGTTGTGATTAGTAGCACCATAGAGAACTCAAAGGAGAACTCTTAACAATAAACTTTAGCAAACATGAGTAAGACATTGTACACTAAACTAAAAAACATTAGTAAAGTGTTGTGCATTAAACTAAATATAATAAACCTAGGTAAGGCATTGTACACTAAAATAAATACAGTAAACCCTAGTAAAGAATTGCAATTGCCTGAAAAGACGGTAAAGAAAGAGATGAACTCCTAGACTAAGAATATTGCTAGCAATAAACTCCATGCAGAGATGCATTCAACATATGTTATTTGTACTCCTAAATCAACCCTAAGATGAATCCATGGCGGTAGGACATGTACGTGGACGGAGAAGGGAGAAGGCGAGAGACATTTAATTTTGTAGTTACGCACAAAATGAGAGAGGAGGATTAATAATGAAGGATTGGTGGTCAATAAAATGATAAAATGATACCAGGTTCTGATATATAACACAGCATGCACCTAAAATGGTGAGGAAACCTTTCAAACTCACTCCTACATCTAATTTGATACTTTGTTAGATGTCAATGGGCTACTTAATGGATATTTTTCTCGTAATGGTATGTATTTCATTTTAAGCTACACTTAATTTCATATATTTCATTTTAAGCTACTCTTAATTTCATATTCTCTCTCTTAAATATTTAGCTCACATTTTTAAATTTTAAATCTGATCTATCTTAGCTTTTAAAATTTCATAGCTTTTTAAAATTCTTTTTGTTTGTGTGGTCTACCCTAGTATGTTAGGTTATTTGAAATCCCATTTTCAACCCTCCTACCACATTCACAACAACATACCAAAAATGGAAAAAAAACATCAATGCCAATGCAAGGAATGAATAATTTGACATCATTTATTGTTGGTCAAAAGCTTCACAAATTAATGTAAATTCTTTCTTTAGGTATGCATGCATCTCTCTTGTCATGTTAACCCACCTCTTTTGCATTTCCAATTTTTTTGTGCCTTTTTTGTTCCACGTGTTACTAAAATAAAATGAAATCAAATCTAAGAATGAGTTTCTTAGATTATCAAAGGGAACCATTTCCAATACATGTTGTATATGACAAGCGTGGTATCATTTTATCAATACCATCTCTTCTGTTATTATACCTTCTATGAGATTTTATCTATATGTTGACAGTAATTATGACTATAGTCAGTTTGGTTTAGTGGAGGCTTTCTTTTTGAGAGGGGGACTCTTGAGAAAAGAGTGCTCTCTTCCACTGGATATTAATTCTCCACTATCTTATAGCCCCATTGCATCTGGGGGTCCACGAGGAATAAGGGTACCCAAGAAGTAGGCTAGGAGGTAAATCGATAAGTCATTAACATTTGGTCAAAACACATCAACATTCACACATATACGTGGATGAGGGCAAGGGAGGGCAAGAAACAACAGCCAATCTGAGAACCAAAACTCCACTCCTTGGTGAATGGTACATTGTGTATTAATAAATTTTGTTATATTATTAATGATGTATTTATAATGACCGAAATGTAATGTGAATGTCATGATGATTGAATTTCAGAATATGACTATTGATGTATGTACCTCAAATTTATGTGTTTTCAATATTGATGAAATTTCATAATGGTCATGGATAACAAATGACTAGTTGATTAGAATGTTTATTTACTTATTATTATAGTATTGTAACTTAAATAGGAATTTCTCCCTATACATAGTAACCTGATTTCTACTCCAATTAGTAAAAAATAATGGCATTAGAGGGAGTGTCCCCAGGCTTCCCTAAACTTGGTATCAAAGTCATAGATCTAGGACCTATGGACCCATAAAAAAATTAATCACTGGTAACAATTTTTATCACCCATTTAATTTATATAACTATGCTAATTAATATGAGTAATCTTATTTTATCATCCACCAAGCTTCCAATTGTCATGTTTCTCTATAATTTCTTGATTGTGCTACATTCTCTTTGTCTTCACTGTTAATTTGATGTTCATAACCCTTGCATTATGCAGGTTTACATTCCTGTTAAGGAATAATGTTTATAATACTTTTATTACTAATTTTTTTGTTCAAATACATAGCATTATGTTGTTTGATTATGCTACATTCTCTTTGTCTTCACCGTTAATTTGATGTTCATAACCCATTATGCATGTTTACATTCCTGCTAAGGAATAATGTTTATATTACTCTTATTCCTATTTTTTTGTTCAAATAAATAGCATTTTGTTGTTGTCAACCTTGGTTTATTTCCACAATGCTTGAAATACCTAATTTATCTCTATGAAATAATGTATTTTGCAGTAACATTTATAATTGGTTGAATTGATGTTTAAATTTTATTTTAATAACCATTAATTATTTGTCATCTTTTATTCCAAAAATATTTGTTTTCAAATTATGAGATATCACTTATTTATTTGACATCACATTTTGTTTGCAGCATCTATTTGGTTAATTTTTATTTTACAAAAATAATTTATTTGGTTAATTTTTATTTTAAAAAAATATTTATATTTTCAAAGCAAGTTAATTGAAGTGAAGAGATATATCACCGATATATTACCTTTTTATTCAGCATTAGTTTTTTTCTTAGTTTATTTATCCATTAACGATTATAACATTTATAATATAGAAATTTATTGTTTAAAATATTTATTTTATTTTATTTCAACTTTTTAATTAAAAAAATAAATGAGTGGTAAATTTTTAATATATTTTATCTGTAAATTTTGTTATATTAACTTTCTTCTTTTTTTGCAAAATGTAATATTTTCTTCTTTTTTTGCAAAATGTAATATTTATAAATAAATCATAATATTAAAATCTTATTCCATGGACTTACTAAATGCAATTCATAAAAATTTCATGATCATTTCAATTTTCAGTGTAATATAATTTGATTCATATATTTTATTAATATATTTTTATCTATATATTGTATTTTATTAATATATTTTCATCTATATATTATATTTTATTAATGTATTTTATTTTAATTTTGTATCTTTTTCAGCATTCTTTAATTATTTTATGTTTTTGAGTTTTTGGTTTGAATTTGAGGAAATAATTTTTGTAAGATTTTGTTATTTAAAATGTGTTTTTGAATGCATCAATTACTAGGGTGTAAATTTGATGGGCACTCCCAACTGTCAAGTAAATTCTTGATCATGGGTTTCCTTTTAAAAGTGTCCTTCACATGGCTTTTGATTTTTATTTTTACCCATCATTTAAATATCATGTATTATTTGTTTTTGTTAGTAAACTCAATAGTAGGGAATTAACTTCCATGGAATATTCTAGAATATTCATAGTAGTATACACAAATCAATGGTTGAGATTTATCTCAAAAGTAGTTATGCTCTTTTAACCATTTTAACTAAATTGATTAATTAAAAAAAATCATGTAAAATGAGTTGTGATTTTTGGGACATGTGGTATTGATAAGGCATGGGATTGTAACAAAGCCTATTTATAGATTAGGATTCTCCAATGTAAAGTGGAGGTAAACTTATATATTAATTATTTTTATAAATAATAATAATATTTAAAATAATGATAATTTGTTTAGTTTTTATTGTTTTTTACTTCTAGCAACATGAGATGAATATGAAGTAATTGTTTTGATTCTTATTATGGATTGTTGCAAATATGCTTTTACCATCCATCTCTCTCTCTCTCTCTCTCTTTTGAATGATCTCTCTCACCTTCTCTCCCCACTCTCTCTCAACTCATCTCTATCTCATGATCCTTCCCCTTCAATTGATCTCCACATGTGCTCCCTCTCCTTTTCTCTTTATCCCCCCACCTCGACCTCTCTCTCCTCCCTCCATCACTCTATCATTTTCTCTCAATCCTTCCATCCCTGTCTCCCCCCTCTCTTCTACATTGTCTCCATATCTTTCTCTCCACACCCTTTCTCTCAATCTCCCCTTTTTATTCTCTCTCTCTATCTCCCATGCCCTATCTCTAAAACCGTCCCTATTCTCCCCATATCTCTCTCTCTCATCCTCCCTATTTTCCCATCACTCCCTCTCTCTCTCTCCCTCTCCCTCTCTCCCCATTCTCCATGTCCATCTTTGTCTCACACACTATCATGCTCTTCCCTCATTTCTCTCTCCCCTCTCTTTCTCTCTCTCATGCTCCCTTTCTTTCTCTCCACTGTCATGCTCCCTCTCTCTCCTCCCCATTCTCTCCCTCCCCCCCATTCTCTCCCTCAAACCCTCCCTATTTCCCTGCTCTCTTTCTACCACCTCCTCTCTCTCTCTCTCTCTCTCTTTCTCTCTCTCTATTGTTGTTTCCTTCCCTCCGTCCCTATATCCCTCCCTATATCTCTTTCTCTCCCTCCCTCTCCTCCTTGCTCTCTCTCCCCTCTAACTCTTACCCCTCTCCCTCCTCTCTCTCTCTCTCTCATCCCCCCTTACCCTCTCTCTCTCACACACTCTCTCTCCCCCACCTTTAGCTCCCTCTCCACATCCTTATCTCTCTTTCCCTCCTACTCTCTATCTCTCTCCTCCCAACCTTATACTCACTTTCTCTCTCCCCTTCTCACTCTCACCCTCCCTCTCTCTTCCCCTCTCACTCTCTCCCCTCCTCCCGACCTTTCTCCCCCTTACACTTTCCTTCTCTCTCTCTCTCTCTCTCTCTCTCCCCCTCCTTCCCTCCCTCCCTCCCTCTCTCTCCCTCCTTCCCTCCCTCCCTCTCTCTCCCTCCTTCCCTCCCTCCCTCTCTCTCCCTTCCTCCTTCCCTTTCCCACCCTCTCTTCCGCTCTCCCTCTTTCTCTCACTCTCTCTCCCCCTCCCTCCCTCTTTTCCACACTCTCTCTATCTCTCTCCCTCCTATCCTTCCTCCTTCCTCCCACTACTCTCTCTCTATCTCTCTCCCTCCTACCCTTCCTCCTTCCTCCCTCTACTCTCTCTCTATCTCCTACCATCTCTTCCTCTCTCTCTCTCTCCTTCCCTCTCCCTCCTTCTATCACTCTCTCTCCCCCTCCCTCCCTCTTTTCCACACTCTCTCTATCTCTCTCCCTCCCACCCTTCCTCCTCCCTCCCTCTACTATCTCTCTCCCTCCACCTCTCTCTCCAGCCACCCCCTCTCCCTCCCTTCCTCTTTTTCTCTCTCCCCCTATCTCTATGTCTCTCCCTCCTCCTCCCTCTCTCCCACCCACAATTCTTCCCTCTCCCTCTCTCTCCATCCCCACTCCCTCCCTTTATCTCCCTATACATCTCTTTCTATCCATCCCTCCTTTATATATCTCTCTACACCCTCACTCCCTCTCTCCTCTCCTTCCACTCTCCCCCTCTCTCCTTCTCTCTCCTTACCTGCTCCCCTTACATGTTAAAAAAATGAATCAATAAATCAAACACACATACAAGAGAAACAATATAAATATAGACATTTATTAAAAACTGCAATTCCTCATTATTTAAATATATATATATAAACATTTAATTCACCATCAATCAAAATCAATTTATTTAAATTAATAATAAAACACTTGCAACATAAGTACATATAAAATTAGAATAACAATATATTATAATTTAAAAAAAAAAATTAAAAAAAAAAAAACCACATTCCAAAAACAAACTAAAAAACCTTTAATTTTTTTATAATAGAGTAAAATAATTACTAACATTACAAATATATATATATATATATAGATATAGATATAAAATCAAGATTCATAAACAAAATTGAAAATTTATACAAAAATAAATAATCTAACTAAAACAATTTAAGCACATTAAAAAATAAATTAAGCACCTTAAAAAATAAATTAAGCAAATAATGAATGTAACAATATAATCAATATTCATAAACAAAATTGAGAATCAATTAAAAAAATAAAAATAAAAAATATATAACCAAACAATTTAAGCACATTAAAAAATAAATTAAGCAAATAATGAATGTAACAATTTAAGCGCATTAAAAAGTAAATTAAACAAATAATGAATGTAACAAAAGTTATGTCAAATAGATACATCGCCTCTTATTTTAAAACATTACTTATTTTGAAACATCATCGGGATCTTTAAAGAAAGTGTGAGATCTATCTCGCGAATCCTTAAAAGTTAAACAATTACAATAATCACAAACCATATATTTTGCATTGAGATTAACATAATGTATTGTAAGCATTATCCCAATATTATTGTGAAAATTATATCTAAAGTTAATAATTAAAATAAAATTGAAATAAAATAGTAAATTTACTTTTATAGGTTTTCACAACTTTATGTTAGCTTTTCCCTAATATTCTTAACCATGGTTTTCCTCATAGTATTAATCTATTTAAAGGCATAAAATTCCAATGAAATTAATTTTTTCCTTACCAAAAAGAATTTGTTGGGGATTTGAGTGTTATTTATCAATCTAGGGACAAAAGACCAAGAGGCTAGCGTTATTTACCAATCTAGGCACAAAAAACGAAAAGGCCTTTGTAATTCACTGTTGCATTACCAATTTGTAATTTTAATTTACTTTCATCATGCTACCTCAATTTGCCACCACAAGCCTCACAAGATTATTTGCAGGAAGCTCTTCGTAATGAGCGTCTCATCAACCCATAAACTATTTCCACCATTGCCCTTTATCTGCACCTTCATATGTTGTGGTGCTTCTCCAAATAAGCATCTTCATAGGTTGTAGAGTTTTTCCAAATAAGCATTTTTCAAAAGAAATTCTCAAATTTTAGAAATTAATATCCTACTTATCCATTCTCTCATAATGATACTTACATTTGTGATAACGTTCCACAATGGGTAATATGTTCACTTTTTAAAATTAAACTTTGAGTTGTTCTCTTATAATATTGTTTAAGATATTATAATTCATGGAGAAATCATCACTCAGTTTAATTTTGTGTGTTTAGGAATTAATTTAATTATGATCTTCATCCATTCACAATCCTACAATTTTAATAGGAAATAAAATATATAGATATGCATGGGTATAATGAAATCTTCCAAACAGCTCTATTTAGCCTCTGCCTAAAATCAAGGTTCAAATACTTTATAAAATTGTGCCACAATTGTAATAAACAATTTTTTTAATAATTGTTTCCTTCTTATAAAATAATTTTAATTTTACAATATTTTATTAATTACAATTATTTGTCATAAATTTTCTATATTTTAACATTTAAAAAAAAAATTATTTTAACAATGTTGTATTTTTTAAACTTCATTTTGTAAATACTCCACCTATTATCATCTACCCCTTCAGATGTTGTGGAGCTTTTCGAGAAAAGTATTCTTCACGTGAAACCCTAATTTTTAGAGTTTGAGAAAAAATATGCTTAGTATCAATTCTCTTATAATGATACCTAGAAATTTTTTATTTAATTTTATGTGTTTAGACATTAATTTAATTGTGATAATTTTGATACAAGTAAAATTAGTTGAAGAATATACTCAAAAATGCTTTAAAATGTTAAATTACCACTTTAAATTCAATACTACGCAACTATATATAAGAATATGTTTCACATTTTAAATAAATAAAAATTATTTAAACCATCTTTTAATATAAAATATACATATTTTAAAGGAAATTTTATGAAATTCCTTTATCATAATATCTTTAATAAAAACTAATAATTAATCCAACTTAGACACATCTTAACTTTGGATCTACCAAGGGACTAGAGGGATCAAATCTCTTTTCATTTTAAAAGAGGTTTGTACCTCAAGAGATTTGATCCCTCTCGGTGCTTGGTAGATCCAAAGTTAAGATGAATTTAAAGACTTTGTAGATTCAAAATTAAAATGAATCTAGGCTAGTGTAATTTATAAAGAAAAATACATATTAAATTAGAATAACGGTTAAATTATAGTTTTAAAAAAGAAAAACATATTCCAAAAATAACAAGCAACACTGAAAAAAATCATAATAAACAATAATTATTTGAAAATAAAGATTAAAAACAAAGTTGAGACTCTATACAAAAATAAATAATCTAACCAAAACAACATATGCACAACTTAATAAAAAATAAATAAAATAATGAATGATACATATGCTTACATCTCAGTGAATGATACATATGCTTACATCTCTCAGACCTCCAAAATAGAATCCAATGATGAATGGCTAGAAAATATTTGGAAGTGGAATGGTCCTCTCACATTAATATGCTTCACATGGCTTGTCTACCACAATAAGTTATTGACATAGGAGAGCCTCATTGAAAGGGTATTCCACGTGCTGAGCATTTTCACTCTATGTGGACAATCGAGCGAAGATATTGGGTACATTTTCCTTGAATGCTCCTTTTTCATCTCCATTTGGGTTGATGCGTTTGAAACCTTTCAGCTAAGTCTAGTCATCGACAGATCCTGCATTGGCTCATGCATTTCTAGCTGGATAGTAGTAAGTAAACACTATAGAACACTTTCCATATATATTTTATGGTATCTAGAGATACAAGGATTCCTCTATCTTTAATCATTCTGAGCCAGTAGTGCGCGAGACATGCATGAAAAGTGGTGGTTATTTCCAAGAAACAGGTCTATGACGATGAAAATCGCTTTGTAGGTTGTATGTTTATAAAGAGAGTACATGGGTTTCCTTGATCAACTTGTTTGATGGCGCCTCTCTAGAGCGTGTTTACATAGGTGGGGATTCCATTGCGATGAATTGATACATAGAGTGTTGTTTTTACTAGAATGCGGGCCTTGGTACTAACAACAGAGTTGAGATGATTGCGTTGTGGGGGTTATGAAATGTGTGTCCTAGTTAGATATTGAGGAAATTATGATCGTAGGTGACTCCATATCTATCATTGATTAGGCATAGGGTGGGGTCCCTTCCTTATCCCATTGGATGGGACCAATTCGAGCATTGTTAGGGTCCTTCCAGCACATCTCTTTCTCTCACTTTTATCGTGAACAAAATTTTCTACCTGATTCTTTGTCAAAAATAGGTAGGAATATTTTTCCAAGGGCGATGAACTTTTCAGATATTGTTGATGGCTCTATTTGTGGGACTCATGCCTTTGCATTATCATTTTTTTATATGTAGTAGGATCATGCTACATATTAGGCTAGTGATTTCCTTTATTGTTCTAGCGATTGATGCCACTGAACATGCCTGTCATTTTTTGATCCCTTTTTTTAACTAGTTGTAATATATGTTGGTCGGTTTTCTTGTGTATGCTGCTAAACGCAAGACTTGTTGGACCTACGAATGATGTAGTCTATTGTGCAGATCGTTTCCTTGGTAGGCTGGTCTATAGATCTTAGACCATGTAACCTATTTTCTATTACATAATAAAAGATTCTTGTTTTTTCTTCATGAAAAAAACCATTTTCCTGCTGCGAGATATACAGATATTTTTGTTTTAGTTGAATGTTTAAAGTCATTGTATTAATGCATTGGAGTTTAAGAAGAGTATAGATTGGATCCTGCATTGAGACATTATGTGTCGATGCTAGAATGACCAATGAATGTGTGTGTGAATTGTATCTGTGCGTGGAGTAATCCATATCTTTTATGTAACAGCCTGTGCATGGAGTAAGTCGGAGTTGTGGTATGCTAGTGGGGAAGATTGCATATCAGTATGTGATCAGATTGCTCTTTTTTTTCCAGCATGGAAACCAACAACTTCTATAAAGTATTGAGTAACATTCGCTAAAGTGGAGTGCAGTGCGTTGAGATTCTTGTGGAGAATAGGTGAAACGTAGTGGTAACAATCACTGCAAACTGGAGATCGCTTTGTGGTACAGAACATCATTATCGTTTTAGTTAAATTGCTTTGGTACTCAGAGCTCAGGTGGATTTGGTCATTGCCCATTTTTGTATAGGAAATCCCACTCATGCTTTGTAGAATAATTACAAGCCATCGCAAATACTGTTGAAGGCGTGGTGCATGTGAAAGAGTCATGTGTGGGGAAGAGAATTGGAAATAAACATTAAAACACAAACCTGAGTGAGATCTTAGCCGCTAGAAGCTAGCTGAGCTCTGTGCAAGAAATCTTTCCTGGATATGCGAAGTTCACTTTTAAACACATAAGGAATAACAGGGTTAATGTCTATAAAAGAGTACGTCTTTGTGATTTCCATGGATGGAGGTAAAAATAATATTAAAAGTTTTCATTGAGAAAAATGACAGAAAGGAGTGTTTGAAATTAATTCATTAGTGGTGTGTTGAGCTAATAAATTCAAGCTTTTAACTTCAAACAAATAAAATATGATTTTGAATGTCATCGAGTTTATAAAAAAAATTAGTTAATAATTATTAAAAAAGGGTTATGAAAAGAATCTCAACTAATTATAATATATTTATCGAAGCCATGGATGCTATAATTTGAATTTAGGGTTTATCTATGAAAATAGGTTGAGCAGTTGATTTTTATGGTGAAAATATTTTGATATAAGGTTAAGAGAGGGATATCCTTGTGTCATTTTGGTCCCTAAGAAGTGCAATGGAGGCATGGTGAGCACATTGTATAAGGCACAACAATATTATGAAAGAAATATTATGAAAGAAATGGATGGATAGAAAAATTAAGAGCTCAATCAAATTAAATAATAGGAATAATGAGAAAAAGATAATAGAG
Source organism: Pinus tabuliformis (assembly GCA_031772625.1). Taxonomy (NCBI): domain Eukaryota; kingdom Viridiplantae; phylum Streptophyta; class Pinopsida; order Pinales; family Pinaceae; genus Pinus; species Pinus tabuliformis. The sequence continues at coordinate 828,995,972 of CM062819.1, forward strand.
TTAAAAGAAAGATTCAATATTTTAATAGAATTGTTAGGAGAGAATTTGAATTATTGTTAGAAGCTTAGGAAAAAAGTGAAATCTCTTATTGACTATTTTGATGGAATTGCTAGAAGAGAGCCTGGAGCTTAGAAAAAGAGTTAGGTGGCTTATTGTAAAATTGTATGCAAGAAAATTGTACATAGGTTGAATGTCCAACATAGAGGCAAATATTTATGTAAAGTCAAGGAGTTTTAATATGTGAGCTAGTGCAAGGAGTAATGTTTAGAAAATAAGATGAAGAAGATGAGAGACTTGATGAATATCTTACCGAGTGTTGGGAGGACTTAGACCAACATAAGGAAGAGATACCGGAGGCATCAACAAAGACCAAGGTGTCTCATGATTTTGAAACTAAGGCTTTGTGTGTATATGTAGGTTAGGAATATGGACAACCACTAAAGGCTATCATAAAGGAAGATAAAAATGTAGAATTGTCTCAATTGGGCAAAAGTGAAAAGGATAGAGACAAGAAAATATTAGCATATGGGATGAAAGGTAGCAACTTTGTGAAGGAGAATGAAGATGTTGAAGCAGAAGGACAACACTCAGATGAGTGCCAATTGATTATGATGAGGAATTAAAGCATTGTGGGGTATTGGATAAAATACACAAGATGGATGATAATTTAACCATAAGGGCACATGTAGTAGATGAATATGATGATAGAATGAAGCAATTGAAAAAGGATGCAAAGGATGAAGCCATGGCAACAACCATGATGTGTTTTTATATAGGAATGAAGCAAAAATTGTAGGATAGAAGTATGAGACAACAAAAAAACAAAACTTGATAATGAGTTGGATGAGTTATGGAATATTATGATCAAGCTCCTTCAGTAGAGGTACAGTGAGGTAAAGACGACAATCAACAATAAAATATAGTTGGTTGAAAGGACTTATGTAAGCAAAGCATGTGGCCAATAGCATCACAAACTATGGGATCCAAGTAAAATGTGGCAAGGAAAAAGGCTCATGGATAGGATTCCATAAGATTTTTGTACCTAGGTAGTTTGATGCAAGAGCAGCTCATTGTTATCTTCAAAATGTAATTTTCTAAGTCTAGGAAGTCTCTAGAATTTCTAGATTATGTTAAAAAAATATGTAATCGAGAAAATCTATTTTATTGAGGAAAAATTTATGATAGGTTCCTAAAATCAAGAATATTTCTCTCAACTTCGTTTGAGTATCAAAGACAGGGATTATCTCTTCAAAAACTGTAAGTCATTCCTTAATATCTATGAGAGGATTTGTATTTTCAAAGCAAGTTAACTGAAGTGAAGAGATATATTACTTTTTTATTCAACATTAGTTTTTTTCTTAGTTTATTTATCCATTAACAATTATAACATTTATAATATATACAAATTTATTATTTAAAATATTTATTTTAGTTTATTTCAACTTTTTAATTTATTATTTAAAATATAAATATTTTATATGAAAAAAATAAATGAGTGGTAAATTTTTAATATATTTTATCTGTAAATTTTGTTATATTTACCTTTCTTTTAAGAATATAATATTTATAAATAAATCATAATATTAAAATCTTATTCCATGGACTTACTGAGTGTAATTTGCAAAACTTTCATGATCATTTCAATTTTCAATGTAATATACTTTGATTCATATATTTTATTAATATATTTTCATCTATATACTATATTTTATTAATATATTTTCATCTATATATTATATTTTATTAATGTATTTTATTTTATTTTTTATATTTTTCAGTATTGTTTAATTATTTTTTGTTTGGAGTTTTTGGTTTGAATTTGAGGAAATAATTTTTGGTAAGTTTTGTTATTTAAAATATGTTTTTGAATGCATCAATTACTAGGGTGTAAATTTGATGGGCACTCCCACCTGTCAAGTAAATTCTTGATCATGGGTTTCCTTTTAAAAGTGTCCTGCACATGGCTTTTTATTTTTACTTTTACCCATCATTCAAACATCATGTATAATTTGTTTTTGTTAGTAACATCAATAGTAGGGACTTAACTTCCATGGAATATTCTAGAATGTTGGTAATAGTATACACAAATCAATGGTTGAGATTTATCTCAAAAGTAGTTATGCTCTTTTAACCATTTTAATTAAATTGATTAATTAAAAAATGCCATATGAAGTGAGTTGTGATTTTTGGGACATGTGGTATTGAAAAGGCATGGTATTGTCCAATGGGATTGCAACAAAGCCTATTTATAGATTAAGATTCTCCAATGTAAGGTGGAGGTAAATCTCCATGATTAAGAATCTTATTCCATGTGTTTTTAAATGTATGTATGTTTAAATTATATATTAATTATTTCTATAAATAATAATAATACTTAAAATAATGATAATTTGTTTAGTTTTTATTATTTTTTACTTCTAGGAACATGAGATGCATATGAAGTAATTGTTTTGATTTTTATTATGGATTGTTGAAAATATGTTTTTACCATCTCTCTCTCTCTCTCTCTCTCTCTCTCTCTTGCATGATCTCTCTCTCACCTTCCCTCCCCACTCTCTTCCAACTCATCTCTATCTCACGATTCTTCCCCTTCAATTTATCTCCCCATCTGCTCCCTCTCCTTCTCTCTTTATCACCCCACCTCTACCTCTCTCTCCTCCCTCCCTCACTCTATCCTTTTCTCTCAATCCTTCCATCCCTCTCGCCCCCCTCTCTTCTACATGTTCTCGATATCTTTCTCTCCACACCCTTTCTCTCAACTTCCCCTTCTTATTATCTCTCTCTATCTCCCATGCCCTCTCTCTCAAACCATACCTATTTTTCCCATATCTCTCTCTCCCTCTCTCTCAAGCCCTCCCTATTTTCCCATCACTCCCTCTCTCTCTCTCCCTCTCCCTCTCTGCCACTTCTCCATGTCCATCTCTGTCTCACACACTATCACGCTCTTCCCTCATCTCTCTCTCCCCTCCCTATCTCTCTCATGCTCCCTTCTTTTCTCTCCATCGTCATGCTCCCTCTCTCTCCCCCCATTCTCTCCCTCCCTCCCTTGCACTCTCCCTCAAACCCTCCTTATTTCCCCCCTCTCTTTCTACCCCCACCTCTCTCTCTCTCTCTCTATCTCTCTCTCTCTCTCTCTCTCTCTCTCTCCATCATTGTTTGCCTTCCTCCCTCCCTATCTTCCTTCCTCCCTCGACCTCCCTACCTCTCTCCCTCCCTCTCTTTCTCTCTCTCCCTCTCCTCTTTTCTCTCTCTCCACTCTAACTCTCACCCCTCCCCCCCTCTCTCTCTCACTCTCAGCCCCCCTTATCTTGTCTCTCTCTCACATGCCCTCCCTCCCTCACTCTCTCGATCTCAGCCCCCCATATCCTCTCTCTCTTTCATGCCCTCCCTCTCTCTCTCACTCTCACATTCTCTCTCCCCAACTTATCTCCCTCTCGCTATCCTTATCTCTCTTTCCCTCGTATTCTCTATCTCTCTCCCACAAACCTTATACTCACTTTCTCTCTCCCCTTCTCACTCTCACCCTCCCTCTCTCTTCCCCTCTCACTCTTTGCCCCCTTCCCCTCTCCCTCTCTCTTTTTCTCTCACCCCCCCACCTTTCTCTCCCTTACACTTTCCCTCTCCCTCTCTCTCTCTCTCTCACTCTCTCTCTCTCTCCACTTAACTCTATCTCTCTCTCTCTCCCCACTTAACTTTCTCTCTCTCCCTCCCTCACCTCCTTTCTCCCTTTCCCACCCTCTCTTCCGCTCTCCCTCCCTCTCCCTCTTTGTCTCACTCTCTCTTCCACTCCCTCCCTCTTTTCCACACTCTCTCTATCTCTCTCCCTCCTACCCTTCCTCCTACCTCCCCCTACTCTCTCTCTCTCTCTCTCTCTCCACCTCCCTCCCTCTTTTCCACACTCTCTCTATCTCTCTCCCTCCAACCCTCTCTCCCCTCCCTCTACTATCTCTCTCCCTCCCTCCTTCGTCTCTCTATCCAGCCACCACCTCTCCCTCCCTTCCTCTTTTTCTCTCTTTTCCTATCTCTTTGTCTCTCCCTCCTCCTCCCTCCATCCCACCCACCATTCTTCCCTTTCCCTCTCTCTCCATCCCTACTCCCTCCCTCTATCTCCCTATCTATCTCTTTCTATCCATCCCTCCTTTATATGTCTCTCTACACCCTCACTCTCTCTCCTCTCCTTCCCACTCTCCCCCTCTCTCCTCCTCTCTCCTTACCCCCTCCCCTTACATGTTCAATTTTCTTTTATCAATAAAGAAAACATAGATACAAGAGAAACAATATAAATATAAACATATATTAAAAACTACAATTCATGATTATTCAAATATATATATATATATATAAACATTTAATTCATTGTCAATTAAAATCAATTTATTTAAATTAATAATAAAACACTTACAATATCACATACATATTAAATTAGAATAACAATAAATTATAGTTTAAAAAAAAAAAAAAAAACTATATTCCAAAACAAACTAAACCTTTAATTTTTTTATAAATAGAATAAAATAATTACTAACATTAAATATATATATATATATATATATATATATATATATGAGAAAGAAATTTATTTGAAAATCAAGATTCAAAAACAAAGTTGAGAATCTATGCAAAAATAAATAATCTAACCAAAACAATTTAAGCACGTTAAAAAATAAATTAAGTAAATGATAAATGTAACAAAAGTTATGTTAAATAAATACATCGTCTCATCTCTTAAAACATTACTTATTTTAGAACATGACGATCTCTAATAGCGACTGAAACCAAATTAATAAGAAAGTGTGAAACCTATCGAGCCACTCATGAAAGGTTAAACAACTACAATAATCCACGTAAACGAGGGTTTACACATGTTGACACCTAATCTTCATGATTGGGGAATTTGTAAATAAATAAATCAAGAATGTGAACAGTCATCGGAAGATGAACTGAACAATCACTCCTAATGTATATAACAATAACCTACCTATGGAATAATCAGACGAATCAGTTTTTTCTACCTTTGGAGAGTTACTGCCTGGCCTGACATGGTATCAGAGCCAAGTTCTAAAAATAGTTGTAACTCCCTTCATTTCTGCCACTGCCTCTGTCCTGATCATTTCTGCCACTGCCTCTGTCCTGATCATTGCTGCCACTACCTCTGTCCAGAGTGCTGCTCTGCCTCTGCCTCTGTCGCTCTCTGAGCAGTCAGACCATGTCATAAACGTTTCAAAAAAAAAAGGGCCGCCTTCTACAATTCAACGCATGTTAGAATGTCTTCCTCGTAATGAAATGCATATGGATTTTGTACTGTGATTTATCGGGGCCGCTTTCTATGATCCAGCAGATATGCCATAATTTCTTCCTCACCCTCTCTGGTTAAGGTGGCACGCAGGCTTTGTATTTTTTTTCTCGAAATAGTCGTGGCCTTCCCATGCTTTTTCCATGGTTCCTGTCTATGATATCAGAGACTGTCTATAGTCTAGCCTTTCATTAGACTGTCATATCTCCTAGCGTGCACGCTATTGGTTTTGCAACTTGCTAGAAATGGGTTTTTGTTCTACTTGGCTTCGATCATGACAATTCGGAGTGGTCTTCTCCATGCCACCTGCCTTCATCAACCAGCTGTTCTCCATTAGCTCTTCATTAACCGGCCGGAGTAACATTCCGTTTGTTGTTCCTCTTCTGCAAGCGAACGCGTCCCTGTTTATCTGGTCATTTTCTGCAAGCGAGCGCTTCCGAAGATTGCTGGCACCCGATGCCGTCGGCACCTGAATTCCGATTTTCTTGAGATGGATATTGGAATTGAGGGTAACATGAATCACGACTTAAACGAGGGCACCAGGTTTTGTATTTTCAAAGAAACGCTGTCGTTCTAGAATTTTAGAAGTCATGCTAGAAAACATGTACATTTGACCATCGTATTTAAAGACAAAGAAGATGGCGCCGTCTGTGGGAAACGAACCCACGAGTATCTGAGGCTCCTGTACATTTTTTCGTTTCTAAGAATGTCTGTACAGAGTGTTGCTTTGTGAAATAACTGAAAGTAACCGTCTGTATTCTTGTGGCGATTGGAATTAATGCGAAGACTGTAAAATTCTTTAAGAAGTAACACTATCAGCTTTTGCAGAAAACTTCTTTTACCTTTGAATGGCCGAGGCTGGGGCTCCACTGCATGGGAATGTGAAAAGATTGATGCGTTGTTTTTGCTGATGCGTTGAAGCATGACATCGTATGCTGCTCTTGATGCGTGGTTTTTATGTGCTGCTTTGAGACAGCTGATACGCGTGGTTATGTGATTATCTTTTTGATACCTCTGCGTTAGATATGACTTGAAAGGAAACCATATGTATTTTTAACGTTGTCCCCCATATACCACGACAAAATAATACCTATGTTTTTTAATATATCTGAGTACAATTTCACTATACATCAGTAGAAGTTTTTTATCAGCGGAAGTTTTTTTTTTATCAGCAGAAGTATTTTTTACAAAATGCATTCAATCATCTCTATGGTAGGAATAGTTCTCACTGGCAAGGAGAACTATCCTGAATGGTCCCGGATGATAAAACACACCCTCATCTTCAATGAGTTGTGGAAAGGAGTGTGTGTCGGAGAAGGAGACAATGACCCAGTGCAGCCTACATCAGACAAAGAGCTCGTCATTTGGGAAAACAAGAACAGCAAAGCCTATGCATTAATCGCAGCATCTGTAAATGAAGAGGTGAGTCGCCATATTTCATCATATTCAACTGCCTTTGAAGCTTTACAAAAGCTGAAAGAACTCTATGACTCACATTCTGCACTTGAAGTTGTTCAGCTCATGATTAAACTCTTCACTCTTGAACTGAAAAATAATGATCCTCTTGCTCTTGCATCTGAAGTAAAGTCTATAATGCATGATATCAAATCCACTAAGGTTGAGCTGGATATCCCTCTTATTGCTTTTCTCAAGGCACTCTATCCTACCTATTCCAATTATCTTGAGTCTTTACAAGCAAATGGAAATCTTAAAGATATAACCTTTGACTCTCTTGTGAAAAATTTTGCTGAAAGAGAGAAAGCCTTTGGAAAGAAGATAGTCCCTGAATCTTCTAAAGAGACTGTTTGCCTTGCTCATAAAGAAAAGCATCCTGCTCAAGATTCTACAAGAGGAAGAGGTGGACGAAGAGGAAGAGGAAGATACTTCAGAGGCAGGGGGGGCAGACATTTTCAAGGAGAAAAGGCAGATCTGCATTGCATTCGCTGCAAACGAAATGGATCACATGATGCTTCTACATGCAAGCTACCATGGGACAAAATTGAGCAGAAAAGAAACCAGCAGAAAGGTAAAATTGATGATACAGACAAAGGTAAAGCACCTGAATCCACTCACTATATTGAGGCACAATGTAACATTGGAGTAAATGAAGATTTGTTTAATGCTTCACTTGCTTCTTCGAAAAATGATTGGTTGCTTGATTTAGGAGCAACCTGTCATATGACTCATAGAAAATATTTTTTTGAAGATTTCACTGACAATGTTGATGGAGCAGTATACTTTGCAGATCAGTCAAAAATCAAGCCATCAAGGCTTGGCACAATCAGGCTTAAACTACCTGGTCTTCCAGACTTTCTTCTGGATCATGTTCTATATCTCCCACAGCTCAAGAGAAACTTGATGTCCTTGGTCCACATCCGCCAGCAAGGTCACTCCATTCATATGTTTGATGGCGAGCTTGAGGTAAGAAAAGCATCTGACCACTCACTTGTCATGAGGGGAATAGAAGAAGAAAGACTTCTCAAACTGCAAGGAACCTCTGCTCATGCACAACATTTCTCATATATTTCTCATCATGAAGCAGGTACACTTCCATCAAGTTTATTATGGCATGCTAGATTTGGACATTTAAACTATGACAGTCTCCGCTTATTGAAGAAAAATGGTGTTGCTGGTTTGCCTACAATTCCTAGGAAACATAAGCAATGTGATGCTTGCATTCTAGGAAAGCATAGCAAACAGTCTTTTCATGATTCACATTCAAGAGCACATAGGAAGCTTGAACTCATTCATTCAGATTTATGTGGTCCAATGCCTGTTCCTTCTGCAAATGGAAATAAATATATCATGACATTTATTGATGATTACATCAGAATGTGTTGGGTTTATTTATTGAAGAACAAATCTGATGCCTTTCAAACATTCAAGAATTTTCATAAATGGATTGAAAATGATGCACAATCTCATATTGGGTCTATTCGCACTGATAATGGAAAAGAATATACATCAAATGAATTTGAAAACTATCTTCACCAACATGGGATCAAACATCAAACAACTGTGCCTTATAATCCCCAACAGAATGGTGTAGCTGAAAGAATGAATAGAACAATCTTGAATATGGTACGATCCATGCTTTTCTTCAAAAATGTAAAGATAATGTTTTGGGTTGATGCTGTTCTATGTGCTGCATATATAAAGAATAGATGTCCATATAATGCTATAAGAAACAAGACTCCTTATGAATTGTGGTATGGACATGTTCCTTCGGTAAAACATCTCAGGGTCTTTGGTTCCACCTATTATGCTTTGATACCAAAGGTACATAGAAACAAACTTGGTGCTAGAAGTCGTAAGTGTATCTTCCCGGGGTATTCAAACACCTCCAAAGCATACCGTCTCTATGATGAAGTAAATAAAAAGTTTGTTGTATCTAGAGATGTAATTTTGCTTGAATCATCCAAATCTGACAATGTTGTTGAGCGGCAACTTGATCGCTTGGATAGATTCGCAAAAACGAAATCATTTCAAGAGTTTGATAATCAGATTCCACATCTTGAAGGGGGGATTCCTATACTAGAACAACATGTGGAATCTTCTTCTGAAGAACAATCTCCTCTGCATGAAACTCCAACAACAGATGATGCTTTAAGTGATGTAATTGATAGAATTGGGAGACTCAATCTTGATTCAGTCCCAACTCAATCAACAGAGCAGCCTGGACCATCTCAGAAAGGTCCCCCAAAGTGGCTGACAAAGACACTTGAAAGTGTTCATCCTGATGAAATTGGAAAAATAGGAACCAGAAATTCAAACCGACAAAATCGAGGTGATGTAGATGACTCTAATTCACCTGTTGATATGGATGTTACTTATGATTGTGAATTGAACTTGTCTACAAATTTTGAACCAAGTTCCTTCAAAGAAGTTGCTTCTCATGATGAATGGAAAGAAGCGATGCAAAAGGAGTATGATGCCCTCATAAAGAATGGCACTTGGAAGCTGGTTGATCCTCCATTTGGAACCAAACCAATTGGCTGCAAGTGGGTCTACAAGAACAAGTACAAAGCTGATGGCTCACTTGACAAGAACAAAGCTAGGCTTGTGGCAAAAGGTTTTGCATAGAAGGAAGGGGTCGATTATGAGGAAAATTTTGCCCCCACAGCAAAATGGGCCACCATCCGGACACTCTTTGCACTAGCAGCTCAGAACGGTTGGAAAGTCCATCAAATGGATGTAAAAACTGCATTCTTGAATGGAGATCTAAAAGAGAATGTTTTTATGTCCCATCCTGAAGGATTTGTTGTGAAAGGACATGAACATAAAGTATGCAAACTTGTGAAGTCCTTGTATGGCCTCAAACAAGCACCACAAGCCTGGTATGAAAAACTAACTGAGCATCTTCTGAAACTCAACTTCAATCATTTTGATCTGATGATGCAACTTTATTTGTCAAGAAAGTTGGAAAAACAGTTGTGTATCTTGTGGTATATGTAGATGATCTTTTAATGACAGGGAACAATGAAAGCTACATTGCATCCATAAAGAAGGAATTTGGGAAAAGTTTTGAAATGACTGATTTGGGCTATGTTCATTACTATCTTGGCATTGAAGTAACCCAACATCCAAAATCCATATTTCTTTCTCAAAAGAAATACATTGGAGATTTGTTAAATAGATTTGGCATGACAGAGTGCAATCCTCTTTCTACTCCAATGGAACAAAACTTAAAGCTCACATCTATTGAAGGAAAGGAATTTGAGGATGCAACAAAGTATAGACAGCTTGTAGGAAGTCTCATCTACCTCACTACTACCAGACCAGACATTTCATTTACTGTTGGAATCCTCTCCAGGTTCATGCAAAAGCCTTGTGAGGGACATTGGTCTGCTGCAAAAAGAGTTCTAAGGTACTTGAAGGGAACTCAAGACCTTGGAATCAAGTATACACAGGTGGACGACTTCAGCTTGATTGTATACTCTAATTCAGACTTCGATGGAGACAAAGAAACTAGGGTATCTACTTCAGGATATGCTATGAGTCTTGGATCAGGAGCTGTCTCCTGGAGATCACGCAAACAATCAGTTCCAGCAGATTCCACAACTGAAGCAGAATACGTGGCAGCAGCTGAAGCAACGAAAGAAATTGTGTGGCTCAGGAAAATCCTTGAAGATTTGCAGGTAAAACAAGTACAATCAACTCCACTCATGATTGATAACACCTCTACAATAAAGTTGGCCAAGAATCCAAAGTTTCATGATCGAACAAAGCATATCAATACTAAATATCATCTGATTCGACATCATGTTGAGGCCAAAACAATCCATCTCCGTCATTGTTCCACAAATGAGCAAATTGCAGACATCTTCACCAAAGCACTTAGAAAGGAAAAGCTTGAACGATTCAGAATGATGCTTGGACTCACCAACATCCCTTCAGATTAAGGGGGGAATGTTGACACCTAATCTTCATGATTGGGGAATTTGTAAATAAATAAATCAGGAATGTGAACAGTCATCGGAAGATGAACTGAACAATCACTCCTAATGTATATAACAATAACCTACCTATGGAATAATCAGACGAATCAGTTTTTTCTGCCTTTGGAGAGTTACTTCTTGGCCTGACAACACATAAACGATTGTTTGTAGCAGCAATAAAGAATCATAAAAGGCTAAACATTACGCCTTAGAGAGATTGTAAATATACATATTGCGAGAACTGTAGAGGAGGGCGGTTATTGGCACCGATACGGAGAATTGAAAGGAGTTCTCTCTGAATCAACCCCGAGGTGAATGGATGGAAGGAGAAGGGAAAAGGCGAGAGACATTTGATTTTGCAGTTACACAAAATGAAAGGAGGATTAATAATGAAAGAGATGTGGTTCGGCTTATATAACACAGCATGCACCGAAAATGGAGAGGCAGTCTTTCAAACTCACTCCTAGATTTGAGTTTATTTTATTTTGGAAACACCTGAAACAGATCGGTATGAAAACAAAAGTTAAAAAAACTTGGAAGCACGAGACAGAAGCATACATACTTGGAAGCCCGAGACAGAAGCAGAGAGGTGGTTAGAGAGCAGAGCAGAGGTCCAATTCCATTTCCCCAGCAGAGGTGGTTCGAAAGCAGAGCCAAGGTCCAATTCCATTTCCTCCTCTATCACATATGGACTCAATCTCGGATGTGTGGAGCGCCTCCAACACAACACAAAACAATGGTGTCAAAGTGGAGATACAATATAAAGAGTTGTTCCCACAAATGGTGTCAAAGTGGAGAGTTCTTTTTTTCTAACTTTTCTTGCTTTTCTCTCTCTCACGTATCAATAAAAATTGCTTTTCTTGCTTTTCTCTCCATCAATAAAAATTGTTTTTCTTGATTTTCTAACCGTTATAAATTGTTTTTCTTTCTTTTTCTAACTATTTTTGCTTTTCTCTCCTTAAAAATTGATTTTCTTGCTTTTCTAACGCTTCAATTTTTGGTGTGGGTGGAGCTTGGAGGGTTCAAAGCTGGAGTTGAGTGTGAGAAAGGTACATTTGAACTTCATCTGTGCACTTGGAGTCTTGGAGGGTTAGAAGCTGGAGTTGAGCGGTTTAACTTGGGTGAGAAAAGTACATTTGAACTCCATCATGTTTTCACCATGGACGATGTTTTTACTACTATGTGTTTGAATTTCAGCTATAGTTCTCACTATAGTTATATTTAGAAGTTACTACTCTTGAAATTGGGGTTAGTTTTGTGCATGATTCGGTCCAAAATTGATTTGATTAGATGCCTTTTCTAAAATGCAAATGGTTTGTTAATTTTAAATTATGTCATACTGCATGTACATATTTTTGTATATAATACAATTGTTTCAAAACATGAGGTTTAAGTTTAAATGGTGTTTATTTTCTTATTCACAGAAAATCAAACTTTGAAATTGTCATCGTAGTCTAGGTTAGGTTAGGGTTGTGTCATTACAATCTATTTATTAGGTATTGCTTTTGAATCTTACACTTACAATATGCCTTGTAGGTATATTTTCATTTTATTTACAATATTATGGGAGTTATATTTTTATTTTACTCTAATTAATCGTTTTTAACTATAAAAAAAAGACACAGCAATAACGTACACATAATAAATTAATATTTAAGTTTATCATAATCAATTTGCTTCCCGGCAATAGATATATTGTAATATCATGCTTGGCTTGTCTTTACTAGTGCATAAAACTTTTTGGTTCTCTCTAATTACATTTTAAAAAAAATAAAAATAACAACTAAAGTTAATAATTAAAACAAAATTGAAATAAAATAGTCAATTTACTCTTTTAGGTTTTAACAATTTTCTGTTGGCTTTTCCCTAATATTTGTAACCATGGCTTTTCCCATAGTATAGCCTTTTTAAAGGTATAAAATTCCAATGAAATTTATTTTTTCTTACCAAAAAGATTTGGCTGGGGATTTGAGTGTTATTTTCCAATCTAGGAACAAAAAAACAAGAGGCCTATGGAATTGAGGGTTGAATTACCAATTTGTAATTTTAATTCACTGCCATCATGCTACCCCAATTTTGCCACCATAAGCCTCAGAAGATTATTTGCAGGAAGCTCTTAGTAATGAACGTCCCATCAACCCATAAACTATTTCCACCATTTCCCATTATCTCCACATTCATATGTTGTGGAGCTTCTCCATATAAGCATCTTCATATGTTGTAGAGCTTTTCCAAATAAGATTTTTTCACAAAAACTTGATTCTCAAATTTTAGAAATTAATATCTCACTTATCCATTCTCTCATAATGATACTTACATTTGTGATAACGTTCCACAACAGGTATGTTCACTTTTTAAAATTAAACTTTGAGTTGTTCTCTTATAATATTGTTTAAGATATTATAATTCATGGAGAAATCATCACTCAATTTAATTTTGTGTGTTTAGGAATTAATTTAATTATGATCTCCATCCATTCACAATTCTACAACTAAAACAGGAAATAAAATATATAGATATGCATGGGTATAATGACATCTTCCAAACAGCTCTATTTAGCCTCTGCCTAAAATCAAGGTTCAAATATTTTATAAAATGGTGCCACAATTGTAATAAACATTTTTTTAATAATTTTTTCCTTATTATAAAATAATTTTAATTTTACAATATTTTATTAATTACAATTATTTGTCATAAATTTTCTATATTTTAACATTTAAAAAATAAAACAATTTATCTTAATTGATGTTGTATCTTTTAAACTTCATTTTGTAAATACTCCACCTATTACCATCGTTACCATCTACCCCTTCAGATGTTGTGGAGCTTCTTGAGAAAAGTATTATTCATGTGAAACCCTAATTTTTAGAGTTGGAAAATTAATATGCTTAGTATCAATTCTCTTACAATGATACTTACATTCATGATAAATTTGGACAATGGGTAATATGGTGACATTTTTAGTTGTTCTCTCTTGGAATATTGTTTAAGATATTATAATTCAAGAAGTCATTACTCATCAAAATGTTATTTCATTTTATGTGTTTAGACATTATTTTGATTGTGATGATTTTTATACAAGTAAAATTGGTTGAAGATTATTCTCAAAAAATGCTTTAAAATGTTAAATTAGGACTTTAAATTCAATACTACACAACTATATATGAGAATATGTTTCACATTTTAAATCAATAAAAATGATTTAAATCATATTTTAATATATAAATATACATAATTTAAAGAAAAATTTATGAAATTCCTTAATCATAATATCTTTAATAAAAACTAATAATTAAACCAGCTTAGACACATCTTAACTTTGGATCTACCAAGGGACGAGAGGGATCAAATCTCTTTTCACTCTAAAAGAGGTTTGTACCTCAAGAGATTTGATCCCTCTGGGTGCTTGTAGATCCAAAGTTAAGTCCCTCAAATCTCTTTTCACTCTAAAAGGTTTGTACCTCAAGAGATTTGATCCCTCTGGGTGCTTGTAGATCCAAAGTTAAGATGAATTTAAACACTTGGTAGATCCAAAATTAAAATGAATCTAGGATAGTGTAATTTATAAAGAAAAATACATATTAAATTAGAATAATGGTTAAATTATAGTTTTAAAAAAGAAAAACATATTCCAAAAATAAATTAAAAGAATTTTATTTTTTTATAATAGAGTAAAATAACTGGCAACATGAAAAGAAAAACATAATAAATAATAACTATTTGAAAAAAAAGATTCAAAAGCAAAGTTAAGACTCTTTGCAAAAATAAATAATCTAACCAAAACAACATAAGCACAATTTAATAATAATAAAAAATGAATGATAAATGCAACAAAAGTTATGTGAAGTAGACGCATCTCCTCATATTTTAAAATACTAATTAATTGAAATTGGGCCTAGCCGATGACTAACTGCTACTGAAACCAAATTAATAAAAAAGTGTGAGATCTATCAAACCAATCATGAAAGGTTAAACTACTACAATAATCTTAAACAATATATTTTGAAGATATGAATGTATACCAAACATTGAAATGAGCATAACTTATTGCAAGAATTATCCACATAAACAATGGTTTGTAGCAGCAGCGATAAATTAGGAATCATAAAAGGCTAAACATTACGCCCTAGACCGATTGTAAATATACATATTGAAAGAACTATGAATAGAGAATGAACATAGGGAGCTCCGTGCCAATAGGAAATTGTAGGAAGGGTTGTGATTAGTAGCACCATGGAGAACTCAAAGGAGAACTCTTAACAATAAACTTTAGCAAACATGAGTAAGACATTGTACACTAAACTAAAAAACACTAGTAAAGTGTTGTGCATTAAACTAAATATAATAAACCTAGATAAGGCATTGTACACTAAAATAAATACAGTAAACCCTAGTAAAGAATTGCAATTGCCTGAAAAGACAGTAAAGAAAGAGATGAACTCCTAGACTAAGAATATTGCTAGCAATAAACTCTGTGCAAAGATGAATTCAACATATGTTATTTGTACTCCTAAATCAACCCTGAGATGAATCCATGGCAGTAGGACATGTATGTGGACGAAGAAGGGAGAAGGGATAAGGCGAGAGACATTTAATTTTCTAGTTACACACAAAATGAGAGAGGAGGATTAATAATGAAGGACTGGTGGTCGATAAAATGATAAAATAATGCCAGGTTCGGATATATAACACCGCATGCACCGAAAATGGTGAGGAAACCTTTCAAACTCACTCCTACATTTGATTTGATACTTTGTTAGATGTCAATGGGCTCCTTAATGGATATTTTCTAAGTAATGGTATGTATTTCATTTTAAGCTACTCTTAATTTCATATTCTCACTCTTAAAGATTTAGCTCACCAATTTAAATTTTAAATCTTCTCTGCTCTATATTAGCTTTTAAAATTTCATAGCTTTTTAAAATTCATGTTTTTTTGTGTGTGGTCTACCCTAGTATGTTAGCAATTATTTGAAATCCCATTTTGGACCTGCCTACCACATTCACAACAACATAGCAGAAATGGAAAAAAACATCGATGCCAATGAAAGGACTGAATAATTTATCATTTATTGTTGGTCAAAAACTCAACAAATTAATGTAAATCCTTTCTTTAGGTATGCATGCATCTCTCTTGTCATGTTAACTCACCTCTTCTGCATTTCCAATTTTTTTGTGCCTCTTTTGTTCCACGTGTTACTAAAATAAAATGAAATCAAATCTAAGAATGAGTTTCTTAGATTATCAAAGGGAACCATTTCCAATACATGTTGTATATGTCAAGCATGGTATCATTTTATCAATCCCATCTCTTCTATTATTATACCTTCTCTGAGATTTTATATATATGTTGACAATAATTATGACTATAATCAATTTGGTTTAGTGGAGGCTTTCTTTTGAGAGGGGGACTCTTGAGAAAAGAGTGCTCTCCTCCACTAGATATTAATTCTCCACTATCTTATAGCCCCATTGCATCTCGGGGGTCCACGAGGAAGAAGGGTACCCAAGGAGTAGGCTAGGAGGTAAACCGATGAGTCATTAACATTTGGTCAAAACACATCAACATTCACACATGTACGTGGATGACGGCAAGGGAGCGCAAGAAACAACAGCCAATCCGAGAACCAAAACTCCACTCCTTGGTGAATGGTACATTGTGTATTAATAATTTTTGTTATATAATTAATGATGTATTTATAATGACCGAAATGTAATGTGAATGTCATGATGATTGAATTTCAAAATATGACTATTGATGTATGTACCTCAAATTTATGTGTTTTCAATATTGATGAAATTTCATAATGGTCATGGATAACAAATGACTAGTTGATTAGAATGTTTATTTACTTATTATTATAGTATTGTAACTTAAATAGGAATTTCTCCCTATACCTAGTAACCTGATTTCTACTCCAATTAGTAAAAAAAAATGGCATCAGAGGGAGTGTCCCCACACTTCCCTAAACTTGGTATTAGAGTCATAGATCTAGGACCTATGGACCCATAAAAAATTTAATCACTGGTAACAATTTTTATCACCCATTTAATTTATATAACTATGCTAATTATTATGAGTAATCCTATTTTATCATCCACCAAGCTTCCAATTGTCACGTTCCTCTACAATTTCTTGATTGTGCTACATTCTCTTTGTCTTCACTGTTAATTTGATGTTCATAACCCTTGCATTATGCATGTTTACATTCCTCCTAAGGAATAATGTTTATAATACTTGTATTCCTATTTTTTTTGTTCAAATACATAGCATTATGTTGTTTGATTGTGCTACATTCTCTTTGTCTTCACCATTAATTTGATGTTCATAACACATTATGCATGTTTACATTCTTACTAAGTAATAATGTTTATATTACTCTTATTCCTATTTTTTTTGTTCAAATAAATAGCATTTTGTTGTTGTCAACCCTAGATACAATGCTTGAAATACTAATTTATCTCTGCGAAATAAGGTATTTTGTAGTAACATTTATAATTGGTTGAATTGATGTTTAAATTTTATTTTAATAACCATTAATTATTTGTCACCTTTTATTCCAAGAATATTTGTTTTCAAATTATGAGATATCACTTATTTATTTGACATCACATTTTGTTTGCAGCATCTATTTGGTTAATTTTTATTTTACAAAAATAATTTATTTGGTTAATCTTTATTTAAAAAAATATTTATATTTTCAAAGCAAGTTAATTGAAGTGAAGAGATATATCACTATATCACTTTTTTATTCAGCATTAGTTTTTTTCTTAGTTTATTTATCCATTAACGATTATAACATTTATAATATATACAAATTTATTATTTAAAATATTTATTTATTTTATTTCAACTTTTTAATTAATCATTTAAAATATAAGTATTTTATAGGAAAAAAAATAAATGAGTGGTAAATTTTTAATATATTTTATCTGTAAATTCTGTTATATTAACTTTTTCTTTTTTTTGCAGAATGTAATATTTATAAATAAATCTTATTCCATGGACTTACAGAATGCAATTCACAAAAATTTCATGATCATTTCAATTTTTAGTGTAATATAATTTGATTCATATATTTTATTAATATATTTTTATCTAAATATTATTAATATATTTTTATCTATATATTATATTTTATTAATGTATTTTATTTTATTTTTGTATCTTTTTCAGCATTGTTTAATTATTTTATGTTTTGGAGTTTTTGGTTTGAATTTGAGGAAATAATTTTTGGTAAGTTTTTGTTATTTAAAATATGTTTTTGAATGCATCAATTACTAGGGTGTAAATTTGATGGGCACTCCCACCTATCAAGTAAATTCTTCATCATGGTTTTCCTTTTAAAAGTGTCCTTCACATGGCTTTTGATTTTTATTTTTACCCATCATTTAAATATCATGTATTATTTGTTTTTGTTAGTAAGCTCAATAGTAGGGACTTAACTTCCATGGAATATTCTAGAATATTGATAGTAGTATACACAAATCAATGGTTGAGATTTATCTCAAAAGTAGTTATGCTCTTTCAACCATTTTAATTAAATTGATTAATTAAAAAAAATCATGTGAAATGAGTTGTGATTTTTGGGACATGTGGTATTGATAAGGCATGGTATTGTCCAATGGGATTGTAACAAAGCCTATTTATAGATTAGGATTCTCCAATGTAAAGTGGAGGTAAACTTATATATTAATTATTTTTATAAATAATAATAATATTTAAAATAATGATAATTTGTTTAGTTTTTATTTATCGTTTTTTTACTTCTAGCAACATGAGATGAATATGAAGTAATTGTTTTGATTCTTATTATGGATTTTGCAAATATGCTTTTACCATCCATCTCTCTCTCTCTCTCTTTTGCATGATCTCTCTCACCTTCTCTCCCCACTCTCTCCCACTCATCTCTATCTCATGATCCTTCCCCTTCAATTGATCTCCACATGTGCTCCCTCTCCTTCTCTCTTTATCCCCCCACCTCTACCTCTCTCTCCTCCCTCCATCACTCTATCATTTTCTCTCAATCCTTCCATCCCTGTCTCCCCCCTCTCTTCTACATGGTCTCGATATCTTTCTCTCCACACCCTTTCTCTCAATCTCCCCTTCTTATTCTCTCTCTCTATCTCCCATGCCCTATCTCTCAAACCGTCCCTATTTTCCCCATATCTCTCTCTCCCTCTCTCTCAAGCCCTCCCTATTTTCCCATCACTCCCTCTCTCTCTCTCCTCTCCCTCTCTCCCCATTCTCCATGTCCATCTTTGTCTCACACACTATCATGCTCTTCCCTCATCTCTCTCTCCCTCCCTCTCTCTCTCTCTATGCTCCCTTTCTTTCTCTCCACCGTCATGCTCCCTCTCTCTCTCCCCCATTCTCTCCCTCCCCCCCATTCTCTCCTCAAACCCTCCCTATTTCCCCGCTCTCTTTCTACCCCCTCCTCTCTCTCTCTCTCTCTCTCTCTCTCTCTATTGTTGTTTCCTTCCCTCCCTCCCTGTCTCCCTCCCTATCTCTCTTTCTCTCTCTCCCTCTCCTCTTTGCTCTCTCTCCCCTCTAACTCTCACCCCTCTCCCTCCTCTCTCTCTCTTGCTCTCATCCCCCCTTACCCTCTCTCTCTCTCTCTCTCTCTCTCACTCTCTCCCCCACCTTTAGCTCCCTCTCCCCATCCTTATCTCTCTTTCCCTCCTACTCTTTATCTCTCCCCTCCTAGCCTTATACTCACTTTCTCTCTCCCCTTCTCACTCTCACCCTCCCTCTCTCTTCCCCTCTCACTCTCTCCCTCCTCCTCGAACTTTCTCCCCCTTACACTTTCCCTCTCCCTCTCTCTCTCTCTCTCTCTCCCTCTCCTTCCCTCCCTCCCTCTCTCTCCCTTCCTCCTTCCCTTTCCACCTCTCTCTTCCCTCTCCCTCCCTCTCCCTCTTTCTCTCACTCTCTCTCCCCCTCCCTCCCTCTTTTCCACACTCTCTCTATCTCTCTCCCTCCTACCCTTCCTCCTTCCTCCCACTACTCTCTCTCTATCTCTCTCCCTCCTACCCTTCCTCCTTCCTCCCACTACTCTCTCTATATCTCTCTCCCTCCTACCCTTCCTCCTTTCTCCCTATACTCTCTCTCTATCTCCTACCATCTCTTCCTCTCTCTCTCTCCCCTTCCCTCTATCACTCTCTCTCACCCCCCCTCCCTCCCTCCTTTCAACACTCTCTCTATCTCTCTCCCTGACACCCTTCCTCCTCCCTCCCTCTACTATCTCTCTCCCTCCGCCTCTCTCTCCAGCCACCCCCTCTCCATCCCTTCCTCGTTTTCTCTCTCCCCCTATCTCTATGTCTCTCCCTACTCCTCCCTCTCTCCCACGCACCATTCTTCCCTCTCCCTCTCTCTCCATCCCCATTTCCTCCCTCTATCTCCCTATCTATCTCTTTTTATCCATCCCTCCTTTATATGTTTCTCTACACCCTCACTCCCTCTCTCCTCTCCTTCCCACTCTCCCCCTTCTCTCCTCCTCTCTCCTTACCCCCTCCCCTTACATGTTAAAAAAACAAATCAATAAAGAAAACACACATATAAGAGAAACAATATAAATATATAGACATTTATTAAAAACCACAATTCCTCATTATTTATATCTATATATATATATATATATATATATATAAACATTTAATTAAAATAAATTTATTAAAATTAATAATAAAAGAATTACAACATAGGTACATATTAAATTAAATAGCAGTATAATTATAATATATAAAAAAACAAAAAACAAAACAAAAGAAAACAAAAAAACAAAAAACACCACATTCCAAAAACAAACTAAAAACCTTTAATTTTTTTATAATAGAGTAAAATAATTACTAACATTGAAAATAATATATAATCAAGATTCATAAACAAAATTGAGAATCTATACAAAAATAAATAATCTAACCAAAACAATTTAAGCACATTAAAAATAAATTAAGCAAATAATGAAGTAACAATTTAAGCACATTAAAAAATAAATTAAACAAATAATGAATGTAACAAAAGTTATGTCAAATAGATACATCGCCTCTTATTTTAAAACATTACTTATTTTGAAACATCGGGATCTCTAAAGAAAGTGTGAGATCTATCTCGCGAATCCTTAAAAGTTAAACAACTACAATAATCCCAAACCATATATTTTGCATTGAGATTAGCATAACCTATTGCAAACATTATCGTGAAAAATTACAACTAAAGTTAATAATTAAAAACAAAATTGAAATAAAATAGTAAATTTACTCTTTTAGGTTTTCACAACTTTTTGTTGCTTTTCCCTAATATTCTTAACCATGGTTTTTCCCATAGTATTAGCTTATTTAAAGGCATAAAATTCCAATGAAATTTATTTTTTTCTTACCAAAAAGATTTTTCTGGGGATTTGAGCGTTATTTACCAATCTAGGGACAAAAAACCAAGAGGCTAGCGTTATTTACCAATCTAGGCACAAAAAACCAAGAGGCCTTTGGAATTGACAATTGAATTACCAATTTGTAATTTTAATTTACTTCCATCATGCTACCTCAATTTGCCACCATAAGCCTCAAAAGATTATTTGCAGGAAGCTCTTAGTAATGAGCGTCTCATCAACCCATAAACTATTTCCACCATTTCCCTTTATCTCCACCTTCATATGTTGTGGAGCTTCTCCAAATAAGCATCTTCATAGGTTGTAGAGTTTTTCCAAATAAGCATTTTTCAAAAGAACTTGATTCTCAAATTTTAGAAATTAATATCCTACTTATCCATTCTCTCATAATGATACTTACATTTGTGATAACGTTCCACAATGGGTAATATGTTCACTTTTTTAAATTAAACTTTGAGTTGTTCTCTTATAATATTGTTTAAGATATTATAATTCATGGAGAAATCATCACTCAGTTTAATTTTGTGTGTTTAGGAATTAATTTAATTATGATCTTCATCCATTCACAATCCTACAATTTTAACAGGAAATAAAATATATAGATATGCATGGTTATAATGAAATCTTCCAAATAGCTCTATTTAGCCTCTGCCTAAAATCAATGTTCAAATATTTTATAAAATTGTGCCACAATTGTAATAAACAATTTTTTAATAATTGTTTCCTTCCTATAAAATAATTTTAATTTTAGAATATTTTATTAATTACGATTATTTGTCATAAATTTTCTATATTTTAACATTTAAAAAAAAAAAAAAATTAACAATGTTGTATTTTTTAAACTTCATTTTGTAAATACTCCACCTATTAACTTCATTTTGTAAATACTCCACCTATTATCATCTACCCCTTCAGATGTTGTGGAGCTTCTTGAGAAAAGTATTCTTCACGTGAAACCCTAATTTTTAGAGTTTGAAAATAAATATGCTTAGTATCAATTCTCTTACAATGATACTTAGAAATTTTTTATTTAATTTTATGTGTTTAGACATTAATTTAATTGTGATAATTTTGATACAAGTAAAATTAGTTGAAGAATATACTCAAAAAATGCTTTAAAATGTTAAATTACCACTTTAAATTCAATACTACACAACTATTTATGAGAATATGTTTCACATTTTAAATCAATAAAAATTATTTAAACCATCTTTTAATATAAAATATACATATTTTAAAGAAAAATTTATGAAATTCCTTTATCATAATATCTTTAATAAAAACTAATAATTAATCCAGCTTAGACACATCTTAACTTTGGATCTACCAAGGGACGAGAGGGATCAAATCTCTTTTCACTCTAAAAGAGGTTTGTACCTCAAGAGATTTGATCCCTCTCAGTGCTTGGTAGATCCAAAGTTAAGATGAATTTAAAGGCTTTGTAGATTCAAATTAAAATGAATCTAGGCTAGTGTATCTTATAAAGAAAAACACATATTAAATTAGAATAACGTTAAATTATAGTTTTAAAAAAGAAAAACATATTCCAAAAATAATAGGCAACATTGAAAAAAAATCATAATAAACAATAATTATTTGAAAATAAAGATTCAAAAACAAAGTTGAGACTCTATGCAAAAATAAATAATCTAACCAAAAGAACATGCGCACAATTTAATAAATAAAATAATGATAAATGCAACAAAAGTTATGTCAAATAGATGCATCTCCTCATATTTTAAAAGATTACTTAATTGAAATTGGGCCTAGTCGATGACTAGCCACTACTCAAACCAAATTAATAAAAAAGTGTGAGAACTATCAAAGCAATCATGAATGGTTAAATGTATAACAAACATTGAAATGAACATAACTTATTTCAAGAATTATCCACATAAATGATGGTTTGTAGCAACAACATTAAATTAGGAATCATAAAAGGCTAAACATTAAGCCATACACAGATTGTAAATATATATATTACAAGAACTGTGAATAGAGAATGAACATAGGGAGCTCCATGCGAGTAGGAAATTGTAGGAAGGGCGGCGATTAGCAACACCATGGAGACTTTTAACAATAAACTTTAGCAAACATGAGAAAGACATTATACACTAAACTAAAAAACCCTAGTAAAGTGTTGTATATTAAACTAAATATAATAAACCTAGGTAAGGCATTGTACACTAAAATAAATATAGTAAACCCTAGTAAAGCATTTTATGCCTGAAAAGAATGTAATGAAAGAGATGAATGGCTACACTAAGAATATTGCTAGCAATAAACTCCATGTGGAGATGCATTCAACATATGTTATTTTTACTCCTAAATCAACCCTGAGCTCAATCCATCGAGGTAGGACATGTACATGGAAGGAGAAGGGAGAAGGCGAGAGACATTTAATTTTGCAGTACACACAAAATGAGAGAGGAGGATTAATAATCAAGGAGTTGTGGTCAATAAAATGATACCAGGTTCAGCTTATATAACACAACATGCACCAAAAATGGTGAAGAAACCTTTCAAACTCAATCCTAAATTTGATTTGATACTTTGTTAGATGTCAATGGGCTCCTTAATGGATGTTTTTCTCAATAATGGTAAGTATTGCATTTTAAGCCACTTTTAATTTCATATTCTCTCTGTTAAATATTTAGTTTAGCATTTTTAAATTATAAATGTTTTATCCTCTACTCTATCTTTGCTTTTAAAATTTCATAGCTTTTTAAAATTCGTATTTTTTTTGGTGTGGTCTACCCTAGTATGTTAGCAGTTACTTGAAATCCCATTTTGGACCTGCTTACCACATTCAAAACAACATACCAGAAATCGAAAAAAACATCGATGCCAATGCAAGGAATGAAGAATTTGACATCATTTATTGTTGGTCAAAACCTCAACAAATTAATGCAAATCCTTGCTTTAGGTATGCATGCATCTCTCTTGTCATGTTAACTCACCTCTTGCTGCATTTCCAATTTTTTTGTCCCTCTTTTGTTCCATGTGTTACTAAAATAAAATGAAATCAAATCTAAGAATGAGTTTCTTAGATTATCAAAGGGAATTTCTCCATTTCCAATACATGTTGTATATGCCAAGCATGGTATCATTTTATCAATCCCATCTCTTATATTATTAAACCTTCTCTGACAATTTATATATATGTTGATAGTGATTATGATTATAATCAGTTTGGTATAGTGGAGGATTTCTTTTGAGAGGGGGACTCTTGAGCAAAGATTTCTCTCCTCCACTTGTTATAACTTCTCCACTATCTTATAGCCCCATTGCATCTCGGGGGTCCACGAGGAAGAAGAGTACCCAAGGATTAGGCTAGGAGGTAAACCAATGAGTCATTAACATTTGGTCATAACACATCAACATTCATACATGCACGTGGATGACGGCAAGGGAGCACAAACATCAGCCAATCCGAGAACTGAAACTCCACTACTTGGTGAACGGTACATTGTGTATTAATAATTTGTGTGATATGATTAATGATGTATTTATAATGACTGGAATGTAATGTTAATGTCATGATGATTGAATTTCAGAATACAACTATTGATGTATGTACCTGAAATTTATGTGTTTTCAATATTGATGAAATTTTATAATGGTAGTGGCTAACAAATGACTAGTTCATTAGAATGTTTATTTACTTATTATTATAGTATTGTAACTTAAATAGTAATTTCTCCCTATACCTAGTAACCTAATTTCTACTCTGATTAGTAAAAAAAAATGGCATCAGAGGGAGTGTCCCCGCACTTGGTATCAGAGGCATGGATCTAGGAACTATGGACCCATAAAAATTAATTTTCATCAATGACATGATGCTCTCATTAAACTATTGTTATAATACATATATTGAACTAATATTTAATATCTAATTTAAATAATATACATTATTGTTGTAAATCACAATCAATCATAAGAAACTATCACAAGTGAAATCCCTATAAGAAAGGTCAAACAATTAAATTATTTTATTTACATCATTAAATATTCTCAAAATTTATTAATCCAAACCTCTTTTATTTACATTATGAAATATTCTCAGAATTTATTAATCCAAATAAATTTCAACTAAGGAAAAACAAATGATCGACATAAAGATACCATACACAAATTTCAATATCATTGGTGATTGTGCAACTTTGCACCCAGCATCAATTTGCACTACATTTTTGGCCTTCACACTTTTCCTTCTTACAAATCCTATATGTGACTTAGCTTTGGCTTCCACTCGAGATCGATTCAAAGTGGAGAAGTGAGAATTATTTATGCATCTTCTAAACTTAATCTATATATATATATATATATATATATATATATGTGTGTGTGTGTGTGTGTATATATTATGTATGTATATATAGTTATATATGTATATGTATATATATAGATATAGATATAGATATATATATATATATATATATATATATAGATATATATATATATATATATATATATATATATATATATATATATATATATATATATATATATATATATATATATATATATATATATATATATATATATATATATATATATATATATCATAAAGAAAAAGTTTATTTCAATTATTGAAATATTATATGTTTATTAATAAATTTAAATATGAAATTTTGATAGGGTCATTTCTCTAATTAATCTCATTATTGGACCTTTTTCGGTAGTTCATGCTTCCAATGCTACTTTCTCTTGAGCCTGAGATATAAAAGATTTTTTCCCACCTTTCACTAGGTTATTGGCTAAGACATCCTTAACCCTCCCTTCCTCTAATAAAGAGGAGGTTTTATGTGTTTCAAGTTATACCTTTTCTCATATTCAGGTGAGTCATTTTGGTTAGCAGGGTCAATATGCCTTGGAAATGAAATAGGGACTCCATTCACCCGCTAGGGAACTCTGAAGGAGAGACTCCTATGACAAACTTATGGAGGAAACATAAGGGCATAAGTTGAAGGTTCATTGCATCGTGAGTCTCCTTACATGGAGCATCATCATCAAGACCATCTAACAAGAGCTTCTAAGGATATGCCTACATATTCACCATCATTCCTTTATATCCAATCACAAAAACAAGTAAAGGAGCTAATTCTTCCAAACACATACCTTTATCTTGAGTTGACTTCAAAATATTAGTCAACTCCCTATGATTGGCATTCTAGTTATCTTCAAATTCTTCAATAATATCTTTAGGTTCTAGTCCCTCCAGAGACTTTCTAAAGCTTTTATCATTGCGGTATTCAAGTAAAAAATTTCAATACCAACCTCCATAGGAGAAATTCTCTTTGTCAGTGAAGGACCCTTTAAAATGTTGGAAGTAGGTGATTTTTTACCCTAACTTTTTATTGAAAGGAAATGAGCAATCTTTAGCTATATGACTTAGTTAATGGCATATAAACATATTAAGGGGACACCATGACAATCAAGCTCAAAATAACCATAGATGGGCCCTTCTAAATCACCATTCCCAATACTAATCCATCTCCAAAATAAATTCCAACCATAATCTGAGTGACTATCGTAATGTTAGTCTTAATAAAATTCATGTTTGCCTCCAAATAATGACCTAAAGAGTTTCCTATCTCTGTAAAGACTCTGGCAAACCAATATTTGATATGTAAGCTAGGTAGATTTCACCATCGATGAATGTCATCAATTGTTTCAAATTATGCATTGAAGGAGAGAGGCCAACTTTTTAAATTGAGAAGCATCTATTTCCATAATGAAAAAGAAGACAATGCCTTTTCTACATTCCCCCATTGAAAGAAAGGTGAAGGCCAACCATCGTCTTGCAAGAAAAAATCTCTTTTGGAACATAGCCTAATAATGTTCCCAAACCTTACCACTTAAGGACTTAATGTTGGCTTCATTAAAAATTCATTTGAAGATGCATCCTGCTATTGTATGTTATATTATGTTAATAACCATATTGAGCTTAATATCACTGCAAGGACTAACCTTGTATAAGTACCTTTTAGTTTTATGCATTTTCTTGTCTTCTTAATATTTGGGCCTCATAAGTCCTCAACAATGTGTTCAATTACAAGAATATGTTGATATATTTCATGAGCTAATTCCTTCGATCCATACTTCATCACATATGGAGGGGACACATAGGGAGATAAGTCAAATGCTGAGCCCTAAATATTAATGAGGGCTTCTACTTGGAATCCAATTCCCTTAACTGAATCATTTCTCAACCCTTCTCAGGAATCTTAGCCTTTTTCTTGGAATCCCCTAGGCTTACAAGGATGGATTGAGTTTTGCTTTGATCCAAAACAACCTCCTTTAATGTAGACAATGTTTTCACAATAACATTACTAGGTGATCTCTCCTTATACTACCCATTCGATGGAGGATATGGATGAAAATATAGACAAACATTTCCTACATAGCCTTATGTTTTCGTTATGACAAACACCCTCCAAAATTTGGTCTAACTTGAATTTTGGAGCCTACTATGGATCTTGTGATCATTCCTTATATAATCACTTTATGGTCGGTTGATAAGTGTCAAAGTCACTTGCTCACACATGCTTATTCTACAACAAGTTCGTGAGTGCACTCTTTTATGCAAGCTTGAACAGGGAAAGCACAAGTCCATCAAGGTAGTGCCTATGCAATGTTCCACCTGTGTTGAAAGTTAGTGCACACTTTCATCAACAGTCCCTCACTTTTTGTTGTGATTTTCATCAATGACGTGATGCTCTCATTAAACTATTGTTATAATACATATATTGAACTAATATTTGATATCTAATTTAAATAATATACATTATTGTTGTAAATCACAATCAATCATCAGAAACTATCACAAGTGAAATCCATATTAAAAAAAAGGTCAAACAATTAATTTATTAATCCAAACCTCTTTTATTTACAATATGAAATATTCTCAAAATTTATTAGTCCAAATAATTTTCAACTAGGGAAAAACAAATGATCAGCATAAAGATACCGTACACAAATTTCAATATCATTGGTGATTGTGAAACTTTGCACCCAGCATCAATTTGCAATTGAAAACAATATTGGCACTACATTTTTGGCCTTCACCATTTTCCTTCTTACAAATACTATCTTTGCATTGGCTTTGGCTTCCACTCGAGATTGATTCAAAGTGTAGAAGTGAGAATTATTTATGCATCTACTAATCTTCATCTATATAACTCTTTTCTATGTATTCATGGGCTTACTCTAGTTTATTGTATCTATGGTTTTGTGGTGCATAAAGTGTTTTACTCACAATCACTACGTTTATCAACCTAAAGTGTTTTACTCAATCACTAAGTTTAATTACATCCATAGGTATCCTCTATTTTGAAATGGTTTCTAAAAAATTTTTCTTTTATAATAATAAAATGTATATTTGATTTAAATTTCATAATTTGAGAATATTTTTAAAAATATACACAATTTTTGTGAGTTGTATTTGGGACTTTTACACTGTTTTCCTATTAACAAGGTTCAATATTCCATAAATTAAATAGCACATTATTATTTTAATCACTCGTAATAATTTTTATCACCCATTTAATTTATATAACTATGCTAATTATTATGAGTAATCCTATTTTATCATCCACCAAGCTCCCAACTGTCACACTCCTCTACAAATTTTTTATCGTGCTACATTCTCTTTGTCTTCACCCTTAATTTCATGTTCTCCCAATTGTCACACTCCTCTACAAAATTTTGATTGTGCTACATTCTCTTTGTCTTCACCCTTAATTTCATGTTCATAACTCTTGTATTATGGGCGTTTACATTCCTGCTAATGAATAATGTTTATAGTACTAATACATAGCATTATGTTGTTTGATTGTGCTACATTCTCTTTGTCTTATACCATTAATTTGATGTTCATAACCCATTATTCATGTTTACGTTCATGCTAAGGAATAATGTTTATATTACTCTTATTCCTATTTTTTTTGTTCAAGTGAATAGAATTTTGTTGTTGTCAACCCTAGTTTATTTCCACAATGCTTGAAATACCTAATTTATCTCTGCGAAATGTATTTTGCAGTAACATTTATAATTTGTTGAATTGATGCTTAAATTTTATTTTAATAACCATTAATTATTTGTCCCCTTGTATTCCAAAAATATTTGTTTTCAAATTATGAGATATCACTTATTTATTTGACATCACATTTTGTTTGCAACATCTATTTGGTTAACTTTTATTTAAAAAATATATTTATATTTTGCAAGTTAACTGAAGTGAAGAGATATATCACTTTTTTATTCAACATTAGTTTTTTTCTTAGTTTATTTATCCCTTAATGATTATAAGATTTATAATATATACAAATTTATTATTTAAAATATTTATTTTATTTTATTTCAACTTTTTAATTTATCATTTAAAATATAAATATTTTATATGAAAAAAAAAATGTGGTAAATTTTTAATATATTTTATTGTAAATTTTGTTATATTAACTTCTTCTTATTTTTTGAGAATGTAATATTTATAAACAAATCATAACATTCCATGGACTTACTGAGTGCAATTTACAAAAAAATTCATGATCATTTCAATTTTTAGTGTAATATACTTTGATTCATATATTTTATTAATATATTTTTATCTATATATTATATTTTATTAATGTATTTTCATCTATATATTATATTTGATTAATATGTTTTTATTAATGTATTTTATTTTATTTTTGTATCCTTTTCATCATTGTTTAATTATTTTCTGCTTGAAGTTTTTGGTTTTAAATTTTAGGAAATAATTTTGGTAAGTTTTGTTCATTAAAATATGTTTTTGAATGCATCAATTACTAGAGTGTAAATTTGATGGGCACTCCCACCTGTCAAGTAAATTCTTGATCATGGGTTTCCTTTTAAAAGTGTCCTTCACATGGCTTTTGATTTTTATTTTTACCCATCATTTAAATATCATGTATTATTTTTTTTTGTTAGTAAGATCAATAGTAGGGACTTAACTTCCATGGAATATTCTAGAATATTGATAGTAGTATACACAAATCAATGGTTGAGATTTATCTCAAAAGTAGTTATGCTCTTTTAACCATTTTAATTAAATTGATTAATTAAAAAAACTGGCATATGAATTGAGTTGTGGTTTTTGGGACATGTGGTATTGATAAGGCATGGTATTGTCCAATGGGATTGTAACAAAGCCGATTTATAAATTAAGATTCTCCAATGTAAAGTGGAGGTAAATCTCCATGATTAAGAATCTTATTCCATGTTTTTTTAAATGTATATATGTTTAACTTATATATTAATTATTTTTATAAATAATAATAATATTTAAAATAATGATAATTTGTTTAGTTTTTATTATTTTTTACTTCTAGCAACATGAGATGCATATGAAGTAATTGTTTTGATTCTTATTATGGATTGTTGCAAATATGCTTTTACCATCCATCTCTCTCTCTCTCTCTCTCTCTCTCTCTCTCTCTCTCTCTCTTGCATGATCTCTCTCTCACCTTCTCTCCCCACTCTCTCCCAACTCATATCTATCTCATGATCCTTCCCCTTCAATTTATCTCCCAATATGCTCCATCTCCTTCTCTCTTTATCCCCCCACCTCTCCCTCTCTCTCCTCCCTCCCTCACTCTATCATTTTCTCTCAATCCTTCCATCCCTCTCTCCCCCCTCTCTTCTACATGTTCTTGATATCTTTCTCTCCACACCCTTTCTCTCAATCTCCCCCTTCTTATTCTCTCTCTCTCTCTAACTCCCCATGCCCTATCTCTCAAACCGTCTCTATTTTCCCCATATCTCTCTCTCCCTCTCTCTCAACCCTCCCTATTTTCCCATCACTCCCTCTCTCCCACTTCTCCATGTCCATCTTTGTCTCACACACTATCATGCTCTTCCCTCATCTCTCTCTCCCCTCCCTCTCTATCTCTCATGCTCCCTTTCTTTCGCTCCACCGTCATGCTCCCTCTTTCTCTCCCTCAAACCTTCCCTATTTCCCCCCTCTCTTTCTACCCACGCCTCTCTCTCTCTCTCTCACCCTTTCTCTCTCCATTGTTATTTCCCTCCCTCCCTCTCTTGCCCTCCCTATCTTCCTCCCCCTCTCTCTCTCTCACAATATCCCTCCCTCTCTCTCTTTCTCTCTCTCTCCCTCTCCTCTTTGCTCTCTCTCCCCTCTAACTCTCACCCCTCTCCCTCCCTTTCTTTCTCGCTGTCAGCTGCCCTTACCCTCTCTCTCTCTCATGTGCCCTCCCTCCCTCTCTCTCTCTCTCTCAACCCCCCTTACCCTCTCTCTCTCACGCACCCTCCCTATCTCTCTCTTTTTGTCTCACGCACTCTCTCTTCCCCACCTTTAGCTCCCTCTCCCTATCCTTATCTCTCTTTCCCTCCTACTCTCTATCTCTCTCGCCCAACCTTATGCTGACTTTGTCTCTCCCCTTCCCACTCTCACCCTCCCTCTCTCTTCCCCTCTCACTCTCTGCCCCCCTCTCCCTCTCTATAACCCCTCCTCCACCCCCCCCCCCCCCCCCCCCCCCGCCCCCCCACACCTTTCTCTCCTTACACTTTCCCTCTCCCTCTCTCTCTCTCCACTTAACTCTATCTCTCTCTCTTTCTCTCCACTTAACCTTCTCTCTACCTCTCTCTCTCTATCTCTCTTTCTCTCTCACACACACATTCATTTTCCCTCCCTCTCTATCCCTATTTCTCCCTCTCCCCCTCCCTTCCTCCTCCTCCATCTCTCCCTCCCTCTCCTCCTTTCTCGCTCCCCCCCACCTTCCATTTTCCATGCTCTCTTCCCCTCTCCCTCCTTCTCCCTCTTTCTCTCACTCTCTCCCCCCCCTCCCTCCCTCCTTTCACACTCTCTCTATCTCTCTCCCTCCTACCCTTCCTCCTTCCTCCCACTACTCTCTCTCTATCTCCTACCCTCTCTTCCTCTCTCTCTCTCTCTCTCTTCCTCCCTCTCCCTCTTTCTATCACTCTCTCTCCCCCTCCCTCCATCTTTTCCAAACTCTCTCTATCTCTCTCTCTGCCACCCTCTCTCCCCCCTCCCTCTACTATCTCTCTCCCTCCTCCACCTCTCTCTCCCTCCCTCCTCCACCTTTCTCTCCAACCACCCCCACTCCCTCCCTTCCTATTTTTCTCTCTTCTCCTATCTCTTTGTCTCTCCCTCCTCCTCCCTCTCTCCCACCCACCATTCTTCCCTCTCCCTCTTTCTATCACTCTCTCTCCCCATCCCTCCCTCTTTTCCACACTCTCTCTATCTCTCTCCCTTCCACCCTTCCTCCTATCTCCCTCCTCCGCCTCTCTCTCCATCCAACCCCTCTCCCTCCCTTCTTCTTCTTCTCTCTCCCCCTATCTCTATGTTGCTCCCTCCTCCTCCCTCTCTCCCACCCACCATTCTTCCCCCTCCCTACTCCCTTCCTATATCTCCCTATCTATATCTTTCTATCCATCCCTCCTTTATATGTCTCTCTACATCCTCACTCCCTCTCTCCTCTCCTTCCCACTCTCCCCCCACTCTCTCCTTCTCTCTCCTTACCCCCTCCACTCACATGTTAAAAAAAATTGTATCAATAAAGCAAACACAGATACAAGAGAAAGTTGAAACAATACAAATATAGACATATATTAAAAACTAAAATTCATCATTATTCAAATATATATATATATATATATATATAAACATTTAATTCATCATGAATTAATTATTTAAATTAATAATAAAACACTTACAATATCATAAACATATTAAATTAGAATAACAATAGATTATAATTATAAAAAAAAAAAAAAAAAACATATTCCAAAAACAAACTAAAAAACCTTTAACTTTTTTATAATAGAATAAAATAATTACTAACATTGAAAAATTATATATATATATATATATATATATATATGATATTTATTTGAAAATCAAGATTTAAAAACAAAATTGAAAATCTATATTGCTAGCAATAAACTCCATGAAGAGATGCATTCAACATATGTTATTTGTACTCCTAAATGAACCCCGAGTTGAATCCATGGAGGTAGGACATGTACGTGGACAGAGAAGGGAGAAGGCGAGAGACATTTAATTTTGCAGTTACACAGAAAATGAGAGAGGGGGATTAATAATGAAGGACTGGTCGTCAATAAAATGATACCAGGTTCATCTTATATAACACAGCATGCACCAAAAATGGTGAGGAAACCTTTCAAACTCACTCCTACATTTGATTTGATACTTTGTTAGATGTCAATGGGCTGCTTAATGGATATTTTTCTCAGTAATGGTATGTATTGCATTTTAAGCTACTCTTAATTTCATATTCTCTCTCTTAAATATTTAGCTCACCATTTTTAAATTTTAAATCTTCTCTGCTCTACTCTATCTTAGCTTTTAAAATTTCATAGCTTTTTAAAATTCATTTTTTTTTTGTGTGGTCTACCCTAGTATGTTAGAAGTTATTTGAAATCCCATTTTGGACCTCCCTACCACATTCACAACAACATACCATAAATGGAAAAAAACATCAATGCCAATGCAAGGAATGAAGAATTTGACATCATTTATTGTTGGTCAAAACCTCAACAAATTAATGTAAATCCTTTCTTTAGGTATGCATGCATCTCTCTTGTCATGTTAACTCACCTCTTTTGCATTTCCAATTTTTTTGTTCCTCTTTTGTTCCACATGTTACTAAAATAAAATGAAATCAAATCTAAGAATGAGTTTCTTAGATTATCAAAGGGAATTTCTCCATTTCCAATACATGTTGTATATGTCAAGCATGGTATCATTTTATCAATCCCATTTCTTCTATTATTATACCTTCTCTGACATTTTATATATATGTTAGCACTAATTATGACTATAGTCAATTTGGTTTAGTGGAGGCTTTCTTTTGAGAGGGGGACTCTTGAGAAAAGAGTGCTCTCCTCCACTGGATATTAATTCTCCACTATCTTATAGCCCCATTGCATCTCGGGGGTCCACAAGGAAGGAGGGTACCCAAAGAGTAGGCTAGGAGGTAAACTGATGAGTCATTAACGTTTGGTCAAAACACATCAACATTCACACATGTAGGTGGATGATGGCAAGGGAGCGCAAGCAACAACAGCCAATTCGAGAACCAAAACTCCACTCCTTGGTGAATGGTACTCTTGAATGGTACATTGTGTATTTATAATTTTGTTATATGATTAATGATGTATTTATAATGACCGGAATGTAATGTGAATGTCATGATGATTGAATTTCAGAATATGACTATTGATGTATGTACCTCAAATTTATGTGTTTTCAATATTGATGAAATTTCATAATGGTCGTGGCTAACAAATGACTAGTTGATTAGAATGTTTATTTACTTATTATTATAGTATTGTAACTTAAATAGGAATTTCTCCCTATACTTAGCAACCTGAGTTCTACTCCTATTAGTAAAAGAAAATGGCATCAGAGGGAGTGTCCCCACACTCGGTATCAGAGTCATAGATCTAGGATCTATGGACCCATAAAAATTTTAATCGCCGGTAACAATTTTTATCACCCATTTAATTTATATAAATATTCTAATTATTA
Organism: Pinus tabuliformis; assembly: GCA_031772625.1. Lineage (NCBI taxonomy): Eukaryota > Viridiplantae > Streptophyta > Pinopsida > Pinales > Pinaceae > Pinus > Pinus tabuliformis. Next base: position 829,030,642 of record CM062819.1, read on the forward strand.
TGAGTAATCCTATTTTATCATCCACCAAGCTTTCAATTGTCAAGTTTCTCTACAATTTCTTGATTGTGCTACATTCTCTTTGTCTTCACTGTTAATTTGATGTTCATAACCCTTGCATTATTCACGTTTACATTCCTACTAAGGAATAATGTTTATAATACTCTTATTCCTAATTTTTTTGTTCAAATACATAACATTATGTTGTTTGATTGTGCTACATTCTCTTTGTCTTCACCGTTAATTTGATGTTCATAACCCATTATGCACGTTTACATTCCTGCTAAGGAATAATGTTTATATTACTCTTATTCCTATTTTTTTGTTCAAATAAATATCATTTTGTTGTTGTCAACCTTGGTTTATTTCCACAGTGCTTGAAATACCTAATTTATCTCTATGAAATAAATTATAATTGCTTGAATTGATGTTTAAATTTTATTTTAATAACCATTAATTATTTGTCACCTTTTATTCCAAAAATATTTGTTTTCAAATTATGAGATATCACTTATTTATTTGACATCACATTTTGTTTGCAGCATCTATTTGGTTATTTTTTATTTTACAAAAATAATTTATTTGGTAATTTTTATTTAAAAAATATATATTTATATTTTCAAAGCAAGTTAATTGAGGTGAAGAGATATATCACTTTTTTATTCAGAATTAGTTTTTTTCTTAGTTTATTTATCCTTTAACAATTATAACATTTATAATATATACAAATTTATTATTTAAAATATTTATTCTATTTATTTCAACTTTTTAATTTATCATTTAAAATATAAACATTTTATATGAAAAAAATAAATGAATGGTAAATTTTTAATATATTTTATCTGTAAATTTTGTTATATTAACTTTTTTTTCGAGAATGTAATATTTATAAATAAATTATAATATTAAAATCTTATTCCATGGAATTACTGAGTGAAATTTACAAAATTTCATGATCATTTCAATTTTCAGTGTAATACACTTTGATTCATATATTTGATTAATATATTTTCATCTATATATTATATTTTATTAGTATATTTTCATTTATATATTATACTTTATTAATATATTTTTATTAATGTATTTTATTTTATTTTTGTATCTTTTTCAGCATTGTTTAATTATTTTATGTTTTGGAGTTTTTAGTTTGAATTTGAAAAAATAAATTTTGATAAGTTTTTGTCATTTAAAATATGTTTTTGAATGCATCAATTACTAGGGTGTAAATTTGATGCGCACTCCCACCTGTCAAGTAAATTCTTGATCATGGTTTTCCTTTTAAAAGTGTCCTTCACATGGCTTTTGATTTTTAGTTTTACCCATCTTTTAAATATCATGTATTATTTGTTTTTCTCAGTAAGCTCAATAGTAGGGATTTTAGTTATGCTCTTTTAACCATTTTAATTAAATTGATTAATTAAAAAAATGTCATATGAAGTGAGTTGTGATTTTTGGGACATGTGGTATTGATAAGGCATGGTATTTTCAAATGGGATCTAATAGAGCCTACTTATAAATTAGGATTCTCTAATGTAAAGTGTAGGTAAATCTCCATGATTAAGAATCTTATTCCATGTTTTTTTAAATGTATGTATGTTTAACTTATTATTAATCATTTTTATAAATAATATTAATATTTTAAAATAATGATAATTTGTTTAGTTTTTATTGTTTTTACTTCTAGCAATATGAGATGCATACGAAGTGATCGTTTTGATTCTTATTATGGATTGTTGCAAATATGCTTTTACCATCCATCTCTCTCTCTCTCTCTCTCTCTCTCTCTCTCTTTTGCATGATCTTTCTCTCACCTTCTCTCCTCACTCTCTCCCAACTCATCTCTATCTCATGATCATTCCCCTTCAATTGATCTCCACAAGTGCTCCCTCTCCTTCTCTCTTTATCCTCCCACCTCTACCTTTCTCTCCTCCCTCCATCACTCTATCCTTTTCTCTCAATCCTTCCATCCCTCTCTCCCCCCTCTCTTATACATGTTCTCGATATCTTTCTCTCCACACCCTTTCTCTTAGTCTCCCCTTATTCTTCTCTCTCTATGTCCCATTCCCTATCTCTCAAACCGTCCCTATTTTCCCCATATCTCTCTCTCCCTCTCTCTCACACCCTCCCTATTTTCCCATCACTCCCTCTCTCTCTCCCCCTCTCCCTCTCTCTCACACCCTCCCTATTTTCCCATCACTCCCTCTCTCTCTCTCTCCCTCTCCCTCTCTCCCCCTTCTCCATGTCCATCTTTGTCTCACACACTATCATGCTCTTCCCTCATCTCTCTCTCTCCCCTGCCTCTCTCTCTCCCATGCTCTCTTTCTTTCTCTCCACCATCATGCTCCCTCTCTCTCCTCCCTCATTCTCTCCTTCAAACCCTTCTTCCCCCACCCCCCCCCCCCCCCCCCCCCTCCCTTTCTACTCACTCCCCCCCCCTCTCTCTCTCTCATTTCCCTCCCTCCTTCTCTCGGGCTCCCTATCTCCCTCCCTCTCTCTCTTTGTCTCTCTCCCCTCTAACTCTCACCCCTCTCCCTCCATCTCTCTCACTCTCAGCCCCCCTTACCCTCTCTCTCTCTCTCTCACACACTCTCTCCCCCACCTTTAGCTCCCTCTCTCCATCCTTATCTCTCTTTCCCTCATACTCTCTATCTCTCTCCTACCAACCTTATCCTCACTCATGGAAAATTGAAAGGAGGACTCTCTAAATCAACCCTAGCCGAATCAATGGAAAGAGAAGGGAGAAGGCAAGAGACATTTGATTTTGCAGTTACACACAAAATGAGAGGAGGATTAATAATGAAGGAGATGTGGTCGATAAAATGATACCAGGCTTATATAACATAGCATGCACCAGAAATGGAGAGGCAGTCTTTCAAACTCACTCCTCGATTTGAGTTTATTTTATTTTAGAAACACCTGAAATAAATCGGTATGAAAACAAGAATTAAAAAAACTTGGAAGCAATCTCAAGGACCAACGCGGACTCAATCTTGGATGTGTGGAGCGCTTCCAACACAACAGAAAACAATGGTTTGACAACCCACAAATCGCTTTTATTGCTTTTCTATAAATTGCTTTTCTTTCTTTTTCTAACTTTTCTTGCTTTTCTCTATTAATAATTTCTTTTCTCTCCATCAGCTATCATTATAAATTGTTTTTCTTTCTTTTTCAAACTGGTTTTGCTTTTCTCTCCAGCAGCTATCCTTAAAAATTGATTTTCTTGCTTTTCTAACGCTTCAATTTTTGGTGTGTGGAGCCCTGGAGGGTTCGAAGATGGAGTTTAACTTGGGTGAGTAAAGGACATTTGAGCTTCATCATGTTTTGAATTTCAGCTCATTTGAGAGTTTACTCATAGATATTCCAAACTGTTTCATTACTAGTACCTGATTAGGAAATCATCAACGAAATTGTTCTCACTATAGTTATATATAGAAGTTACTACTCTTGAAATTAGTGTTGTGCATGATTGATTAGGATGCATGAAAATGGTTTGCTAATTTTAAATTATGTCGTATTGCATGTGCATATTTTTTATATAATACAATTGTTTCAAAACATGAGGTTTAAGTCTAAATGGTGTTTATTTGCTTATTTACAGAAAATCAAACTTGGAATTGTCATATTTAAGTTCATCATAATCAATTTGCTTCCAAGAAATGGATATGTTGTAATATCATGTTTGGCTTGTATAAGACTTTTTGATTCTATCAAATTACATTTAAAAAAATAAAAATAAATAAATATAACTAAAGTTAATAATTAAAACAAAATTGAAATAAAATAGTCAATTTACTTTTTTAGGTTTTCACAACTTTCGGCTGGCTTTTCCCTAATATTCTTAACCATGGTTTTTCCCATAGTATTAGCCTATTTAAAGGCATAAAATTCCAATGAAATTTATTTTTTTCTTACCAAAAAGATTTGGTGCGTTATTTACCAATATAGGGACAAAAAACCAAGAGGCCTTTGGAATTGACAGTTGAATAACCAATTTGTAATTTTAATTTACTTCCATCATGCTACCTCAATTTTCCACCATAAGCCTTAGAAGATTATTTGCAGGAAGCTCTTAGTAATGAACGTCTCATCAACCCATAAACTATTTCCACCATTTCCCATTATCTCCACCTTCATATGTTGTGGAGCTTCTCCAAATAAGCATCTTCATATGTTGTAGAGCTTTTCCAAATAAGCATTTTTCACAAGAACTTGATTCTCAAATTTTAGAAATTAATATCCTACTTATCCATTCTCTCATAATGATACTTACATTTGTGATAACATTCCACAATGGGTAATATGTTCACTTTTTTAAATTAAACTTTGAGTTGTTCTCTTATAATATTGTTTAAGATATTATAATTCATGGAGAAATCATCACTCAGTTTAATTTTGTGTGTTTAGGAATTAATTTAATTATGATCTCCATCCATTCCAAATCCTACAATTTTAATAGGAAATAAAATATATAGATATGCATGGGTATAATGAAATCTTCCAAACAACTCTATTTAGCCTCTGCCTAAAATCAAGGTTCAAATATTTTATAAAATTGCGCCACAATTGTAATAAACAATTTTTTAATAATTGTTTCCTTCCTATAAAATAATTTTAATTTTACAATATTCTATTAATTACAATTATTTGTCATAAATTTTCTATATTTTAACATTTAAAAAATAAAAAAATATATTTTAACGATGTTGTATTTTTTAAACTTCATTTTGTAAATACTCCACCTATTATCATCTACCCCTTCAGATGTTGTGGAGCTTCTTGAGAAAAGTATTCTTCACGTGAAACCCTAATTTTTAGAGTTTGAAAATTAATATGCTTAGTATCAACTCTCTTACAATGATACACAGAAATTTTTTATTTAATTTTATGTGTTTAGACATAGTTTAATTGTGATCATTTTGATACAAGTAAAATTAGTTGAGGAATATAGTTCAAAAATGCTTTAAAATGTTAAATTACCACTTTAAATTCAATACTACACAACTATATATGAGAATATGTTTCACATTTTAAATCAATAAAAATGATTTAAACCATATTTTAATATATAAATATACATATTTTAAAGAAAATTTTATGAAATTCCTTATTATGATATCTTTAATAAAAACTAATAATTAATCCAGCTTAGACACATCTTAACTTTGGATCTACCAAGGACGAGAGGGATCAAATCTCTTTTCACTCTAAAAGAGGTTTGTACCTCAAGAGATTTGATCCCTCTCGGTGCTTGGTAGATCCAAAGTTAAGATGAATTTAAAGGCTTGGTAGATTCAAAATTAAAATGAATCTAGGCTAGTGTAATTTATAAAGAAAAATACATATTAAATTAGAATAACAGTTAAATTATAGTTTTGAAAAAGAAAAACATATTCCAAAAATAATCGGTAACACTAAAAAAAAATCATAATAAACAATAATTATTTGAAAATAAAGATTCAAAAACAAAGTTGAGACTCTATGCAAAAATAAATAATCTAACCAAAACAACATAAGCACAATTTAATAAAAAATAAATAAAAGAATGATAAATGCAACAAAAGTTATGTCAAATAGATGCATCTCCTCATATTTTAAAAGATTACTTAATTGAAATTGGGCCTAGTCGATGACTAGCCACTACTGAAACCAAATTAATAAAAAAGTGTGAGATCTATCAAACCAATCATGAAAGGTTAAATGTATACCAAACATTGAAATGAACATAACTTATTTCAAGAATTATCCACATAAACGATGGTTTGTAGCAACAACATTAAATTAGGAATCATAAAAGGCTAAACATTAAGCCCTACACAGATTGTAAATATACATATTGCAAGAACTGTGAATAGAGAATGAACATAGAGAGCTCCATGCGAGTAGGAAATTGTAGGAAGGGCGGCGATTAGGAGCACCATGGAGACTTTTAACAATAAACTTTAGCAAACATGAGAAAGACATTATACACTAAACTAAAAAACCCTAGTAAAGTGTTGTACATTAAACTAAATATAATAAACCTAGGTAATGCATTGTACACTAAAATAAATACAGTAAACCCTAGTAAAGCATTTTATGCCTGAAAAGACTATAATGAAAGAGATGAATGCCTACACTAAGAATATTGCTAGCAATAAACTCCATGTGGAGATGCATTCAACATATGTTATTTTTACTCCTAAATCAACCCTGAGCTGAATCCATGGAGGTAGGACATGTACGTGGAAGGAGAAGGGAGAAGGCGAGAGACATTTAATTTTGCAGTACACACAAAATCAGAGAAGAGGATTAATAATCAAGGAGTTGTGGTCGATAAAATGATACTAGGTTCGGCTTATATAACACAGCATGCACCGAAAATGGTGAGGAAACCTTTCAAACTCACTCCTAAATTTGATTTGATACTTTGTTAGATGTCAATGGGCTCCTTAATGGATGTTTTTCTCAGTAATGGTATGTATTGCATTTTAAGCTACTTTTAATTTCATATTCTCTCTGTTAAATATTTAGCTCAGCATTTTTAAATTTTAAATCTTCTCTCCTCTGCTCTATCTTTGCTTTTAAAATTTCATAACTTTTTAAAATTCATTTTTTTTTGGTGTGGTCTACCCTAGTATGTTAGCAGTTATTTGAAATCCCATTTTGTACCTACCTACCACATTCACAACAACATACGAGAAATGGAAAAAAACATCAATGCCAATGCAAGGAATGAAGAATTTGACATCATTTATTGTTGGTCAAAACCTCAACAAATTAATGCAAATCCTTCCTTTAGGTATGCATGCATCTCTCTTGTCATGTTAACTCACCTCTTGCTGCATTTCCATTTTTTTGTCCCTCTTTTGTTCCATGTGTTACTAAAATAAAATGAAATCAAATCTAAGAATGAGTTTCTTAGATTATCAAAGGGACTTTCTCCATTTCCAATACATGTTATATATGCCAAGCATGGTATCATTTTATCAATCCCATCTCTTCTATTATTAAACCTTCTTTGTCAATTTATATATATGTTGACAGTGATTATGTTTATAGTTAGTTTGGTATAGTGGAGGATTTCTTTTGAGAGGGGGACTCTTGAGCAAAGATTTGTCTCCTCCACTCGCTATAACTTCTCCACTATCTTATAGCCCCATTGCATCTCGGGGGTCCACAAGGAAGAAGAGTACCCAAGGATTATGCTAGGAGGTAAACCAATGAGTCATTAACATTTGGTCATAACACATCAACATTCATACATGTACGTGGATGACGACAAGGGAGCACAAACAACAGCCAATCTGAAAACCGAAACTCCACTACTTGGTGAACGGTACATTGTGTATTAATAATTTGTGTTATATGATTAATGATGTATTTATAATGACCAAAATGTAATGTGAATGTCATGATGATTGAATTTCAGAATATGACTATTGGTGTATGTACCTCAAATTTATGTGTTTTCAATTTTGATAAAATTTTATAATGGTTGTGCCTAACAAATGACTAGCTCATTAGAATGTTTATTTACTTATTATTATAGTATTGTAACTTAAATAGTAATTTCTCCCTATACCTAGTAACCTAATTTTTACTCTGATTAGTAAAAAAAATGGCATCAGAGGGAGTGTCCCCACACTTGGTATCAGAGTCATAGATCTATGACCTATGGACCCATAAAAATTAATTTTCATCAATGACGTGATGCTCTCATTAAACTATTGTTATAATACATATATTGAACTAATATTTGATATCTAATTTAAATAATATACATTATTGTTGTAAATCACAATCAATCATAAGAAACTATCACAAGTGAAATCCCTATGAGAAAGGTCAAACAATTAAATTATTTTATTTACATCATTAAATATTCTCAAAATTTATTAATCCAAATAAATTTCAACTAAGGAAAAACAAATGATAGACATAAAGATACCATACACAATTTTGGAAATGATTGGTGATTGTGCAACTTTTCACCCAGCGTCAATTTGCACTACATTTTTGGCCTTCACCCTTTTCCTTCTTACAAATCCTATATGTTCCTTAGCTTTGGCTTCCACTCAATATCGATTCAAAGTGGAGAAGTGAGAATTATTTATGCATCTTCTAAACTTAATCTATATATATATAGCATAAAGAAAAAGTTTATTTCAATTATTGAGATATTATATGTTTATTAATAAATTTAAATATGAAATTTTGATAGGGTCATTGCTCTAATTAACCTCATTATTGGACTTGTTTCAGTAGATCATATTTCCAATGCTACTTTCTCTTGAGCATGAGATATAAAAGATTGTTTCCCACCTTTCACTAGGTTATTGGCTAAGACATCCTCAGCCCTCCCTTCCTCTAATAAAGAGGAGGTTTTATGTGTTTCAAGTTATACCTTTGCTCATATTCAGGTGAGTCATTTTGGTTAGCAGGTTCAATATGCCTTGGAAATGAAATAGGGACTCCATTCACCCCCTAGAGAACTCTAAAGGAGAGACTCCTATGACAAACTTATGGAGGAAACTTAGGGGCATAAGTTGAAGGTTCATTGCATCGTGAGTCTCCTTACATGGAGCATCATCATCAAGACCATATAACAAGAGTTTCTAAGGAGATGCCTATGTATTCACTGCCATTCCTTTATATCCAATCACAAAAACAAGTAAAGGAGCTAATTCTTCCAAACACATACCTTTATCTTGAGTTGACTTCAAAATATTAGTCAACTCCCTATGATTGGAATTCTAGTTATCTTCAAATTCTTCAATAATATCTTTAGGTTCTATTCCCTCCAGAGACTTTCTAAAGCTTTTATCATTGCAGTATACAATTAAAAAAATTCAATACCGACCTCCATAGGAGAAATGCTCTTTGCCAATGAAGGACCCTTTAAAATGTTGGAAGTAGATGATGTTTTACCCTAGCTTTTTATTGAAAGGAAATGAGCAATCTTTAGCTTTATGACTTAGTTAATGGCATATGAACATATTAAGGGGACACCATGACAATGAAGCTCGAAAATAACCATAGGTGGGCCCTTCTAAATCACCATTCCCAATACTAATCCATCTCCAAAATAAATTCCAACCATAATCTGAGTGACTATCGTAATGTTTGGTGGCAATCTCGAGAGGGACGACATGTCACCAAACCATGTTATTATGTATCTTCCGAATTAATGGAATCAGGGTTTTTGTGCGAGGGTTTAATGAACCCTTATTGTATTAGGCCTGACCCTATGTACTAACCTCGGTTCCACAAATGCAATTCATTTCCACCTACTGAGGTAAAACTATGCGTCAACCTCCATTTTTTCGTGCGTTGTGGGTCTGGTTCGACTCTATATATATATGTTGTGCCTTCTTTTGTTTCTTGGGGTGATTTGTCTGTTGTTCCACGGAGGCTTCAGGTTGGCTTACTCTCTACGAGTTCCCTCTTACTCTCTATTCTCTGGTTTAAGCTTTGTTTGGTTCTGCTTGCAGTGGTTTTTGTTATTGGTCCCGGACTTGACCTGGCTTATGTATCCACAGGTATTTCTCTTGCTACTACTGTGGGCAGCTTCAGCAAACGCTATTTCAGGTGAGCTTTTGTTCTGGTTTCATTTATGCAATTTATTTTAGTGATTCTAACCCTCTGGCCCCTTTGTGAGCAGGTGAAACTCGTCAATGGCGCTCTCACTAGGAGAGTCCCTCCGGCTAAAGACTTGGTTCTCATCCTCTATCTTGGAAAAGACTCCTTCGAGGTAAACCCTTGTTCTTCCCTTTCTTAAACTGCTCTCTGTCACCTTGTTTCATTTGCCATTTTGGTTTTGTTGACTTCCATCTCGTTTTTGTGGTGGTGTGCAGGTCGGTTCTGGAGATTGCTGCTCCACGGCCTCGCCCTTGGGAGTCTTTGTGGCTTGGGAAAAACAGGGTAGGATCCCTCTGTGTTTGCCTAGTTAACTTTGCTTGCATTTTCTTTAATTGGCACAAGTCGTTGGATCTCGTTTCCTCTGTTATGTTTGTATGGCTTCGTGGGTTTCAAACCCTTGCTGTCAGTTTGTTCTGAGCCTACATAAACGTTGGTTTCCAGCTTTTGTGGGTTTCGAAACCCTCTGGGTTTTGTTTTGAAAAATGTATATTGAACTGTTTAAACTTTAAAATGAAATGAAATGCACAGGCATGCTTGTTTACTATATGACATTTGTACCTGGGTCTTTATTTTGTTGAGAAAGATGTGATATCTTGCTGGGCTGTGCCTTTGTCTAGTTCTTGGTCCTGAATGGCTTCAGTCACGAGACTTGAGTATTGTTCATTTCTTTTAATGAAAATTCTCCACTTTTTTACTTACAACAATATTTGAAACACGTAGACATAGGAGAAAAGCGAAAAATGCCTTTCTTTTCTTTATGACAGAGATATTGGACCCATTTGCTTTACACAGATACTTAAAGAGAAACAAATTGTAAACTCATTTTCTGTATTTTTCTCCTCTCTCAATGGCAGCCCTTCCATAATCTTTGATTTTTCCTTTTCAATACATTGTCAGCAGTTCCTTTACAATTTGAGGAACTGTTCCTCAGTTATATTTCAGTTACTAAACAGTGTCTTTAAACAAATCCCTAACTAATTCCTATTTTGTCGAATTTAAAAAACTAATAATGGCTTATTCAACCTTAATTAAAAATGACACAAAATGTAACTAAATGAAAGAGAAACTTGAAGTGTTTTCCTCCCTATCTGTCAAGATAAAATGAAAAAGAACAAAAAAAAACATCTCCCAGTTGTTGCCTCTTCACTCGAATGCTCCTGCATCAGGCTCCCGGGGTAAATTAAACTCATGGCTCCTATCCATGAGCTCTTCAATAGAGTACCCGACACTTTGAATCTGGCCAGCATCTAACCAAGAACTATCTTCAATAGGATGACCCTTCTACTTGACTAGGTACTGCAAATATTCCTTTCTTTGAGTCTGTCTGGCCACCTGAGTATCTAGGATCTGTTCAATCTCTAGAGGTTTTGCTGGGGGAATTTGCTTAATCCACGAATCATTCTCTTTCTGGGTGTCATGCGTTCATCTTTTCGAACTATCTTCTCCATCTGTCACAGTGTAGGGGTACAGATCTACCACATTGAAAATGGGTGAAATTCCAATACCTGGGGGTAACTGCAACTCATAAGCATTCGCAGAAAACTTCCAAAGAATCTTGCAAGGCCCGATATTTTTCCATTTCAACTTGTTGTATTTGCCTTTAGGAAACCTTTCCTTGCATAGGTGTGCTAATACCAGGTCTCCTACATTGAATTGTACCTCCCATCTTTTCAAATCTGCCTTTTTCTTGTATCTTTGACTATTGTCCTGTAATTTCAATTTCACATGTTCATGAAGATCGTTGATTGCCTTTGCGAAATCTTCCCCATCAGCACTCTTACGCTCCAACTGTCCCAAATCCTATAATTCATGTACTCCACGTGGGTGCATTCCGTATAGGATCTGGAAAGGACTATTGCTTGTGCTTCGGTTGGGTGAATCGTTATAAGAAAATTCTGCTTGTGCAAGCACACGATCCCACTGTCGAGAATTTTCTCCAACCAAACTCCTCAACAAGTTTCCCAGACTTCGGTTCACCACTTCGGTTTGACCATCGGTCTGCAGGTGATAAGTTGAGCTGAAGTTTAGTTTGGTGTCTAATTTTTTCCATAGGGTTCACCAAAAATGTCCTGTAAACTTAACATCTCGATCCGAAACAATAGACTTCAGCAAGCCATGTAATCTGACTATCTTAGTAAAGAACAAATGTGCTACATGTGTGGCATCACTGGTTTTCCTGCATGGAATGAAATGTGCCATTTTGGTGAAACGATCCACCACCACCATGATGGAATCGAATCCCCATTGTGTCTTTGGCAGACCTAAGACAAAGTCCAAACTGACAGAGTCCCATGGTCTGTTTGGAATAGGTAAGGGTGTATACAACCCCGTGTTCTGGCTATGTCCCTTTGCAAGCTGACACACTTTGCATCTAGTCACAAACCTCTATACATCTTTGCGCATCTTCGGCCAATAGTAAAAGTGACTCAACTGATCCAAGGTCTTGTCTATGCCAAAATGTTCGGCTAAACCTCCATTATGCTTTTCCTAGATTAAGTTCTCTCTCATAGAACATTTTGGAATACACAACTGCCCTCCTTTGAATAGCAACCCTTCCTGCATATTATAGTCCAGCCATGAACTGTTATCTCTCAACAACGGATTTTGGCAAGCTTCATAAGCTTCCTTAAAATCTGCATCTGCCTCATACAAGTCCTTAAGATGTTCAAATCCTAATACTTGTATCGTACTTTCCTGTAGGATCAAATTCCTCCTACTTAACGCATCTGCCACTTTGTTGGCTTGACCACTGATGTGCTTCAACATAAACATAAAACTATGCAAGTACTCCACCCACTTCACATGTTTATGGTTCAGCTTATGTTGCTGCATAATATACCGCAACGCATAATTGTCTGAAAACAAGACAAATTCATTGGCCAACAAGTAATGTCTCCAATACTTCAACACTTAAAACACTGCATAAAATTCCTTGTCATAAGATGTGTACTTATGCCTACTTTTATTTAGTTTCTCACTAAAATAGGCTACTAGGTTGTCCTCTTGATTGAGCACTGCACCAATGGTTGTCCCACTAGCATCACAACGAACTTGAAAAAGTTTGATAAATTCTGGTAACCTCAAAATTAGTTTTTCAGTAATTTTCCTTTTAAGCAGCTGAAAACACTTCTCTGCCATTTCTATCCAATGGAAAGGCTGATTTGTCTTCTTAATGGTGTCTAGCATGGGTGCACAAATCCCACTGAAACTTTTAATAAATTTCCAATAAAAACTCGTCAATCCATGGAAACTTCGTACCTCAAATAAAATTTTTGGGGGATGGCCAGCTAACTATGGCTGCAACCTTTTCCAGATCCATTTTTAGTTCATTCTCAGAAATCACAAATCCCAAATAAATTAATTCTTTTTGGAAAAAAGAACATTTCTTCAAATTTATTAGCAATTTATTCTGTTATAATTTTTCCAATACATACCTCACGTGTTGAAAATGTTCCTACTTTGTTTTGATGAATATAAGTATATCATCCCAATGAATTCCTTCAGCATCTCATTCATCAACCGCATGAATTTCCTAGGGGCGTTGCTCAATCCAAATGGCATAACCAACCATTCGTAGAAGCCTTCATTAGTCTTGAAAGTTGTCTTCCACTTGTCACCTTCTCGAATTTTGATTTGGTGGTAACCGCTTTTCAGGTCTATCTTTGAAAAGTATGGTACTCCACTCAAACAATCCATCATATCGTCCATCTAAGGTAAAGGAAACCTGTACCTGATGGTAATCTTGTTAATGGCCTAGGAATCCATGCACATTTTCCACTCACCTCCTTTCTTGGGAGCTAAAACAATCGGTACTACACAAGGGCTTAAACTCTCCCGAATCAGTCCCGTATCCAATAGCTCCTGCACCTGCTTCCAAATTTCTTCATTATCCTTCTGAATCATCCAGTAGGTAGCCTTGTTTGGAAAACTGGATCCTAGAGTAAAATCAATATGGTGACTAATGCTCCACTTCAGTGGTAATTTGTCTGGTAGATCGTCTACCACAATATCACTAAACTCTTGCAACATGTCCTGTATTTCTTTAGGTAAGTCAGTGACTTTAGTATGGATCAATATTGGTTTTGGCCTTCGCACAACTGCATACTTCACCTCATCATCCTCCATCTATCGCAAAAACTCTTTTCCGCCTAACAGTAGTGCTTTTGTCCCACTAGTTTCTGCAGCTTCCTCTTCCTTCATGGGCACTAGGGTATGCTTTATCCCATCTTTAACAAACTTGTAACAATTTGTTGCCTCGTCATGGATGACCTTCCTATCATACTACCATGGTCTGCCCAACAGAATATGGCACACGTCCATTGGCATGATATCGCAAGTCACCTTGTCCTTGTACTTTCCAATATGAAACTCTACTTCGCACTGCTCATCGACCAGCAATTGGTGTCCTTTCTGCAACCAAGACACCCTATATGGAGTCGGGTGCTTCAGCTTCTTCAAACCCAGTTTTACCACCATTTTCGTAGCTACCAAATTATCGATACTTCCACTGTCTATGATTAGTTTGCAGCATTTCCCATGCGAATTACACACAGTCTGGAACAATGCTTTCCTTTGTGTCTGATCAGCTACTTCCTTAGCTAGTTTCAATAACACCTTGTTCAGCACCAAGGCTTCCCCTATTTTAGGCATATTTTCCACCTCCCGTGGCGGTGCCTCTGCTTCATTAGACTGAGCAACATATGCTCCCCTCTATCCATTTGGTTCATTTTCAGGACATTCAAAGGACCTATGTCCCCACTTTTGACACTTGTAACACTAATAGGCATTTCCTCTGCCTCTGCCATTACCTCTTCCTCATTGGTATGACCTTCCTCCTCTAGTATTACCTTCCCTTTCAGTCTGTCCTGAAGTTTTTGAACTGCTACCGTCTTCATTGTTGTTGCTAGTCCTACCTCTGCCAAAGGTTTGTCCCCTACCTCTGCCTCAACCACGTCCTCTTCTGGCATCCTGTTTCCTGGCGATCTTTTCTTCCACCTTCAAAGCACTCTGATAGGTTTCCTCTATGGTCTTAGGGGAAATAATACTAATTTCATCTAGGATCTCCATCCGTAGACCATTTAGAAACCTCGTTGTTTTCTCAGGAGTATTCTCAACATAGCCAACTCTCAGGTTTACTTTATAAAATTCTCAGTATACTCCTTTACAGTCATCATTCTTTGTCTCAGGTTTTGTACTTGTCTACAAAGGGCAATTTGGTAATCTTTAGGCAGAAATTTGCTCTTCATCTTAGCAACCATCCTGTCCCATTTTTTAATCAATGGTTTGTTTAATCTCCTCCTTTCTGCCTGTACACTGTCCGACCATAAAGTTGTATGTCCCTTCAATTTAGTGACAGCAAACCTGATCCTCTTGTCTTCGCTAATTTCTTCATACTCAAAATATTTATCTAGCTCACTTATCTAGTCTAACAATGCCTCTGTGGACAAACTGCCATCATAATTAGAAAGCTCCAATCTTGGCTTGCTACTAGCCAACAAAACTGATCTCAACAGTTTAATCTCTGGTCCCTCTTCATCTAACCCATCTGTCGTGGCTGTGTTTTCTTCCTCACTGTCATCCCCACCTTCCGGATCTCTGCACCTTCCTGCTTCCACTGCTACCAAACGTGCAGTTAAGGTCCTGATCTCTTCTCGTAGCCCTTCATCTGCTACTCTTTGGATGGCTCTACCTCGGCCTCTTCTACCTACCTCCATCTTTACTGAGAAAAAGGAACTAACCTGCTCTGATACCAAAAATTGGTGGCAATCCTGAGAGGGACGACGTGTCACCAAACCGCGTTATTATGTATCTTTTGAATAAAGGGAATCATGGTTTTGGTGTGAGGGTTTAATGAACCTTTAATGTATTAGGCCTGACCCTATGTACTGGCCTCAGTTCCACAAATGCAATTCATTTCCACCTGCCGAGGTAAAACTACGCATCGGCCTCCATTTTTTTGTGTGTTGTGGGTCTGGTTCGGCTCTGTATATATGTTGTGCCTTTGTTTGTTTCTTGGGGTGATTTGTCTACTGTTCCACAGAGGCTTCAAGTTGGCTTACTCTCTATGAGTTCCCTCTTACTCTCTGTTCTCTGGTTTAAGCTTTGTTTGGTTCTGCTTGCAGTGGTTTTTGTTATTGGTCCCGAACTTGACCTGGCTTATGTATCCACAGGTATTTCTCTTGCTACTACTATGGGTGGCTTCAGCAAATGCTATTTCAGGTGAGCTTTTGTTCTGGTTTCATTTCTGCAATTTATTTTAGTGATTCTAACCCTCTGGCCCCTTCGTGAGCAGGTGAAACTCGTCAATGGCACTCTCACTGGGAGAGTCCCTCTGGCTAAAGACTTGGTTCTCGTCCTCTGTCTTGGAAAAGACTCCTTCGAGGTAAACCCTTGTTCTTCCCTTTCTTAAACTGCTCTCTATCACCTTGTTTCATTTTCCATTTTGGTTTTGTTGACTTCCATCTCATTTTTGTGGTGGTGTGCAGGTTGGTTCTAGAGATTGCTACTCCACGGCCTCGTCCTTGGGAGACTTTGCAGCTTGAGAAAAATAGGGCAGGATCCCTTTGTGTTTACCTAGTTAAATTTGCTTATGTTTTCTTTAATTGGCACAAGCCTTTGGATCTCGTTTCCTCTATTATGTTTGTATGGCTTCGTGGGTTTCAAACCCTTGTTGTCAGTTTGTTCTGATCCTGCATAAACATTGGTTACCAGCTTCTGTGGGTTTCGAAACCCTCTGGGTTTTGTTTTAAAAAATGTATATTAAACTGTTTAAACTTTAAAATGAAATGAAATGCACAGGCGTGCTTGTTTACTATATAAAATATAAGTAATTTATATGAAAAAAAATAAATGAGTGGTGAATTTTTAACATATTTTATCTGTAAATTTTGTTATATTAACTTCTTCTTTTTTTAGAATGTAATATTTATAAATAAATCATAGTATTAAAATCTTATTCCATGGACTTACTGAGTGCAATTTACAAAAATTTCATGATCATTTCAATTTTGAGTGTAATATACTTTGATTCATATATTTTATTAATATATATTTATGTATATATTATATTTTATTAATATATTTTCATCTATATATTATATTTTATTAATATATTTTTATTAATATGTATTTTATTTTATTTGTGTATCTTTTTCAGCATTGTTTAATTATTTTCTGTTTGGATTTTTTGGTTTGAATTTCAGGAAATAATTTTTGGTAAGTTTTTGTTCTTCAAAATATGTTTTGAAAGAGTCAATTAATAGGGTGTAAATTTGATGGGCACTCCCACCTCTCAAGTAAATTCTTGATCATGGGTTTCCTTTTAATAGTGTCCTTCACATGGCTTTTGATTTTTATTTTTACCCATCATTTAAATATCATGTATTTTTCTTTTTTGTTAGTAACATCAATAATAGGGACTTAACTTCCATGGAATATTCTAGAATATTGATACTAGTATACACAAATCAATGATTGAGATTTATCTCAAAAGTAGTTATGCTCTTTTAACCATTTTAATTAAATTGATTAATTAAAAAAAATGACATATGAACTGAGTTGTGATTTTTGGGGCTTGTGGTATTGATAAGGCATGGTATTCTCCAATGTGATTGTGAAAAAGCATATTTATAGATTAATATTCTTTTACCATCTCTCTCTCTCTCTCTCTCTCTCTCTCTCTCTCTCTCTCTCTCTTCCTTCCTCCCTCTCTCTTGCATGATCTCTCTCTCACCTTCTCTCCCCACTCTCTCCCAACTCATCTCTATCTCACGATCCTTCCCCTTCAATTTATCTCCCCATCTGCTCCCTCTCCTTCTCTCTTTATCCCCCCACCTCTACCTCTCTCTCCTCCCTCCCTCACTCTATCATTTTCTCTCAATCCTTCCATCCCTCTCTCCCCCCTCTCTTCTACATGTTCTCGATATCTTTATCTCCACACCCTTTCTCTCAATCTCCCCTTCTTATTCTCTTTCTCTATCTCCCATGCCCTATCTCTCAAACTGTCCCTATTTTCCCCATATCTCTCTCTCCCTCTCTCTCAAACCCTCCCTATTTTCCCATCACTCCCTCTCTCTCTCCCCCTCTCCCTCTCTCCCACTTCTCCATGTCCATCTCTCCCCTCCCTCTCTCTCTCTCTCATGCTCCCTTTCTTTCTCTCCACCGTCATGCTCCCTCTCTCTCTCCCCCATTCTCTCCCTCCCTCCCTTGCACTCTCCCTCAAACCCTCCCTATTTCCCCCCTCTCTTTCTACCCCTGCCTCTCTCTCTCTCTCTCTCTCTCTCTCTCTCTCTCTCTCTCTCTCACCCTCTCTCTCTCGCTCGCCCTCTCTCTCTCTCGCCCTCTCTCTCCCCATCATTGTTTCCCTTCCTCCCTCTCTCGCCCTCCCTATCTCCCTCCCTCCCTCTCTATCTCTCTCTCCATCTCCTATTTTCTCTCTCTCCCCTCTAACTCTCACCCCTCTCCCTCCCTCTCTCTCTCGCTCTCAGCCCCCCTTACCCTCTCTCTCTATCACACGCCCTCCCTTCCTCACTCTCTCACTCTCAACCCCCCTTCCCTCTCTCTCTCTCATGCTCGCTCCCTCTCTCTCTCTCTCTCTCTCTCTCTCTCTCTCTCCCCAGCCTTTAGTTTCCTCTCCCTATCCCTATCTCTCTTTCCCTCCTACTCTCTATCTCTCTCCCCCCAACCTTATATTCAATTTCTCTCTCCCCTTCTCACTCTCACCCTCCCTCTCTCTTCCCCTCTCACTCATTATGCCCCTTACCCTCTCCCTCTCTCTTTCTCTCTCTCCCCCCAACTTTCTCTCCCTTACACTTTCCCTCTCCCTCTCTCTCGTTCTCTCTCTCTCTCCACTTAACTCTATCTCTCTCTCTCTCCCCACTTAACTTTCTCTCTCTCCTTTTCCTTCCCTCTTTCTCCCTCTCCCCCTCCTTTCCTCCTCCTCCATCTCTCCCTCCCTCTCCTCCTTTCTCCCTCCCTCCCTCCTTCCCTTTCCCACCCTCTCTTCCACTCTCCCTCCCTCTCCCTCTTTCTCTCACTCTCTCTCCCCCTCCCTCCCTCTTTTCCACACTCTCTCTATCTCTCTCCCTCCTACCCTTCCTCCTTCCTCCCACTACTCTCTCTCTATCTCCTACCCTCTCTTCCTCTCTCTCTCCCCCTCCCTCTCCCTCTTTCTATCACTCTCTCTCCCCCTCCCTCCCTCTTTTCCACACTCTCTCTATCTCTCTCCCTCCCACCCTCTCTTCCTCTCTCTCTCTCCCTCCCTCTCCCTCTTTCTATCACTCTCTCTCCCCCTCCCTCCCTCTTTTCCACACTCTCTCTATCTCTCTCCCTCCCACCCTCTCTCCCCCCTACCTCTACTATCTCTCTCCCTCCCTCCGATGCCTCTCTCTCCACCACCCCCTCTCCCTCCATTCCTCTTTTTCTCTCTCCCCCTTTCTCTATGTCTCTCCCTCCTCCTCCCTCTCTCCCACCCACCATTCTTCCCTCTCCCTCTCTCTCCATCCCTACTCCCTCCCTCTATCTCCCTATCTATCTCTTTCTATCCATCCCTCCTTTATATGTCTCTCTACACCCTCACTCCCTCTCTCCTCTCCTTCCCACTCTCCCCCCTCTCTCCTTCTCTCTCCTTACCCCCTCCCCTTACATGTTAATTACATGTTATAAAAAATTGCATCAATAAAGAAAAACAGATACAAGAGAAACAATATAAATATAAACATATATTAAAAACTACAATTCATCATTATATATATATATATATATATATATATATATATATATATATATATATATATATATATATATATATATATATAATTGATTGTCATTTAAAATCAATTTATTTAAATTAATAATAAAAGACTTACAATATCAAATACATATTAAATTAGAATAACAATAAATTATAATCTAAAATAATAGAATAAAAAAATTACTAACATTGAAAAATTATTTATATACATATAAGATATTTATTTGAAAATCAAGATTCAAAAACAAAGTTGAGAATCTATGCAAAAATAAATAATCTAACCAAAACAATTTAAGCACGTTAAAAGATAAATTAAGCAAATGATGAATGTAACAAAAGTTATGTCAAATAGATACGCCGCTTCTTATTTTAAAACATTACTTATTTTGAAACATCACGATCTCTAATAGAACCAAATTAATAAGAAAGTGTGAGATCTATCTAGCCAATCGTGATCTCTAGGTGCTTGGTAGATCCAAAGTTAAGATGAATTTAAATGCTTGGTAGATCCAAAATTAAAATGAATCTAGGCTAGTGTAATTTATAAAGAAAAATACATATTAAATTAGAATAAGGGTTAAATTATAGTTTTAGAAAAGAAAAACATATTCCAAAAATAAATTAAAAGAATTTTATTTTTTTATAATAGAATAAAATAACCGCTAACACTAAAAAAATCATAATAAACAATAATTATTTGAAAATAAAGATTCAAAAACAAAGTTGAGACTCTATGCAAAAATAAATAATCTAACGAAAACAACATAAGAACAATTTAATAAATAAAAAAAGTAAATGATAAATGAAACAAAATTTATGTCAAATAGATGCATCTCCTCATATTTTAAAATATTACTTAATTGAAATTGGGCCTAGTCGATGACTAACTGCTACTAAAACCAAATTAATAAAAAAGTGTGAGATCTATCAAACCAATCATGAAAGTTAAACTACTACAATAATCCTAAACAATATATTTTGAAGATATAAATGTATACCAAACATTGAAATAAGCATAACTTATTGCAAGAATTATCCACATAAACGATGGTTTGTAGTTGCCATAATAAAATACGAATCTTAAAAGGCTAAACATTACGCCCTAGACCGATTGTAAATATACATTTTGCAAGAACCGTGAATAGAGAATGAATATAGAGAGCCCCATGCTAGTATGAAATTGTAGGAAGGGTGGCGATTAGGAGCACCATGGAGAACTGAAAGGAGGCCTCTTAACAATAAACTTTAGCAAACATGAGTAAGGCATTGTAAACTAAACTAAAAAACCCTAGTAAAGTGTTGTACA
Source organism: Pinus tabuliformis (assembly GCA_031772625.1). Taxonomy (NCBI): domain Eukaryota; kingdom Viridiplantae; phylum Streptophyta; class Pinopsida; order Pinales; family Pinaceae; genus Pinus; species Pinus tabuliformis. Next base: position 829,051,317 of record CM062819.1, read on the forward strand.
CTAAACTAAATATAATAAACCTAGGTAAGGCATTGTACACTAAAATAAATACAGTAAACCCTAGTAAATCATTTTATGCGTGAAAAGACTATAAAGAAAGAGATGAATGCCTACACTAAGAATATTGCTAGCAATAAACTCCATGCGGAGATGCATTCAACATAAGTTATTTATACTCCTAAATCAACCCCGAGATGAATCCATGGAGGTAGGACATGTATGTGGAAGGATAAGGGAGAAGGCAAGACACATTTAATTTTGCAGTTACACACAAAATGAGAGAGGAGGATTAATAATGAAGGAGTTGTGGTCAATAAAATGATACCAGGTTCGGCTTATATAACACAACATGCACCGAAAATGGTGAGGAAACCTTTCAAACTCACTCCTACATTTGATTTGATACTTTTTTAGATGTCAATGGGCTACTTAATGGATGTTTTTCTCAGTAATGGTATGTATTTCATTTTAAGATACTTTTAATTTCATATTCTCTCTGTTAAATATTTAGCTCAGAATTTTCAAATTTTAAATCTTCTCTCCTCTGCTCTATCTTAGGTTTTAAATTTTCGTATCTTTTTAAAATTCATATTTTTTTGGTGTGGCCTACCCTAGTATGTTAGCAGTTATTTGAAATCCCATTTTGGACCTGCCTACCACATTCACAACAACATACCAGAAATGGAAAAAAACATTGATGCCAATGCAAGGAATGAATAATTTGACATCATTTATTGTTGGTCAAAACCTCAACAAATTAATGTAAATCCTTGCTTTATGTATGCATGCATCTCTCTTGTCATGTTAACTCACCTCTTGCTGCATTTCCAATTTTTTTGTCCCTCTTTTTTCCCATGTGTTACTAAAATAAAATGAAATCAAATGTAGGAATGAGTTTCTCTTATTATCAAAGGGACTTTCTCCATTTCCAAAAAATGATGTATATGCCAAGCATGGTATAACTTTATCAATCCCATCTCTTCTATTATTAAACCTTCTCTGTTAATATATATATATCTATATATATATATATATATATATATATATATATATATATATATATATATATATATATATATATATATATGTATATGTATATATATATGTATATATATATATATACATGTATATGTATATATATTGTATATATATATGTATACATATATATATATATATATACATATATATATACATATATATATATATATATATATATATATATATATATATATATATATATATATATATATATATACATATATATATAGATATATAGATATATATATATATATAGATATAGATATATACATATATATATACATATATATATACATATATATATATATATACATGTATACATATATATATACATATATATATACATGTATATATCTATACATGTATATATATATATACATATATATACATGTATATATATATATATATATATATATATATATATACATGTATATATATATATATATATATATATATATATATATATATACACATATATATACGTATATATATATATATATACATATATATACATATACATATATATACATATACATATATATACATATACATATATATACATACATATACATACATACATATATATATATACATACATACATACATACATACATACATACATACATACATATATATATATGTTGACACTGATTATGATTATAGTGAGTTTGGTATAGTGGAGGATTTCTTTTGATAGGGGCACTCTTGAGCAAAGATTTCTCTCCTCCACTGGCTATAACTTCTCCACTATCTTATAGCCCCATAGCATCTCGGGGGTCCACGAGGAAGAAGAGTACCCAAGGATTAGGCTAGGAGGTAAACTGATGAGTCATTAACATTTGATCATAACACATAAACATTCACGCATGTACATGGATGACGGCAAGGGAGCGCAAATAGCAGCCAATTCAAGAACTGAAACTCCACTCCTTAGCGAATGATACATTGTGTATTAATAATTTGTGTTATATGATTAATGATGTATTTATAATGACCAAAATGTAATGTGAATGTCATGATGATTGAATTTTAGAATATGACTATTGATGTATGTACCGCAAATTTATGCGTTTTCAATATTGATGAAAATTTATAATGGTTGTGGCTAACAAATGACTAGATGATTAGAATGTTTATTTACTTATTATTATAGTATTGCAATTTAAATAGTAATTTATCCCTATACCTAGTAACCTGATTTCTAATCTGATCAGTAAAAAAAGAATGGCATCAGAGGAAGTGTCCCCACACTTGGTATCAGAGTCATAGATCTAGGACCTATGGACCCATAAAAATTAATTTTCATTAGTGACGTGATGCTCTCATTAAATTATTGTTATAATACATATATTGAACTAATATATTATATCTAATTTAAATAATATACATTATTGTTGTAAATCACAATCAATCATAAGAAACTATCGCAAGCGAAATCCCTATAAGAAAGGTCAAACAATTAAATTATATTATTTACGTCATTAAATATTCTCAAAATTTGTTAATCCAAACCTCTTCTATTTAAATTATGAAATATTCTCAAAATTTATTAATCCAAATAAATTTCAACTAAGGAAAAACAAATGATCGGCATAAAGATACCATACACAAATTTCAATATCATTTGTGATTGTGCAACTTTGCACCCAACATCAATTTACACTACATTTTTGGCCTTCACCCTTTTCCTTCTTACAAATCCTATATGTGCCTTAGCTTTGGCTTCCACTCAAGATCGATTCAAAGTGGAGAAGTGAGAATTATTTATGCATATGCTAATCTTCATCTATATATATATATATATATATATATATATATATAGCATTAAGAAAAGGTTTATTTCAATTATTGAAATATTATATGTTTGTTAATAAATTTAAATATGAAAATTTGATAGGTTCATTGCTCTAATTAACCTCATTATTGGATTTTTTTAGTAGATCATACTTCCAATGCTACTTTCTCTTGAGCCTGAGATATAAAAGGTTGTTTCCCACCTTTCACTAGGTTATTTTATAAGACATCCTTAACCCTCCCTTCCTCTAATAAAGAGGAGTCTTTATGTGTTTCAAGTTATATTTTTGCTCATATTCACGTGAGTCATTTTGGTTAGCAGGGTCAATATGCCTTGGAAATGAAATAGGGACTCCATTCACCCCCTAGGGAACTTTGAACAAGAGACTCCTATGACAAACTTATGGAGGAAACTTAGGGAAATAAGTTGAAGGTTCATTGCATCATGAGTCTCCTTACATGGAGCATCATCATCAAGACCATCTAACAAGAGTTTCTAAGGAGATGCCTATGTATTCACCATCATTCCTTTATATCCAATCACCAAAACAAGTAAAGGAGCTAATTCTTCCAAACACATACCTTTATCTTGAGTTGACTTCAAAATATTAGTCAAATCCTTGTGATTGGCATTCTAGTTATCTTCAAATTCTTCAATAATATCTTTAGGTTGTAGTCCCTCCAGAGACTTTCTAAAGCTTTTATCATTGTAGTATTCAAGTAAAAATTTTCAATACCAACCTCCATAGGAGAAATTCTCTTTGCCGGTGAAGGACCCTTTAAAATGTTGGAAGCAGGTGATTTTTTACCCTAAGTTTCTATTGAAAGGAAATGAGCAATATTTACCTATATGACTTAGTTAATGGCATATAAACATATTAAGGGGACAACATGACAATCAAGCTCAAAAATAACCATAGGTAAGTCCTTCTAAATCACCATTCCCAATACTAATCCATCTCCAAAATAAATTCCAATCATAATTTGAGTGACCGTCGTATTCTTAGTCTTAATAAAATTCATGTTTGCCTCCAAATAATGACCTAAAGAGTTTCGTATCTTTGTAAAGACTCTGGAAAACCAATAATTGATATGTAAGCTAGGTATATTTCACCATCGATGAATGTCATCAATTGTTTCAAATTGTGCATTGAAGGAGAGAGGCAAACTTTTTAAACTGAGAAGCATATATTTCCATAATGAAAAAGAAGACACTACCTTTTCTACATTCCCCCATTGAAAGAAAGGTGAAGGCCAACCAGCGTCTTGCAAGAAAAAAGCTCTTTTGGAGCTATTGAACCTCAGAGTTACCCTCTCATTGACAGCTTTTCTCACATTTTTCCCTTGCTTTTCCATAAGATTATAGATCCCAATCAATGATAAATTATAGTTTTGTCTTAAGGAAGGCATTAAATGATTGACATGTTATATTTTTATGTTTTTGCTATTTGAATAAATTTTTACAAATTAGCTACAAAACGTAGCCTATTCTGTAGCTAGCTGTGCATTTCTTAGCTACTTCCATGGTCTGGCAGGTTCCAGGTGTCAAATGAAGAATTCAACCACATGGGCATCTCTAGAATTGTCTCCACATGGATTCTATCCTATTGACTCAGCCCATATCGACAAGAAAGCAAGCTCAAGATCGTAGCCAAAGGTGGTGTCAAAAATATGATACCCAGAAGCAATAGGACTCTTCATCTACTCTTTCGTGGTTAATCAATAAATCTAACAGTTATGTTGCAAGCATTAACTCGAATCAGCCACCTGTGTTAACAGTTTTATTGCAAACATCTTGCTCAAATTTAAGCCACATGTAGCTGATCAGACATCTACACAGTTCTGTTGTAATACGTATGAGCCACTTGTAGCTAGTTTTCCTCAAAGACAATTATGATTATTTCCTTTTAAATACTGGTTGTACAGAACTAAGAGGGGTTCGATGAATTTTATGTACTAAGTTCAGACTTTCAGCTCTGTATTTTGGACTTCATTCTTTTCTATAATATAAGTCGTGTGTTGACCAATGATCATTTAAGAGAGCATTTTTAATTAGTTAGCAGCTCAACCAAGTCAGTTGCAGAGGGCCCCTGCACTGAAGTAGGTTTTCTTTCCATTTGTTTTTTGTTTAGTTTTAATTTCATTACTTTTCTTTTAGCAGTTTTTCTAACTTAAGTTGATTTATTTTAGTTTTAATCAATAGAATAATGTTAAAACTCAATTGTGCAGTCTTGTTCTTCCAACACATTTCATGAAAGGAAACCATTTTGTTTCTAAATAGAGTAAGGTTAAAGTAATAAGAATGCACTGTTGTCTAGCTTACTCATTGTTTTTTTATTTATTTCCTAGGACAAATTTGTCAATCCACTGTGTTAATGAATGTTTTTGAACACCATTTTGGCTCTATCTAAAAATGGCAGATATTCCCCAAAGGAAGGTTATTTGATTTTGGCCGCACCAAGGAGGCCTAACCTGCTGGCTGATTGGTGGAGACATCTTTGGAAACTGAAGGCACCCCCCAGATCTAGACTTTTAATGTGGACCATTCTCCGGAACAAAATACCAACAGGAGAAAATCTTCTCAAGCGATCACAGCATGGGCCCCACTGGTGCTGTCTCTGTAAGCAGGCAATCGAGACAACTTCTCATCTTTTTTTAGAATGTACAGTTACTTGTTATCTATGGAAATTGATTCTACAGCATATCAATCCCTCTGTTACCTGTGCTGGGAATACATTACTTGTTGCTTAGCAAGTATAGTATCAGACTTCCATGCCCCCAAAGATACGGAACCTCCCACTTCTTACCTGTTGGACAATCTGGACAGCTAGGAATCACAACATTTTCCAGGATTTGGTTCCAAATTGGGATGTCCTGGCAGCAAAAGTAATCATTGATTACTCTCTCATCCCGGATGTTCCTCCCCCTAGTAACCGGTGCATCCCTTCTCATCATCAAATAAATTACAACAAACCGTGGGCCTTTTGTGATCGAGCTGCCCAAGAGCAAGGCTATGGTGGGGGGCGGGGGGGGTGATTCTTCACCTATCCTAACATCATTCTTTCAGCATGTTGATTGGTCTCCACGAATGCACAAACAGCTCAGCCGAACTCCTTGCCGCAAAACACACCATACAATTTGCTTTGGAGAATCATTGCACAGATTTGCAACTTTATGGGGACTCTAAAATAATATGTGATTGGCTAAACATGATAACTAGATGCTCTACATATACATTATTGCACATCTTGGATGAGACTTTGAGATTGATCACACATTTTGATTCTTTCTCTTGCACACATATTTACAGGGAGCAGAATGGAGCTGCCGACAGCCTTTCCAAAGAGGCTGCGATCAGGGAGCTGGGCATCTGGATGATCAGAGAACAGGAAGGAGATTCTTTCTTCCAATATTATCACAGGCCTTTTATGAACCAGAATGTTTAATATTTTTCATGGTTTCGGTACATGCATCTCTTTATTTTGATCAGGCATAAGCCTTTTTTGTTTATATATACTGTCTCGGTATATGTTCATACAGTTACTTTATATGTCTCTTAGTTATGTTTTTATTGTTGTCCCCTGCATGGATCAAAGGCAACCTTTATGATATACATGATCTTGATCATGCACAGCATATGCATCAGCATCTACAACATGTAATTTCCTCTTTTATAATGAAATTACGATTTTTCCTGATGGGAAAAAAAAAGTTGATACTCATCCTAAACTAAATGGTTAAACATTCACTTCATACAATGGTTGAAATCAATCAGTTATCTTCTACATGTTTCATTTAGTTCTCTAGATCATAAAGTACAAGAAAGTTGCTTGTATCCCATCTCAAGAAGGTTATCTTTCAAAATTGAAGGCTAGAGTAACTAGAAGTACTTCAGTTGATTTCATTCTCTATATTTATTTCAACATACATTACAACTTCACCCTTAATTTTAAGAAATAGATTCATGACTTAGGATTAATGATGAGATAGGATAGATGCTCTATTTTTCCTTTCTTTAAATTAGATTTTGACTACATTCAGTTCTTGGTTCATCTTTAGGAAGTTAGATTAACTTAGGAACATTTTTTTCTTTTAAAAAAAATCCATTAGATTCACTTAAGTTTCTCATAGTTCAGATTGTACATCATTAGGAATCAAAGAACAGAAACCCCCAAAACAATATAAAATACAAAACAACGAAGTAAGAAAGGTTAACTAAGCACATATAGTGCACTACACTTCATCAGCTTACAAACCTCGGTTGATCATTTATGCAAGCAATTTAGGACACTAAATTGACTAAACAGGAACATAGCCTAATAATGTTCCCAAACCTTACTACTTAAGGACTTAATGTTCGCTTCATTAAAAACTGATTTGAAAATGCATCCTGCTATTGTATGTATTATGTTAATAACCATATTGATCTTAATATCACTGCAAGGACTAACCTTGTATAAATACCTTTTAGTTTTATACATTTTCTTGTTGTCTTCTTAATATTTGGGCCTCATAAGTCCTCAACAATGTGTTCAATTAGAAGAATATGTTGATATATTTCATCGGCTAAGTCCTTCAATCCATACTTCATCACATATGGAGGGGACACATAGGGAGATAAGTCAAATGCTGAGGTCTAAATATTAATGAGGGCTTCTACTTGGAATCCAATTCCCTAAACTGAATCATTTCTCAACCCTTCTCAGGAATCTTATCTTTTTTCTTGGAATCCCCTAGGCTTACAAGGATGGATTGAGTTTTTCTTTGATCCAAAACAACCTCCTTTAATGTAGATAATGTTTTCACAATAACATTACTAGGTGATGTCTTCTTATTATATCCATTCGATGGAGGATATGGATGAAAATATAGACGAACATTTCCTACATAGCCTTATGTTTTTGCTACGACAAACACCCTCCAAAATTTGGTCTAACTTGAATTTTGGAGCCTACTGTGGATCTTATTATCATTCATTCCATAATCACTTTATGGTCTGTTGTTGAGTGTCAAAGTCACTTGCTCACATATGATTATTCTACAACAAGTTCGTGAGCGCACTCTTTTATGCAAGATTGAACAGGAAAAGCACAAGTCCATCAAGGCAATGCCTATGCAATGTTCCACCCGTGCCGAATGTTAGTGCACACTTTCATCAACAATCCCTCACTTTTTGTTGCAATTTTCATCAGTGACGTGATGCTCTCTTAAAATGTTGTTACAATACATATATTGAACTAATATTTGATATCTAATTTAAATAATATACATTATTGTTGTAAATCACAATTAATCATCAGAAACTATCACAAGTGAAATCCCTATAAAAAAAAAGGTCAAACAATTAATTTATTAATCCAAACCTCTTTTATTTACATCATGAAATATTATCAAAATTTATTAATCCAAATAATTTTCAACCAAGGAAAAACAAATTATCGGCATAAAGATACCATACACAAATTTCAATATCATTGGTGATTGTGCAACTTTGCACCTAGCATCAATTTGCAATTGAAAACAATATCGACACTACATTTTTGGTCTTCACCCTTTTCCTTCTTACAAATCCTATCTTTGCATTGGCTTTGGCTTCCACTCGAGATCGATTCAAAGTGGAGAAGTGAGAATTATTTATGCATCTGCTAATCTTCATCTATATAGCTCTTTTCTATGTATTCATGGGCTTACTCTAGTTTATTGTATCTAGGGTTTTGTGGTGCATAAAGTGTTTTACTCAATCACTAAGTTTATTTAAGTCCATAGGTATCCTCTATTTTGAAGTGGCTTTTATAATAATAAAATGTATATTTAGATTTCATAATTTGAGAATATTTTAAAAAATATACACAATTTTTGTGAGTTGTATTTGGGACTTTTACTCTATTTTCCCATTACAAAGGTTCAGTATTACATAAATTAAATAGCACATTATTATTTTAATCATTCGTAACAATTTTTATCACCCATTTAATTTATATAACTATGTTAATTATTATGAGTAATCCTATTTTATCATCCACCAAGCTCCCAATTGTCACACTCCTCTACAATTTCTTGATTGTGCTACATTCTCTTTGTCTTCACCCTTAATTTGATGTTCATAACCCTTGTATTATGTGCATTTACATTCTTGCTAAGCAATAATGTTTATAGTACTCTTATTCCTAATTTTTTTTGTTCAAATACATAGCATTGTGTTGTTTGATTGTGCTACATTATCTTTGTCTTTACTGTTAATTTGATGTTCATAACCCATTATGCACGTTTATATTCTTGCTAAGGAATAATGTTTATATTACTCTTATTCCTAGTTTTATTGTTCAAATAAATAGCATTTTTTTTGTTGTTATAATTTGTTGAATTGATGTTTAAATTTTATTTTAATAACCATTAATTATTTGTCACCTTGCATTCCAAAAATATTTGTTTTCAAATTAAGAGATATCACTTATTTATTTGACATCATATTTTGTTTTCAGCATCTATTTTGTTAATTTTTATTTTACAAAAATAATTGATTTGGTTAATTTTTATTTTAAAAATATATATTTATATTTTCAAAGCAAGTGAACTAAAGTGAAGAAATATATCACTTTTTTTTTCAGCATTAGTTTTTTTTCTTACTTTATTTATCCACTAACAATAATAACATTTATAATATATACAAATTTATTATTTAAAATATTTATTTTATTTTATTTCAACTTTTTAATTTATCATTTAAAATATAATTATTTTATATGAAAAAAATAAATGAGTGGTAAATATATATTTTATCTGTAAATTTTGTTAGATTAACTTCTTCTTCTTTTTCCAGATTGTAATATTTATAAACAAATCATAATATTAAAATCTTATTCCATGGACTTACTGGGTGCAATTTACAAAAATTTCATGATCATTTCAATTTTCAGCGTAATACACTTTGATTCATATATTTATTAATATATTTTTATCTATATAGTATATTTTCATCTATGTATTATATTTTATTAATATATTTTTATTAATGTATTTTATTTTATTTTTGTATCTTTTTCAGCATTGTTTAATTATTTTCTATTTGGAGTTTTTGGTTTGAATTTGAGGAAATAATTTTTGGTAAGTTTTTGTTCTTTAAAATATGTTTTTGAATGCATCAATTACTAGGGTGTAAATTTGATGGGCACTCCCACCCGTCAAGTAAATTATTGGTCATGGGTTTCCTTTTAAAAGTGTCCTTCACATGGCTTTTGATTTTTATTTTTACCCATCATTTAAACATCATGTATTATTTGTTTTTTTTAGTAAGATCAATAGTAGAGACTTAACTTCCATGGAATATTCTAGAATATTGATTGTAGTATACACAAATCAATGGTTGAGATTTATCTCAAAACTAGTTATGCTCTTTTAACCATTTTAATTAAATTGATTAATTAAAAAAAATGTCATATGAAGTGAGTTGTGATTTTTGGGACATGTGGTATTGATAAGGCATGGTATTGTCCAATGGGATTGTAACAAAGCCTATTTATAGATTAAGATTCTCCAATGTAAAGTGGAGGTAAATCTCCATGATTAAGAATCTTATTCCATGTTTTTTTAAATGTATGTATGTTTAACTTATATATTAATTATTTTTATAAATAATAATAATATTTAAAATAATGATAATTTGTTTAGTTTTTATTATTTTTTACTTCTAGCAACATGAGATGCATATGAAGTAATTGTTTTGATTCTTATTATGGATTGTTGCAAATATGCTTTTACCATCCATCTCTCTCTCTCTCTCTCTCTCTCTCTCTCTCTCTCTCTTGCATGATCTCTCTCTCACCTTCTCTCCCCACTCTCTCCCAACTCATCTCTATCTCACGATCCTTCCCCTTCAATTTATCTCCCCATCTACTCCCTCTCCTTCTCTCTTTATCCCCCCACCTCTACCTCTCTCTCCTCCCTCCCTCACTCTATACTTTTCCCTCAATCCTTCCATCCCTCTCTCCCCCCTCTCTTCTACATGTTCTCGGTATCTTTCTCTCCACACCATTTCTCTCAGTCGACCCTTATTATTCTCTCTCTCTAACTCCCATGCCCAATCTCTCAAACCATCTGTATTTTCCCCATCTCTCTCTCTCTCTCCCTCTCTCTCAAGCCCTTGCTATTTTCCAATCACTCCCTCTCTCTCCCCCTCTCCCTGTCTTCCACTTCTCCATGTCCATGTTTGTCTCACACACTATCATTCTCTTCCCTCATCTATTTCTCCCCTCCCTCTCTCTCTCCCCTCCATTCTCTCCCTCCCTCCCTTGCCCCCCCCCTCTCTCTCTCTCTCTCTCTCTCTCTCTCTCTCTCTCTCTCTCTCTCTCTCTCTCGTTGATTATCTCCCTCCCTACCTTTCTCTCCCTCCCTATCTCCCTCCCTCTCTCTCCTTCCCTATCTCCCTCCCTCTCTCTCTCTCCCTATCCCCCTCCCTCTCTCTCTTTCTCTCTCTCCCTCTCCTCTTTGCTCTCTCTCCCCTCGAACTCTCACCCCTATCCCTCCCTCTTTCTCTCACTCTCAGCCCCCCTTACCCTCTCTCTCTCATGTGCCCTCCCTCCCTCTCTCTCTCGCTCTCAGCCCCCCTTACCCTCTCTCTCTCTCTCTCTCTCATGTGCCCTCCTTCTCTCTCTCTCTCACACACACACTCTCTCCCCCACCTTTAGCTCCCTCTCCCTATCCTTATCTCTCTTTCCCTCCTACTCTCTATCTCTCTCCCCCCAACCTTATACTCACTTTCTCTCTCCCCTTCTCACTCTCACCCTCCCTCTCTCTTCCCCTCTCACTCTCTGCCCCCCTTCCCCTCTCCCTCTCTCTTTCTTTCTCTCCGCGCCCGCCACCCCCCCCCCCCCCCCCCCCCCCCCCCACCCACCTTTCACTTTCCCTCTTCTTCTCTCTCTCTCTCTCTCTCTCATTCCTTTTCCCTCCCTCTCTCTCCCTCTTTTTGCCTTTCCCCCTCATTATGCATGGGTATAATGAAATCTTCCAAACAGCTTTGTTTAGCCTCTGCCTAAAATCAAGGTTCAAATATTTTATAAAATGGTGCCACAATTGTAATAAACATTTTTTTAATAATTTTTTCCTTATTATAAAATAATTTTAATTTTACAATATTTTATTAATTACAATTATTTGTCATAAATTTTCTATATATTAACATTTAAAAAATAAAACAATTTTTCTTAATTGATGTTGTATATTCATTTTGTAAATACTCCACCTATTACCATCGTTACCATCTACCCCTTCACCATCTACTCCTTCAGATGTTGTGGAGCTTCTTGAGAAAAGTATTCTTCATGTGAAACCCTAATTTTTAGAGTTTGAAAATTAATATGCTTAGTATCAATTCTCTTACAATGATACTTACATTCGTGATAACGTTGGATAATGGCTAATATGGTGACATTTTTTAGTTGTTCTCTCTTGGAATATTGTTTAAGATATTATAATTCAAGGAGAAGTCATTACTCATAAAAAAATTATTTAATTTTATGTGTTTAGACATTAATTTAATTGCGATGATTTTGATACAAGTAAAATTAGCTGAAGAATATATTCAAAAAGAGTTTTAAAATGTTAAATTACCACTTTAAATTCAATACTACACAACCATATATGAGACTATGTTTCACATTTTAAATCAATAAAAAAGATTTAAACCATCTTTTAATATATAGTAGAGTAAAATAACTCGTAACATTGAAAAAAAAAACATAATAAACAATAATTATTTGAAAATAAAGATGTCAAATAATATAACCAAAACAACATAAGCACAATTTAATAATAATAATAAATCAAATGATAAATGCAACAAAAGTTATGTCAAGTAGATGCATCTCCTCATATTTTAAAATATTCTCCTCATATTTTAAAATATTACTTAATTGAAATTGGGCCTAGTTGATGACTAACCGCTACTGAAACCAAATTAATAAAACAATGAATAAAAAGGTGTGAGATGTATCAAACGAATCATGAAAGGTTAAACTACTACAATAATCCTAAACAATATATTTTGAAGATATAAATGTATACCAAACATTGAAATGAGCATAACTTATTGCAAGAATTATCCACATAAACGATGGTTTGTAGCAGCAACAATAAATTAGGAATCATAAAAGGCTAAACATTATGCCCTAGACAGATTGTAAATATACATATTGAAAGAACTATGAATAGAGAATGAACATAGAGAGCTCCATGCCAGTAGGAAATTGTAGGAAGGGTGGTGATTAGCAGCACCATGGAGAACTGAAAGGAGGACTCTTAACAATAAACTTTAGCAAACATGAGTAAGACATTGTACACTAAACTAAAAAACACTAGTAAAGTGTTGTGCACTAAACTAAATATAATAAACCTAGGTAAGGCATTGTACACTAAAATAAATACAGTAAACCCTAGTAAAGCATTTTATGCCTGAAAAGACTGTAAAGAAAGAGATGAATGCCTACTAAACCTAGGTAAGGCATTGTACACTAAAATAAATACAGTAAACCCTAGTAAAGAATTTTATGCTTGAAAAGACTGTAAAGAAAGAGATGAATGGCTACACTAAGAATATTGCTAGCAATAAACTCCATGCGGAGATGCATTCAACATATGTTATTTGTACTCCTAAATCAACCCCGAGCTGAATCCATGGAGGTAGGACATGTATGTGGAAGGAGAAGGGAGAAGGCGAGAGACATTTAATTTTGCAGTTACACACAAAATGAGAGAGGAGGATTAATAACGAAGGACTGGTGGTAGATAAAATCATACCAGGCTGGCTTATATAACACAACATGCACTGAAAATGGTGAGGAAACCTTTCAAACTCACTCCTACATTTGATTTGATACTTTGTTAGATGTCAATGGGCTGCTTAATGGATATTTTTCTTAGTAATGGTATGTATTGCATTTTAAGCTACTCTTAATTTCATATTCTCTATGTTGAAGATTTAGCTTGCCATTTTTAAAATTTAAATCTTCTCTGCTCTACTCTAACTTAGCTTTTAAAATTTCATAGCTTTTTAAAATTCGTATTTTTTTTTGTGTAGACTCCCCTAGTATGTTAGCACTTATTTGAAATCCCATTTTAGATTTTCCCACCACATTCACAAAAACATACCAGAAATGGAAAAAAAACATCAATGCCAATGCAAGGAATGAAGAATTTGACATCATTTATTGTTGGTCAAAACCTCAACAAATTAATGTAAATCCTTTCTTTAGGTATGCATGCATCTCTCTTGTCATGTTAACTCACCTCTTACTGCATTTCCAATTTTTTTGTTCCTCTTTTGTTCCACATGTTACTAAAATAAAATGAAATCAAATCTAAGAATGAGTTTCTTAGATTATCAAAGGGACTTTCTCCATTTCCAATACATGTTGTATATGTCAAGCATGGTATAATTTTATCAATCCCATCTCTTCTATTATTAAACCTTATCTGTCATTTTATATATATGTTGACAATAATTATGACTATAGTCACTTTGGTATAGTGGAGGCTTTCTTTTGAGAGGGGGACTCTTGAGCAAAGAGTGCTCTCCTCCACTGGCTATAACTTCTCCACTATCTTATAGCCCCATTGCATCTTCGGGGTCCACGAGGAGGAAGGGTACCCAAGGAGTAGGCTAGGAGGTAAACTGATGAGTCATTAAAATTTGGTCAAAACACATCAACATTCATACATGTACTCGGATGATGGCAAGGGAGCGCAAGCAACAGCCAATCCGAGAACTGAAACTCCACTTCTTGGTGAATGGTACATTGTGTATTAATAATTTTTTTTATATGATTAATGATGTATTTATAATGACCAGAATGTAATGTAAAATGTCATGATGATTTAATTTCAGAATATGGCTATTGATGTATGTACCTCAAATTTATGTGTTTTCAATATTGATGAAATTTCATAATGGTAGTGGCTAACAAATGACTAGTTGATTAGAATGTTTATTTACCTCTTATTATAGTATTGTAACTTAAATAGGAATTTCTCCCTATACCTAGTAACCTGATTTCTACTCTGATTAGTTAAAAAAAATTGCATTAGAGGGAGTGTTCCCACACTTGGTATCAGAGTCATAGATCTAGGACCTATGGACCCATAAAAATTAATTTTCACCAGTGACGTGATGCTCTCATTGAACTATTGTTATAATACATATATTGAGCTAATATTTGATATCTAATTTAAATAATACAAAATATTTTTGTAAATCATAATCAATCATAAGAAACTATCACAAGCGAAATCCCTATAAGAATGGTCAAACAATTAACCTCTTTTATTTACATGATGAAATATTCTCAAAATTTATCAATCCAGACCTCTTTTATTTACATTATCAAATATTCTCAAAATTTATTAATCCAAATAAATTTCAACCAAGGAAAAACTAATGATCGGCATAAAGAAACTATACACAAATTTCAATATCATTTGTGAGGGTGCAACTTTGCACCCAGCATCAATTTGCACTACATTTTTGGCCTTCACACTTTTCCTTCTTACAAATCCTATATGTGCCTTGGCTTTGGCTTCCTTTCGAGATCGATTCAAAGTGGAGAAGTGAGAATTATTTATGCATATGCTAATCTTCATATATATAGCATTAAGAAAAGGTTTATTTCAATTATTGAAATATTATATGTTTATTAATAAATTTAAATATGAAATTTTGATAGGGCTCTAATTAACCTCATTATTGGACTTTTTTCAGTAGATCATACTTCCAATGCTACTTTCTCTTGAGCTTGAGATATAAAATATTGTTTCCCCCCTTTCACTAGGTTATTGGCTAAGACATCCTTAACCCTCCCTTCCTCTAATAAAGAGGAGTTTTTATGTGTTTCAAGTTATACTTTTGCTCATATTCAGGTGAGTCATTTTGGTTAGCAGGGTCAATATGCCTTGGAAATGAAATAGGGACTCCATTCACCCCCTAGGGAACTCTGAAGGAGAGACTCCTATGACAAAATTATGGAGGAAACTTAGGGGCATAAGTTGAAGGTTCATTGCATCATGAGTCTCCTTACATGGAGCATCATCATCAATACCATCTAACAAGAGTTTCTAAGGAGATGCCTATGTATTCACCACCATTCCTTTATATCCAATCACCAAAACAGGTAAAGGAGCTAATTGTTTCAAACACATACCTTTATCTTGAGTTGACTTCAAAATATTAGTCAAATCCCTGAGATTGGCATTCTATTTATCTTCAAATTCTTGAATAATATCTTTAGGTTCTAGTCCCTCCAAAGACTTTCTAAATCTTTTATCATTGTGGTATTCAAGTCAAATTTTTCAATACCAACCTCCATAGGAGAAATGCTCTTTGTCAGTGAAGGACCCTTTAAAATGTTGGAAGTAGGTGATTTTTTACCCTAACTTTTTATTGAAAGGAAATGAGCAATCTTTAGCTATATGACTTAGTTAATGGCATATAAACATATTAAGGGGACACCATGACAATCAAGCTCGAAAATAACCATAGGTGAGCCCTTCTAAATCACCATTCCCAATACTAATCCATCTCCAAAATAAATTCCAACCATAATCTGAGTGACTGTCGTAATGTTAGTCTTAATAAAATTCATGTTTGCCTCCAAATAATGACCTAAAGAGTTTCCTATCTCTGTAAAGACTCTGGCAAACCAATATTTGATATGTAAGCTAGGTAGATTTCACCATCAATGAATGTCATCAATTGTTTCAAATTGTGCATTGAAGAAGAGAGGCCAACTTTTTAAACTGAGAAGCATCTATTTCCATAATGAAAAAGAAGACAATGCCTTTTCTACATTCCCCCGTTGAAAGAAATGTGAAGGCCAACCATCGTCTTGCAAGAAAAAAGCTCTTTTGGAACATAGCCTAATAATGTTCCCAAACCTTACCACTTAAGGACTTAATGTTGGCTTCATTAAAAATTCATTTGAAGATGCATCCTACTATTGTATGTTATATTATGTTAATAACCATATTGAGCTTAATATGACTACAATGACTAACCTTGTATAATTACCTTTTAGTTTTATACATTTTCTTGTCTTCTTCTTAATATTTGGGCCTCGTAAGTCCTCAACAATGTGTTCAATTACAAGAATATGTTTATATCTTTCATCAGCTAAGTCCTTCAATCCATACTTCATCACATATGGAGGGGACACATAGGGAGATAAGTCAAATGTTGAGGTCTAAATATAAATGAGGGCTTCTACTTGGAATCCAATTCCCTAAACTGAATCATTTCTCAACCCTTCTCCGGAATCTTAGCCTTTTTCTTGGAATCCCCTAGGCTTACAAGGATGGATTGAGTTTTTCTTTGATCCAAAACAACCTCCTTTAATGTAGACAATGTTTTCACAATAACATTACTAAGTGATCTCTCCTTATTATACCCATTCGATGGAGGATATGGATGAAAATATAGACGAACATTTCCTACATATCATTATGTTTTTGTTACGACAAACACCCTCCAAAATTTGGTCTAACTTGAATTTTGGAGCCTACTATGGATTTTGTGACCATTCGTTCCATAATCAATTTATGGTCGGTTGCTGAGTGTCATAGTCACTTGTTCACACATGCTTATTCTACAACAAGTTCGTGAGCACACTCTTTTATGCAAGCTTGAACGGGAAAATCACAAGTCCATCAGGGCAGTGCCTATGTAATGTTCCACCTGTGTCAAAAGTTAATGCACACTTTCATCAACAGTCCCTCACTTTTTGTTGTGATTTTCATCACTGATGTGATGCTCTCATTAAACTATTTTTATAATACATATATTGAACTAATATTTGATATCTAATTTAAATAATATACATTATTGTTGTAAGTCACAATCAATCATCGGAAACTATTACAAGTGAAATCCCTATAATAAAAAAAAGGTCAAACAATTAACTTATTAATGCAAAGCTCTTTTATTTACATTATGAAATATTCTCAAAATTTATTAATCCAAATAAATTTCAACCAAGGAAAAACAAATGATCGGCATAAAGATACCATACACAAATTTCAATATCATTGGTGATTGTGCAACTTTGCACCCAGCATCAATTTTCAATTGAAAACAATATTGGCACTACATTTTTGGCCTTCACCCTTTTCCTCCTTAAAAACCCTATATTTGCATTGCCTTTGGCTTCCACTCAAGGTCGATTCAAAGTTGAGAAGTGAGAATTATTTATGCATCTTCTAATCTTCTATGTATTCATGGGCTCACTCTAGTTTATTGTGTCTATGGTTTTGTGGTGCATAAAGTGTTTTACTCACAATCACTACATTTATCAACCTAAAGTGTTTTACTCAATCACTAAGTTTAATTACCTCCATAGGTATCCTCTATTTTGAAATGGTTTCTAAAATTTCTATCTTTTATAATAATAAAATGTATATTTGATTTAAATATCATAATTTGAGAATATTTTAAAAAATATACACAATTTTTATGAGTTGTAATTGGGACTTTTACTCTATTTTCCCATTACAAATGTTCAGTACATAAATTAAATAGCACATTTAACAATTTTTATCACCCATTTAATTTATATAACTATGCTAATTATTATGAGTAATCCTATTTTATCATCCACCATGCTGCCAACTATCACACTCCTCTACAATTTCTTGATTGTGCTACATTCTCTTTGTCTTCACCGTTAATTTGATGTTCATAACCCTTGCATTATGCACGTTTACATTCCTGCTAAGGAATAATGTTTATAGTACTCTTATTCCTAATTTTTTTGTTCAAATACATAGCATTATGTTGTTTGATTGTGCTACATTCTCTTTGTCTTCACCGTTAATTTGATGTTCTACCCACTATGCACGTGTACATGCTTGCTAAGAAATAATGTTTATATTACTCTTATTCCTATGTTTTTGTTCAAATAAATAGCATTTTGTTGTTGTCAACCCTAGTTTATTTCCAGAGTGCTTGAAATACATAATTTATCTTTGCGAAATAATGTATTTTGCAGTAACATTTATAATTGGTTGAATTGATGTTTAAATTTTATTTTAATAACCATTAATTATTTGTCACCTTTTATTCCAAAAATATTTGTTTTCAAATTATGAGATATCACTTATTTATTTGACATCACATTTTTTTTGGAACATTTATTTGGTTAATTTTTATTTAAAAATATATATATTTATATTTTCAAAGCAAGTTAACTTAAGTGAAGAGATATGTCACTTTTTTATTCAGCATTAGTTTTTTTCTTAGTTTATTTATCCATTAACAATTATAACATCCATAATATATACAAATTTATTATTTAAAAGATTTATTTTATTTTATTTCAACTTTTTAATTTATCATTTAAAATATAAATATTTTATATGAAAAAATAAATGAGTGGTAAATTTTTAATGTATTTTATCTATAAATTTGGTTATATTAACTTTTTTCTTTTCTTTTTTCAGAATTATAAATATTAAAATCTTATTCCATGGACTTACTTAGTGGAATTTACAAACTTTCATGATCATTTCAATTGTCAGTGTAATATACTTTGATTCATATATTTTATTAATATATTTTTAACTATATACTATATTTTATTAATATATTTTCATCTATATATTATATTTTATTAATGTATTTTTATTAATGTATTTTATTTTATTTTTATATCTTTTTCAGCATTGTTTAATTATTTTTTGTTTGGAGTTTTTGGTTTGAATTTGAGGAAATAATTTTTGGTAAGTTTTTGTTATTTAAAATATGTTTTTGAATGCATCAATTACTAGGGTGTAAATTTGATGGGCACTCCCACCTGTCAAGTGAATTCTATGGGTTACCTTTTAAAAGTATCCTGCACATGGCTTTTGATTTTTATTTACCCATAATTTAAACATCATGTATTATCTGTTTTTGTTAGTAAGATCAATAATAGGACTTAACTTCCATGGAATATTCTAGAGTGTTGATAATAGTATACACAAATCAATGGTTGAGATTTATCTCAAAGGAAGTTATGCTCTTTTAACCATTTTAATTAAATTGATTAATTAAAAAAAATGTCATATGAAGTGAGTTGCGATTTTTGAGACATGTGGTATTGATAAGCCATGGTATTGTCCAATGGGATTGTCACAAAGCCTATTTATAGATTAAGATTCTCGAATGTAAAGTGGAGGTAAATCTCCATGATTAAGAATCTTATTCCATGTGTTTTTAAATGTATGTATGTTTAACTTATATATTAATTATTTTTATAAATGATAATAATATTTATAATAATGATAATTTGTTTAGTTTTTATTATTTTTTACTTCTAGCAACATGAGATGCATATGAAGTAATTGTTTTGATTCTTATTATGGATTGTTACAAATATTCTTTTACTATCCATATCTCTCTCTCTCTTTCATGATCTCTCTCTCATCTTCTCTCCCCACTCTCTCCCAACTCATCTCTATCTCACAATACTTCCCCTTCAATTTATCTCCCCATCTGCTCCTTCTCCTTCTCTCCTTTTCCACCCACCTCTACCTCTCTCTCCTCCCTCCCTCACTCTATCCTTTTCTCTCAATCCTTCCGTCTCTCTTCTACATGTTCTCGATATCTTTCTCTCCACACCCTTTCTCTCAGTGTCCCCTTCTTATTCTCTCTCTCTATCTCCCATGCCCTATCTCTCAAACCGTCACTATTTTCCCCATATCTCTGTCTCCCTCTCTCTCAAGCCCTCCCTATTTTCTATCACTCCCTCTCTCTCTCCCTCTCCCTCTCTCCCACTTCTCCATGTCCATCTCTGTCTCACACTCAAACATTCTCTTCCCTCATCTCTCTCCCCTCTCTCAATTTCATCCAACAGAGGTGGTTCGAGAGCGGAGCAGAGGTCCAATTCCATTTCCCCAGCAGAAGTGGTTCGAGAGCAGAGCAGAGGTCCAATTCCATTTCCCCTGAAGGCCACCCTCCTCCTCTAGGCCAGACTCAGACATAGGACCAACCCTCCTCTATCACATATGGACTCGGGACCAACGCGGACTCAATCTCGGATGTGTGGAGCGCTTCCAACACAACACAAAACAATGGTTTGACAACCGTGTCAAAGTGGAGATACAATATAAAGAGTTGTTCCCAAAAAGCGCTTTTATCTCTTTTCTTTCTTTTTCTAACTTTTCATGCTTTTTCTTTATTAGTCCCTGCCATCTGGCATCCGGCAGGGACTATAGTAATCAATATGACCCGACTTAGCATTAGTTCACCCCTTTCCTTCTTTGTTATATGGCGGTTAGAGCGGGGATATGCCTAAGTTTGGAATGGTCTTCACGTTGATGTGTGCCCTTCGCCATCCTTCGCTATCTTTCGCCATCCTTCGCCATCTTATTTGGCCTCTTCCCGAGGCGAAAGAGGCCCGACCATAGTCTAAATTGCTATTTAGGCCTAGTTCGTTATGCGTGACCGTCAACGGTTTGCCCTTAATGCTAACATTAATCCATAGTATTAAATGCTAAAATGTCAAATGTTATAATACAGCAACGGTTATACTTGTTATTCTGATTGCCACCTACACACCCATCCCACTGCCGCTTGCATGCCATGCAGATTTCGTGTGTTCGGTGGCCTTCACCGCCTCATTCCTAAGTTCCAGGAGAATTTCAATAAACATTTTGTGAAGAAGCACTATTTCCATAAGCAAAAGTCTCCCCACCAGTAGCAGTTGGAGCGGCACTATGACCAGCCCCATAAGCCTCCCTATCATTTGAAGGAGCATTCCCTGCATAATACCAGATTGCAGAAACGTATTGCAGAATACCAGATTCTCTGGCAGCAGCGACATCTGCACAATAGCAGCGCAATCCAAAAGAAGAGGCGAAACCCGCAAGCGTCCAGGGCAACGCTTGTTTACCCATATCCACCTTCACTTTATCTCTGTTAGCGGGCCTACTACTAGCGTGAAGATCAGTGGAGACGGCAAGGGGGGTCAGCTTATCAAGAAGAGCTGGAAGATGAGTGGAAAGGGCCTCCCTTCTCTGAGAGCTCTGACTTGTTTCCTGCAATACACTGTAAGGTGAAAAAACCATTGATATGTAAAGGTGAGGATAAACTACACTCTGTTTATATTCATTTGATCAACTTGAGAAATTTGTGAAGTTTCAATAGTTATATATTCTGACATTACAGTAGAATTACCTTGCCTGCTTGTCTCCCTGAGTGAGGAATCAATTTATGAGAGTCGTTGTTGATGTACCACTTGGATAGGTGAGCTTATAGCGCCGTGCTGTTGTCTTGGATGCTTCTCGGGCCCTGACAACCCATTTCAATGGCCGAGTCAAGGGTTGGTGCCGGAAAATTCGTTTTTGTGAAAGGACCCCTAAGATATCTAGTTGCAGCATCGTACGCTTTAGCAGCTTCTTCGGCGGTATCATAGGTACCCAACCAGGGACGACTTTTCTTCAAATGGTTTCTGATTTCTGCACCATAACGTCCCCAAAATTTTTCCCTCACTCCTATATAATGCACTTTCCCAGCCAGAGTTTCAAAGTCCGTAACAGTGACTGTCGTATTGAAATACTCTCGAACTTGTATGACTATTCCTTTCTCTACCGTCCAGACGTGCATCCAATACGGAGTTTCGTCGCCTCGACTTTCAACTAACACCTTATTGCCGAGAGCGGTAATGGAGTAGGATTTGAACTTGACACAGTGTAATTCACAGTTGGGTTCGCCTGTGAGCAAACGCGCTAAGTATCGATACCGTGGCGGGCCGTGGAACGACCACTCTGTATCGGGGGCCAAAATCTTCCGCACTGTCGCGCCATCTTTCGATTCTAACGCAACGTACAGCCAAAGAATAGCCTTTTTATTTTCTTCACCCTCCAATGTGCAGTCTGTTGAGTAAGTTGGGTTAACGAGCATTGAAGACGTTGGAGATTACAGAGACCAGAACAGCCAGACAGCAGATGAATCGAAGGCCATGGGAGGAATTAATTGGTCTACATGGGAACAATTAGTGGGTGCTCTGTGTTAAACGCTGGCTTTTTGAATGAGTTACATATGTTAGCTTGATGCAACATTTAAGTGGCGATGTTACGGATTGCATGCTATGTAATGGTGATAGAGGATAGAGTGGCAAGGCATGTGGCTCTCATGCGAAGGCCCACATAGTCCACTAACTTTTTTTCCTTTTTTTTTATTCCATGCGCCTTTACATGCCAATGATAATACAATTACATGATTCTGCCTTTATTTTCCGTTTGCATTTTCATTTTCCCCATTGTTAAGAATGCCGCGTTTTATAACAATGCCGCGTTTTAAATGAGATTGTGTAATGCCGCGCTTTATAACAATGTCGCGTTTTAAATGAGATTGATGAACACAAGGTGTTTACAGAGATTGAAATTTTCCAAGAATAGGCATATTCTTGCGTTTAGAAGTCTTGAAGTCCTTAATACTTATTCAAGCTTCATGTCTTCATTGATTTTCCAAGATCTGAATTTCGCAGTGGTTTTAACAGTGGCATTTAATTCTTTTACAAGAACACAGCAGTCCCTGTATTAAGATTTTCTGTGGTCGATCATTCTATAATGTAAAACTCAAACTAAAAATAAAAATACGGAGAATAAGAAAATCCGAGCATCTTAATATCGTTAAATTCTTTTTGGTCTTACTTTGCAACAATGCATTTCATACAAGGTACCCGTTATGCGCATCTCTGCGAAGAATGGATACTAATATGCAAATCTTTATCTCCAGGTCGTTCGAATCGCTAAAATGGCCGAATGAATGATTATATCTTGCAGTCTGAAATCATTCTATGACAATGATTTTGATTTTGAGCTGGCAAAGTTGCGGAATCAAATCTAAGGTCTGCACTCTATGGGAGAGTGGAAATGGGATCAAAGTCAAATGGCTCCGGTTCCGCCTTTACTACCGATGGTTCATCGCCTTGCAACGGAAGAAGCAGTTACTAATACGTAATCCCCAGCGCGAGCAGAGGCGGTTGTTTCATCTGTTGATCCAGCACCATCAAAGAAGTGCGCTATGTATGCCCAAATGAATGTAACGCTCACCATGCTTTCATCTTCGTGCTAGCATGGAGAGCTGCTTCTGAAACGTATAAGATCTGAATAACATCTGTTCGTAAGACTGAGGACTTCTTAAAAGTATGCTGCGGAAATTCATGTTTGTAGAGACCGATGGATACATACTGGGGAAAATACTATAGTTATTGAAACCACCGCTATCATAGCGTACAACCAACTCTATCTTAACAAGTTATACGAACGCAAGAATAAAGCTGTTAGTTATGTAAATAAAGTGGTTGACGGGAGAAGTAGTTTGGCATTACTAGAGGATCGTATTTGTTCCCTAATCAAATGAGTACTGATATTATTATAGCTTAAGCACGATTTAACTGTATTCAAATTAGCTTCATAAGGTTAAGATTACCATAGTTATGCAAAGGTTATGTTACTGTAATCACTGGATATTGCTATTCCACTGTAATGGTAATCATAGCATGTAAAACATAACTAGTTCTGTTAGCTTATCACATTGGGTGTAACAGAACTTTCCATAATAGTTACAAGCTACTTAGTGTAAGTGAACCATAGGACTTCCCGGTAAGACTTGGCTAGCAGTGCCCTTCAATGACTGTCTGGCAATGACCCGGCTGGTAATGAGGCAATTGGCTGGCAATGGTCCTTCTGTCAAAGACTTTTGACTGCCATGACTGGTGAATGTATGAATTCTTTTCACCAAATCTTTCGACTAAACTAAAAAGGGGCCAACCCAAAGATGAGGGTAACGCTTAGTCATATGCCTACAAGCTTGATTTCATATCATGACTGAATCTTCATAGGTGAATCGTCTTCGATTTATGGTTTCAATACAAACTGCCTTATCCTGCTTGAATCTTCATAGGTGAATGGTTTCAATACAAACTGCCTTATCCATAAAGCGGTTTAGCTCTCGTAAGTTGTGGGGTGGAAACCAAGCCCGGAACTGTTGCAGCATATAATGTTCTTTTACATGCTTCCTGCTCAATGCAGGGACTAGCTGCGGTGCAGCCATCTTGTTTTATTGCGTATCATCAACAATTGATTTTCTTGCTTTTCTCTCCATCAGCCATCATTAAAAATTGTTTTTCTTGATTTTCTAACCATTATAAATTGTTTTTCTTTCTTTTTCTAACTGTTTTTGCTTTTCTCTCCAGCAGCTATCCTTAAAAATTGATTTTCTTGCTTTTCTAACGTTTCAATTTTTGGTGTGTGTGGAGCTTGGAGGGTTCGAAGCTGGAGTTGAGGCGGTTTAACTTGGGTGAGAAAAGTACATTTGAGCTTCATCATGTTCCCGCCGTGGATGATGTTTTTCCCGCGACGTGTTTGAATTTCAGCTCATTTAAGAGTTGCCTCATAGTTACATTCCAAACTATTTAGGAAATCATCAACGAATTGCTCTCACTACAGTTATATTTAGAAGTTACTACTCTTCAAATTGGGGTTAGTTTTGTGCATGATTCGGTCCGAAAGTGATTTGATTAGATGCCTTTTTAAAATGCAAATGGTTTGTCAATTTTAAATTATTCCATACTGCGTGTACATATTTTTTTTTATATAATACAATTGTTTCGCAACATGAGGTCTAAGTTTGAATTGTCATCGTAGTCTAGGTTAGGTTAGGGTTGTGCCATTAGTTTGAATTGTCATCGTAGTCTAGGTTAGGTTAGGGTTGTGCCATTACAATCTATTTATTAGGTATTGCTTATGTAGGTATATTTTCATTTTATTTACAATATTATGGGAGTTATACTTTTATTTTATTTTAATTAATGGTTTTTAACTATAAAAAAGGATAGAGAGTAATAACATACACCTAATAAATCGATATTTAAGTTTATCATAATCAATTTGCTTCTCGGCAATAGATATGTTGTAATATCATGTTTGGCTTGTCTTTACTAGTGCATAAAACTTTTTGGTTCTGTCTAATTACATTTAAAAAAATAATAATAACAACTAAAGTTAATAATTAAAACAAAATTGAAATAAAATAGTCAATTTACTCTTTTAGGTTTTCACAATTTTCGGTTGGCTTTTCCCTAATATTTGTAACCATAGTTTTTCCCAAAGTAGTAGCCTATTTAAAGGCATAAAATTCCAATGAAATTTATTATTTTCTTACCAAAAATATTTCGTTGGGGATTTGAGTGTTATTTACCAATCTAGGGACAAAAAACCAAGAGGCCTATGGAATTGAGGGTTGAATTACCAATTTGTAATTTTAATTTACTGCCATCATGCTACCTCAATTTTCCACCATAAACCTCAGAAGATTATTTGCAGGAAGCTCTTAGTAATGAACGTATCATCAACCCATAAACTATTTCCACCATTTCCCATTATCTCCGCCTTCATATGTTGTGGAGCTTCTCCAAATAAGCATCTTCATATGTTGTAGAGCTTTTCGAAATAAGCATTTTTCACAAGAACTTGATTCTCAAATTTTAGAAATTAATATCCTACTTATCCATTCTCTCATAATGATACTTACATTTGTGATAATGTTCCACAATGGGTAATATGTTCACTTTTTTAAATTAAACTTTGAGTTGTTCTCTTATAATATTGTTTAAGATATTATAATTCATGGAGAAATCATCACTCAATTTAATTTTGTGTGTTTAGGAATTAATTTAATTATGATCTCCATCCATTCACAATACTACAACTTTAACCGGAAATAAAATTTATAGATATGCATGGGTATAATGAAATATTCCAAACAGCTCTATTTAGCCTCTGCCTAAAATCAAGGTTCAAATATTTTATAAAATGGTGCCACAATTGTAATAAACATTTTTTTAAATAATTTTTTCCTTATTATAAAATAATTTTAATTTTATAATATTTTATTAATTACAATTATTTGTCATAAATTTTCTATATTTTAACATTTAAAAAATAAAACAATTTATCTTAGTTGATGTTGTATCTTTTAAACTTCATTTTGTAAATACTCCACCTATTACCATCGTTACCATCTACCCATTCAGATGTTGTGGAGCTTCTTGAGAAAAGTATTCTTCATGTGAAACCCTAATTTTTAGAGTTTGAAAATTAATACGCTTAGTATCAATTCTCTTACAATGATACTTACATTCATGATAACGTTGGACAATGGGTAATATGGTGACATTTTTTAGTTGTTCTCTCTTGGAATATTGTTTAAGATATTATAATTCAAGGAGAAGTCATTACTCATCAAAACTTTATTTAATTTTATGTGTTTAGATATTAATTTAATTGCGATGATTTTGATACAAGTAAAATTAGTTTAAGAATATACTCTGCTATAAAATGTTAAATTACCACTTTAAATTCAATACTGCACAACTATAGATGAGAATATGTTTCACATTTTAAATCAATAAAAATGATTTAAATCATCTTTTAATATATAAATATACATAATTTAAAGAAAAATTTATGAAATTCCTTAATCATAATATTTTTAATAAAAACTAATAATTAAACCAGCTTAGACAAATCTTAACTTTGGATCTACCAAGGGATGAGAGGGATCAAATCACTTTTCACTCTAAAAGAGGTTTGTACCTCAAGAGATTTGATCCCTCTGGGTGCTTGGTAGATCCAAAGTTAAGATGAATTTAAATGCTTGGTAGATCCAAAATTAAAATGAATCTAGGCTAGTGTAATTTATAAAGAAAAATACATATTAAATTAGAATAACGGTTAAATTATAGTTTTAAAAAAGAAAAGCATATTCCAAAAATAAATTAAAAGAATTTAATTTTTTTATAATAGAGTAAAATAATGGGTAACACTCAAAAAAATCATAACAAACAATAACTATGTGAAAATAAAGATTCAAAAGCAAAGTTGAGACTCTATGCAAAAATAAATAATCTAACCAAAACAACATAAGCACAATTTAATTAAAAAAACGAATGATAAATGCAACAAAAGTTATGTCAAGTAAATGCATCTCATATTTTAAAATATTACTTAATTGAAATTGGGCCTAGCCGATGACTAACCGCTATTGAAACCAAATTAATAAAAAAGTGTGAGATCTATCAAACCAATCTTGAAAGGTTAAACTACTACAATAATCTTAAACAATATATTTTGAAGATATAAATGTATACCAAACATTGAAATGAGCATAACTTATTGCAAGAATTATCCACATAAATGATCGTTTGTAGCAGCAGCAATAAATTAGGAATCATAAAAGGCTAAACATTACGCCCTAGACAGATTGTAAATATACATATTGAAAGAACTATGAATAGAGAATGAACATAGGGAGCTCCATGCCAGTAGGAAATTGTAGGAAGGGCGGTGATTAGCAGCACCATAGACAGATTGTAAATATACATATTGAAAGAACTATGAATAGAGAATGAACATAGGGAGCTCCATGCTAGTAGGAAATTGTAGGAAGGGCGGTGATTAGCAGCACCATGGAGAACTGAAAGGAGGACTCTTACAATAAACTTTAGCAAACACGAGTAAGACATTGTACACTAAAGTAAAAAAACACTAGTAAAGTGTTGTGCACGAAACTAAATATAATAAACCTAGGTAAGGCATTGTACACTAAAATAAATACAGTAAACCCTAGTAAAGCATTTTATGCCTGAAAAGGCTGTAAAGAAAGAGATGAATGCCTACACTAAGAATATTGCTAGCAATAAACTCCATGCGGAGATGCATTCAACATATGTTATTTGTACTCCTAAATGCATTCAACATATGTTATTTGTACTCCTAAATCAACCCCAAGCTGAATCCATGGAGGTAGGACCTGTACGTGGAAGGAGAAGGGAGAAGGCGAGAGACATTTAATTTTGTAGTTACACACAAAATGAGAGATGAAGATTAATAATGAAGTAATGATGGTCGATAAAATGATACCACGTTCAACTTATATAACACATCATGCACCAATAATGGTGAGGAAACATTTCAAACTCACTCCTACATTTGATTTGATAGTTTTTTAGATGTGCATGGGCTGCTTAATGGATATTTTTCTCAGTAATGGTATGTATTGCATTTTAACCTACTGTTAATTTCATATTCTCACTCTTAAATATTTAGCTCACCATTTTTAAATTTTAAATCTTCTCTGCTCTGCTCTATCTTAGCTTTTAAAATTTCATAGCTTTTTAAAATTGATATTTTTTTTTGTGTCATCTACACTAGTATGTTAGCAGTTGCCTACCACATTCACAACAACATACCAGAAATGGAAAAAAACATCGATGCCAATGCAAGGAATGAAGAATTTGACATCATTTATTGTTGGTCAAAACCTCAACAAATTAATGTAAATCCTTACTTTAAGTATGTATGCATCTCTCTTGTCATGTTAACTCACCTCTTCTGCATTTCCAATTTTTTTGTTCCACATGTTACTAAAATAAAATGAAATCAAATCTAAGAATGAGTTTCTTAAATTATCAAAGGGAATTTCTCCATTTCCAATACATGTTGTATATGTCAAGCATGGTATTATTTTATCAATCCCATCTCTTCTATTATTAAACCTTCTCTGTCATTTTATATATATGTTCACATTTATTATGACTATAGTCAATTTGGTTTAGTGGAGGCTTTCTTTTGAGAGGGGGACTCTGTTATGCTCTTGACCTACAAGAAGATACCAAAATACCAAATATACGAAGAAATATACCTAGAACAGATAACAATAAGAAATAACAGCAAGTATTTTATTATTTAGAAAGGAAAGCAATGTTCACTTGCCTCTTCGAGGGGGCAACCTCCAATAGAGTTGGGCTCAATTACAAAATAAGACACGATGTTCCTCGAGGGGAGTCTCTATCCTTTATATAGGATTCATATATGCAATACCATGGGTCAATTCCATGGTTCTTATTAATACCATCTATCTAATACCATGGCCCATTTGCAACTAACTGTGGTCCCTTCTTTAAATGCGGGTCAACCACTTACAATTATTAATATGGGCTTTATTGACTCTTTACTTAACTATAACTATGACTCGATCCTATTACATAAATAAGGGGGTTAGGGTTGGACCCTAAGATGCCCTCCCCCATAAGAATAGACTTGTCCTAAAGTCTGAAGCTATGGAAACTATTGAAGGACAGTGGTTGGTTCCTAGGTCGCATCTTCCAGAGAGGTGTCTTTCCACTTGACAAGGAATTCCTTGATCATGCGGCCGTGTAGGTGTCGTTCTTGCATGTCAAGAACCTATTCAGGTTGGAGCTAGATTGACCCTTCTTCATCCAATTTAGGTAGACTACTTTGAATTCGGCAATGGTTCCCAATCACTTTCTTGAGGCATGGGACATGGAAGACTGGATGGATTTTTGCAGTGGGTGGCAAAGCTAGCTTGTAGGCGACTTCTCCAATGCGCTGTAGTACTTGATACAGTCCATAGAATTTTGGAGATAATTTCTAACAACCCTTGTCTTTGAGTGATGTTTGCTTATATGGTTGCAGCCTCAAAAATACCTGATCCCATTCTTGAAATTGGCATTCTGAACAATGTTGATCTGCCTGTTGCTTCATACGGTTTTGAGATTGATGGAGATTCTCTTTGAGGTGGGCCAGCATGGTTGGACAATTCTGTAGGATTTGATCCACTACTTGTACCTTCGAGCATCCCTTGATATAAGAAGTAGGTGAAGGAGGGAGTTGACCATAAACTGCTTCATATGGAGTCATTTTGGTGGTCGCAAGATAGTTGGTGTTATACCACCATTCGGCTAGAGGTAACCACTGTACCCATAGATGTTGCTTTTCTAAAGTGAAACACCTAAGGTAGGTCTCCAGACATTTTTTGGCTACTTCAGTTTGACCATCAGTTTGGGGATGATAGGAAGTATTGAGTTGTAGTTGGGTACCTTGTAGCCTGAAGAGTTCCTGCCAAAAGTTACTGGTGAAGATCGAGTCACGATCAGACACAATGGAAGTGGGCATGCCATGCAATTTGAATATCTGGTCCATGAAAGATTGAGCTACCAAAGTCTGTGTAAAAGGGTGGGGTAGGGGGAAAAAATGAGCATACTTAGAAAGTCTGTCCACAACCACCATGAAGACTGACTTGTTGCCTGACTTCAAAAGACCTGTAATGAAGTCCATAGAAACCTCCATCTAGATTGAGGCCAGGATGGGCAATGGTTGTAATGTGCCTAGGGATTTGACTGTTTCTCCTTTGTGGCGCTGACATACATCGCACTCAGCTACAAAAGTAAGAATGTCCTTTTTCATGCCTGTCCAAAAGAATGAACGTCGAGTGTGAGCATAAGTCTTCTGAAAGCTTGAATGACCTACAGTGGGAGATGAGTACAACTCCACCAAAATGCGATTTTTGAGGGTGGATGTTGGAGATACCACGACTCTGTCCTTGTAGTGAAGAATCTCATCTTGCGAAGAATAGCCTGCTGTGGAATTTGGATCCGCCTGCAATTTATTAATGAGTTGGCAGAGCAAAGGATGTGAAAACCATTCCTTGCAAGCCTCTTCAATCCATTCTGGAATGGGAAGGGAGATTGCGAGCAGGGTGCTTTCCTCCTCAAATTGGCGTGATAACGCATCTGCTACGACATTTTCGCGCCCTTTCTTGTAAATTATCTCATAATCATATCCCAGCATTTTGGCGAGTGATTCATTTTGTTGTGGGGAGGATAGGTGTTGCTCCAAAAAATATTTAATGCTTTGATGGTCTATGCGGATTTGGAAATGCCGCCCCAATAAGTATGGTCACCAGGTATCTACTGCATGTAAGATGGCCATCATCTCCTTCTCATAAGTGGATTGTCCCAGATTTGTCCCACTTAGTTGTTGGCTAGTGAAGGCAAAGGGTCGACCTTCCTACATTAAGACTGCCCCAATACCCGTACCTGAAGCATCACATTCAAGCACAAAAGATTTGGTGAAGTCAAGTAGTGCTAATACTGGAGTGGAACACATGGCATGTTTGAGAGCTATAAATGCCTGTTGTGCTTCATCATTCCAGAGAAATGAATTTTTCTTGAGGAGGTGAGTGAGGGGTCTAGTAATGCGACCATAATTCTGGACAAATTTGCGATAGTAGCCCGTGAGACCCAAAAATCCTTTCAAGCTCTTCAAGGTCTTTGGTTGAGGCCAATCCCGCATTGCCTGGATCTTTTTGGGGTCCACCCTGACACCTTCACGCCCCACAATGTGGCCCAAATACTCAACTTCTTCCATGCTAAAAGAGCACTTGGACATCTTGACAAATAATTTATGCTTTCGGAGCAGTTGCAAGAGCAGATTTACATGTTGAAGATGTGTGGCCCAGGTGTGGCTGTAGATGAGGATGTCATCAAAGAAAACAAGGACAAATTTTCTGAGATATGGTTTGAGCAGGTGGTTCATGAGGCTCTGAAAAGTGGATGGGGCATTACAAAGATCAAATGGCATGACCAGGAACTCATAATGGCCTTCATGAGTTCGGAAAGCAGTCTTTGGAATGTCTACTTCTTTCATGCGAATTTGGTGATAAACCAAACGAAGGTCGAGCTTAGTAAAGAATTGAGCCCCATTTAGTTCATCCAGCAAATCATCAACAACCGTGATGGGAAATTTATCTTTGACCATCAACTTGTTGAGGGCCCTGAAGTCTGGACACATACGCCATTCCCCATCTTTCTTGAGCACCATGACCACAGGCGATGAATAAGGACTAATGCTAGGATGAATGACGCCTGCTTCCAAGAGTTCCTTGATGATTTTTCAATTTCATTCTTTTGGGCGAACGGATATCTATATGGACGCACATTTGGTGGTTGGGTCCCTGGGACCAAAGTAATGCTATGATCATGTTCCCCTCTCGAAGGTGGAAGCTCATGAGGCTTTTCAAAGACTGGCAGATGGTTGTTTAAGATCTGTTGCATCTCAGGATGAATATGAAGCGAAGTGGGTTCGAAGGCCTGGATGGCATTAAATTGGGCTATAACTCCATGGTGGCCCTTTTTTAACAATTTTTCCATCCTATGCAAGTTGATGCTAGAGGGATCACCCGCCTTAAGTCTGCGAAGGGTATGTGTGTGGTCGTTCTACTTAAAGCTCATATATAACTCTTGGAAATCCATTTTGATTGGGCCAAGTGTGCGGAGCCATTCAGCACCCAAGACAATGTCACACCCTCCCATGTGTATGGCAAACATGTGGGTCTTTCACTGATAATCCCCCATTTGAAGTTTGACATTTTCACAGCAGCCTTCACATTTCATTGTCCCCCCATCAGTAATTTGGACTTGGAAGTTAGAGACTACTCTGACAAAACAATGCACTGCTTCTGCGACTCTTTGATGGATAAAGTTATGCGTACTGCCACTATCAATCAAAACTACTACAGGGCAATGCTTAATAAAACCTCTGATTTTGAGAGTTTGGGGAGAAGAAATCCCTGCATGAAACGAGATAACTGGTTCTTCGGGTACATTGTCCGGCTGGTTGTCCTCATCTTCCTCCTCTAGTTCCTCAAGTGGTGGGGCTTCCTCCGATGAACTGTGATCAGTAGCATCAATTTGAAAGAATTTGGGCTCCTTGCATTTATGCCCGGGGGAGTATTTCTCATCACAGTAGTAACACAATCCTTGCTTTCTTCTTTCCACCATTTCCACTGGTGACACCTTTTGAACCTTGAGTGTTTGGGTAGTGCTTTGAGCCTAGGTGGGGCGACCCTTGGCTATGAAATTTGGGTGATTGGACTAGGCCGCTAACGCATGTTCTACTTCACAAGCTATCTTGCAAGAATCCATCCATGAGGTTGGGTGTTGCAGTCAGACGTGGGCTTGTATGGCTTCTTTGAGACCACTGACAAAACATTCCAAGTAGAACTGATCATGTAGACCTCCTGTGCGGAAGGCTAAGGCTTCAAAGGCTGTAATATATTCATTCATTGTTCCTGTCTGTCAGAGCTTAGTGAGATGACCTAAAAAGTTAGATTCATGGTCAAAGCAATCCGTAAGAGCTTTTTAGAATGTCTGCCAAGTCACGGGCCTTCCATAGCAATGTTGATGCCACTGCCACCTTTGTCATCTTTCATTATCCAAGTACATGCTACCCACACTAAGTTGAGTCGCATCATCTCTGATGTGATTCAGTGTGAAATATTGCTCCATTTGTGCTAGCCATGTGGCCGAATGAGAGTCATCAAATTTATACATGTCCAGCTTGGGTGGTCACATCTAGGACTGTTGGTGGTTGCCAAAGAGGTGAAGAGAATGGCTAGACTCGCCCTCAATGTTTTCATTGAAAGCATATGCCTCTGAGTGTTCCTCTGACTTGCCCTTTGATAGTGTGTCAACTAAGGTCTTTATCGACGTTAGTACTACGTCCAACTTTTGTTCAAGGGTGTCGATCTTCTCATTGGCCATAGCTTAGGCTCTGGTTTGTACCATGCACTGATCCGGTGCACTTAAAATTTGGGACCACCTGAAATTTTTTATGCTAACAAGTGAATGGTACCACCTTGCTCAGCTCGTTGACCTGATTCTTATGGGCTAAGTCTCCTATAAGCGTCCCAGGAGGGTCTCAAACTTTCTTTTTTAACTCCGAAAGGAGATTTACTCCTCGCTTAGGAATACTGTAGTAGCCGAATCCTAGAAAAGTCAATTTTGCCCAATGTCTTGCGAGAATCACGCCCAAGTATAGGGGCCCACACAAATAGTCTGATTTGTCGGCTAACCCTCAACTACAGAGTATGAGTAGGAATGTGGCACAGATCAAACCCCTGCTGCTAGATCTGAATGGTGGATCTGATTGTGGCAACTGCTACAGAACCCAATTACTAGATTTGAATGGCAAATGTGATAAATCTGATTGG
The DNA here is from genome assembly GCA_031772625.1 of Pinus tabuliformis. NCBI lineage: Eukaryota > Viridiplantae > Streptophyta > Pinopsida > Pinales > Pinaceae > Pinus > Pinus tabuliformis. Next base: position 829,086,025 of record CM062819.1, read on the forward strand.
CGGATCTGATAGGTCTGAATGGCAAATCTGAGAGATCTGAATGGTAGAACTGATTATTGCGGCTACGACAGAACCCCACCTGCTAGATCTGATTTGGTAAAGATGATGTGTGCTCTAAAGAGAGACAAAGGAACTATGGTCTCAAGGAGTGTCAGGTGCTACAAATCGCAATATACATAAGGGTTTGACAGTAGTACTCAGCTCAATCTTTCAGGGCACTAACCAGGAGGATCAACTATACCCTTAGTCGTACAACCCGACTACCCTATCGCACCCATGAGTAATCTCCCCGAGTGTTGTTCTCGGTGTACTGTAGCAGTAAGACGGCCAACAGTTTATCTATGGCGAGGTTTCAAAAGAGCCTAGGGGGCTTCCGATAGACCCAGAGGATACATGGAAGAGAGTCCATGCACGGTTCTATCTAATGCGTTACTACTTGAAGGGGTACCCACAGGGGTTACAGGGGAGTCCAACAAGCATGACCACCTCTTGTATTTCCTGCATGCATGCCTCCCCAAATCCGCAGGTTTATGTGCTCAATGACAAATCACGTGGTTTAAAGATGCTGGAACACGTCTCTAGCCAAAAAAAAAAATTGCTAAAAATGGAGATCCCGCCGACCCTGGAAAGTGCTCTGATACCACTTGTTATGCTCTTGACCTACAAGAAGATACCAAAATACCAAATATGTGAAGAAATATACCCAGAACATAGAACAATAAGAAATAAAAACAAGTATTTTATTATTCAGAAAGGAAAGCAATGTTCACTTGCCTCTTCGAGGGGGCAACCTCCAATAGAGCTGGGCTCAATTACAAAATAAGACACAATGCTCCTTGAGGGGAGTCTCTATCCTTTATATAGGATTCATACATGCAATACCATGGGTCAATACCATGGTTCTTATTAATACCATCTATCTAATACCATGGCCCATTTGCAACTAACTGTGGTCCCTTCTTTAAATGCGGGTCAACCACTTACAATTATTAATATGGGCTTTATTGACTCTTTACTTAACTATAACTATGACTCGATCCTATTGCATAAATAAGAGGGTTAGGGTTGGACCCTAACAAACTCTTGAGCAAAGAGTGCTCTCCTCCACTAGCTATAACTTCTCTGCTATCTTATAGCCCCATTGCACCTCGGGGGTCCATGACGAAGAAGGGTACCCAAGGAGTAGGCTAGGAGGTAAACCAATGAGTCATTAACATTTTTCAAAACACATAAACATTCACACTTGTACGTGGATGACGGAAAGGAGCGCAAGCAGTAGCCAATCCGCCAATCTGAGAACCGAAACTCCACTCCTGGGTGAACGGTACATTATATATTAATAATTTTTTCTATATGATTAATGATGTATTTATAGTGACCGGAATGTAATGTGAATGTCATGATGATTAAATTTCAGAATATGACTAATGATGCATGTACCTCAAATTTATGTGTTTTCAATATTGATGAAATTTCATAATGGTCATGGTTAACAAATGACTAGTTGATTAGAATGTTTATTTACTTATTATTATAGTATTGCAACTTAAATAGGAATTTCTCCCTATACCTAGTAACCTGATTTCTACTCCGATTAGTAAAAAAAAATGGCATCAGAGGGAGTGTCACCACACTTGGTATCAGAGTCATAGATCTAGGACCTATGGACCCATAAAAATTTTAATCAATGGTAACAATTTTTATCACCCATTTAATTTATAGAACTATGCTAATTATTAAGAGTATTTCTATTTTAGCATCCACCAAGCTTCCAATTGTCATGCTCCTCTAAAATTTCTTGATTGTGCTACATTCTCTTTGTCTTCATCGTTAATTTGATGTTCATAACCCTTGCAATATGCACGTCTACATTCATGTTCATAACCCTTGCATTATGCACATTTACATTCCTGATAAGGAACCTTACATTCTTGATAAGGAACCTTACATTCCTGCTAAGGAATAGTGTTTATAATACTCTTATCCATAATTTTTTGTTCAAATACATAACATTATGTTGTTTGATTGGGCTACATTCTCTTTGTCTTCACCGTTAATTTGATGTTCATAACCCATTATGCACGTTTACATTCCTACTAAGGAATAATGTTTATATTACTCTTTTTCCTAGTTTTTTTGTTCAAATAAATAGCATTTTGTTGTTGTCAACCCTGGTTTATTTCCACAATGCTTGAAACACCTAATTTATCTCTGAGAAATAAGGTATTTTGCAATAACATTTATAATTGGTTGAATTGATGTTTAAATTTTATTTTAATAACCATTAATTATTTGTCACGTTTTATTCCAAAAATATTTGTTTTCAAATTATGAGATATCACTTATTTATTTGACATCACATTTTGTTTCCAGCATCTATTTGGTTAATTTTTATTTTACAAAAATAATTTATTTGGTTAATTTTTATTTAAAAATATATATTTATATTTTCAAAGCAAGTTAACTGAAGTGAAGGGATATATCACTTTTTTATTCAACATTAGTTTTTTCTTAGTTTATTTATCCATTAACAATTATAACATATAATATATACAAATTTATTATTTAAAATATTTATTTTATTTTAGTTCAACTTTTTAATTTATCATTTAAAATATAAATATTTTATATAAAAATAAATGAGTGGTAAATTTTTAATATATTTTATCTGTAAATTTTGTTATATTAACTTCTTCCCTTTTTTAAGAATGTAATATTTATAAATAAATCATAATATTAAAATCTTATTCCATGAACTTACTAAGTGCCATTTACAAAAATTTCATGATCATTTCAATTTTCAGTGTAATATACTTTGATTCATATATTTTATTAATATATTTTTATCTATATATTATATTTTATTAATATATTTTCATCTATATATTATATTTTATTAATATACTTTTATTAATTTATTTTATTTTATATTGGTATGTTTTTCAGCGTTTTTAATTATTTTATGTTTTGGAGTTTTTGTTTTGAATTTGAGGAAATAATTTTTGGTAAGTTTTTGTTATTTAAAATATGTTTTTGAATGCATCAATTACTAGGGTGTAAATTTGATGGGCACTCCCACCTGTCAAGTAAATTCTTGATCATGGGTTTCCTTTTAAAAGTGTCCTTCACATGGCTTTTGATTTTTATTTTTACCCATCATTTAAATATCATGTATTATTTGTTTTTGTTAGTAAGCTCAATAGTAGGGACTTAACTTCCATGGAATATTATAGAATATTGATAGTAGTATACACAAATAAATGGTTGAGATTTATCTCAAAAGTAGTTATGCTCTTTTAACCATTTTAATTAAATTGATTAATTAAAAAAATTTCATATGAAGTGAGTTGTGATTTTTGGGACATGTGGTATTGATAAGGCATGGTATTGTCCAATGGGATTGTAACAAAGCCTATTTATAGATTAAGATTCTCCAATGTAAAGTGGAGGTAAATCTCCATGATTAAGAATCTTATTCCATGTTTTTTTAAATGTATGTATGTTTAACTTATATATTAATTATTTTTATAAATAATAATAATATTTAAAATAATGATAATTTTTTTAGTTTTTATTATTTTTTACTTCTAGCAACATGAGATGCATATGAAGTAATTGTTTTGATTCTTATTATGGATTGTTGCAAATATGCTTTTACCATCCATCTCTCTCTCTCTCTCTTGCATGATCTCTCTCTCACCTTCTCTCCCCACTCTCTCCCAACTCATCTCTATCTCATGATCCTTCCCCTTCAATTTATCTCCACAAGTGCTCCATCTCCTTTTCTCTTTATCCCCCCCCCACCTCTACCTCTCTCTCCTCCATCCATCCCTCTATCATTTTCTCTCAATCCTTCCATCCCTCTCTCCCCCCTCTCTTCTACATGGTCTCGATATATTTCTCTCCATGTCCTTTCTCTCAGTCTCCCCTTCTTATTATCTCTCTCTATCTCCCATGCCCTATCTCTCAAACCGTCCCTACTTTCCCCATACTCTCTCTCCCTCTCTCTCACGCCCTCCCTATTTTCCCATCACTCCCTCTCTCTCTCCCTCTCCCTCTCTCCCCCTTCTCCATGTCAATCTTGTCTCACACACTATCATGCTCTTCCCTCATCTCTCTCTCCCCTCGCTCTCTCTCTCTCTCATGCTCCCTTTCTTTCTCTCTGCCATCATGCTCCATCTCTCTGCCCCCCATTCTCTCACCTGCCCCCATTCTCTCCTCCCTCCCTTGCGCTCTCCCTCGGACCCTCCCTATTTCCCCCCTCTTTCTACCCCCTCCTCTCTCTCTCTCTCTCTCTCTCTCTCTCTCTCGGCCTCCCTGTCTTCCTCCCTCCCTCGACCTCCCTGTCTTCCTCCCTCTCTTTCTTTCTCTCCTCTTTTCTCTCTCTCCCCTCTAACTCTCACCCCTCTCCCTCCCCCTCTCTCTTGCTCTCAACCCCCCTTACTATCTCTCTCTCTCACGCACCCTCCCTCCCTCTCTCTCTCGCTCTCAGCCCCCCTTACCCTCTCTCTCTCACGCACCCTCCCTCTCTCTCGCACACCCTCCCTCTCTCTCTCTCTCTCACACACACACTCTCTCCCCCACCTTTAGCTCCCTCTCCCTATCCTTATCTCTCTTTCCCTCCTACTCTATATCTCTCTCCTCCCAACCTTATCCTCACTTTCTCTCTCCCCTTCTCACTCTCACCCTGCCTCTCTCTTCCCCTCTCACTCTCTACCCTTCCACCCCACCTTTCTCTCCCTTACGCTTTCCCTCTCCCTCTCTTGCTCTCTCTCTCTCTCTCATTCCTTTTCCCTCCCTCTCTCTCCTTCTTTCTCCCTCTCTTCCGCTCTCCCTCCCTCTCCCTCTTTCTCTCACTCTCTCTCCCCCTCCCTCCCTCTTTTCCACAATCTCTCTATCTCTCTCCCTCCTACCCTTCCTCCTTCCTCCCACTACTCTCTCTCTATCTCCTACCCTCTCTTCCTCTCTCTCTCTCCCTCCCTCTCCCTCTTTCTATCACTCTCTCCCCCCCTCTCCCTCTTTTCCACACTCTCTCTATCTCTCTCCCTCCCATCCTTCCTCCTCCCTCCCTCTATTATCTCTCTCCGTCCCTCCTCCGCCCCTCTCCCTCCTCTACCTCTCTCTCCAGCCACCCCCTCTCCCTCCCTTCCTCATTTTCTCTCTCCCCCTATCTCTATGTCTCTCCCTCCTCCTCCCTCTCTCCCACCCACCATTCTTCCCTCTCCCTCTCTCTCCATCCCTACTCCCGCCGTCTATCTCCCTATTTATATCTTTGCATCCATCCCTCCTTTATATGTCTCTCTACACCCTCACTCTCTCTCCTCTCCTTACCCCTACCCCCTCCCTCTATCTCTTTCTATCCACCCCTCCTTTATATGTCTCTCTACACCCTCACTCCCTCTCTCCTCTCCTTCCCACTCGCCCCCCTCTCTCCTTCTCTCTCCTTACCCCCTCCCCTTATATGTTAATTACATGTTAAAAAAAAATGAATCAATAAAACAAACACACATACAAGAAAAAGAATATAAATATAGACAATTATTAAAATCTACAATTCCTCATATATATATATAATTATAAACATTTAATTCATGGTCAATTAAAATCAATTTATTTAAATTAATAATAAAACACTTACATCATCAAATACATATTAAATTAGAATAACAGTAAATTATAATTTAAGAAAAAAAAACGCATTCCAAAAGCAAACTAAAATACCTTTAATTTTTTTATAATAAAAACGCATTCCAAAAGCAAACTAAAATACCTTCAATTTTTTATAATAGAATAAAATAATTACTAACATTGAAAAATTTCAGAAACAAAATTGAAAATCTATGCAAAAGTAAATAATCTAACGAAAACAATTTACGCACATTAAAAAAATAAATTAAGCAAATGATGAAGGTAACAAAAGTTATGTCAAATAGATACATCCCTTCTTATTAATAAGAAAGCTATGAGATCTCTAACGGCGACTGAAACCAAATTAATAAGAAAGTGTGAGATCTATCCCGCGAATCGTGAAAGGTTAAACAATTACAATAATCCCAAACCATATACTAATTGCCAGCATTATCCACGTAAAAGAGGGTTTACACATAAACGATTGTTTGCAGCAGCAATAAAGTTGGAATCATAAAACGCTAAATATATGTGGAGAGCTTATTGACAGCACCATGGAGAATTGAAAGGAAGACTCTCTAAATCAACCCCGAGCCGAATCGATGGAAGGAGAGGGAGAAGGCGAAAAAAAACCATATAGATTATATTAAGGAAATATAATGGACATGGTATACAGTAAATCAAAAATTCCGTATTGCCCGGAGACATTTGATTTTACAGTTACACACAAAATGAGAGGAGGAGAGGAGGATTAATTATGAAGGAGATGTGATCGATAAAATGATACCAAGTTCGGCTTATATAACATAGCATGCACCAGAAATGGAGATGCAGTCTTTCAAACTCACTCCTCGATTTGAGTTTATTTTATTTTAAAACAAAAATGGGTATGAAAACAAAAAATTTTAAAACTTGGAAGCACGGGACAGAGGTGGTTCGAGAGCAGAGCAGAGGTCCAATGGAGTTGTCTATAATGCGACTTTTTGAGATTCCGGTGACGGAATCCGGTGGAAGAAATTGAGATGAAATCATGATTTGTTGCAATTAAAATGGTTTTTTAACTGCATACTCGGATTCAGCACCCTGAAAAACCCCTGGGACGGTTTCATTGTGCAGAAATTAGCTATCAAACTTGGATTCCAATAAATTACTGCCGGATTTTCACCGGAAAAAATCGCCAGAAAGACTTTCAAAAAGTCGCGTTAAAGACTACTCCTATTAATAATCGCTGATGGAGAGAAAAGCAATTTTTAAGGATACGTGATAGAGAGAAAAGCAAGAAAAGTTCGAAAAAGAAAGAAAAGCAATAAAAGCAATTTGGAGGTTGTCAAATCATTGTTTTCTGTTGTGTTGGAAGCGCTCCACATCCGAGATTGAGTCCGCGTTGGTCCCGAGATTGAGTCCATATGTGATAGAGGAGGAAATGGAATTCCACCTCGGAGTAGTCTTTAACGCGACTTTTTGAAAGTCTTTCTGGCGATTTTTTCCGGTGAAAATCCGGCAGTAATTTATTGGAATCCAAGTTTGATAGCTAATTTCTGCACAATGAAACTGTCCCAAGGGTTTTTCAGGGTGCTGAATCCGAATATGCAGTTAAAAAACCATTTTAACTGCAACAAATCATGATTTCATCTCAATTTCTTCCACCGGATTCCGTCACCGGAATCTCAAAAAGTCGCATTATAGACAACTCCTTATTAATAATTGTTTTTCTTGATTTTCTAACCGTTATAAATTGTTTTTCTTTCTTTTTCAAACTGTTTTTGCTTTTCTCTCCAGCAGCTATCCTTAAAAATTGATTTTCTTGCTTTTCTAAAGCGTCAATTTTTGGTGTGTGTGGAACCTACACGGTTCGAAGATGGAGTTTAACTTGGGTGAGTAAAGGACATTTGAGCTTCATCATGTTTCCGCCGTGGATGATGTTTTTCCCACGACGTGTTTTGCTTTGATAGATATTCGTTGCATGTTTAACATTACGAAGGTTTTCTGCTAATACCGTTACATTCCAAACTGTTTCATTACTAGTACCCGATTAGGAAATCATCAGCGAAATTGTTCTCACTATAGTTATATTTAGAAGTTACTACTCTTGAAATTAGTTTTGTGCATGATTCGGTCCAAAATTGATTTGATTAGGATGTCTTTTTTAAAATGCAAATGGTTTGTTAATTTTAAATTATGTCGTACTGCATGTACATATTTTTGTATATAATATAGTTGTTTCAAAACGTGAGGTTTAAGTTTAAATGGTGTTTATTTCTTTATTCACATAAAATCAAACTTGAAAGTGTCATCATAGTCAAGGTTAGGTTAGGGTTGTTTCATTATAATCTATTTATTAGATATTGCTATTGAATCTTATACTTACAATATGTCTTATGGGGATATTTTCATTTTATTTATAATATTATGGAAGTTATAATTTTATTTTACTTTAATTAATGGTTTTTAACTATAAAAGAAGACATAGAGTAATAACCTACACATGACAAATCGATATTTAAGTTCATCATAATCAATTTGCTTCCCGGCAATGGATATGTTGTAATATCATGTTTGGCTTGTCCTTACTAGTGCATAAAACTTTTTGATTTGTCAAATTACATTTAAAAAAAAAAATTACAACTAAAGTTAATAATTAAAACAAAATTGAAATAAAATAGTCAATTTACTCTTTTAGGTTTTCACAACTTTCGGCTGGCTTTTCCCTAATATTTTTAACCATGGTTTTTTTCCCATAGTATTAGCCTATTTAAAGGCATAAAATTCCAATGAAACTTATTGTTTTCTTACCAAAAATATTTCAATGGGGATTTGAGTGTTATTTACCAATCTAGGGACAAAAAACCAAGAGGTCTTTGGAATTGAGGGTTGAATTACCAATTTGTAATTTTAATTTACTGCCATCATGCTACCTCAATTTTCCACCATAAGCCTCAGAATATTATTTGTAGGAAGCTCTTAGTAATGAACGTCTCATCAGCCCATAAACTATTTCCATCATTTCTTATTATGAATGATCTCCACCTTCGTATGTTGTGGAGCTTCTCCAAATAAGCATCTTCATATGTTGTAGAGCTTTGGCAAATAAGCACTTTTCACGAGAACTTGATTTCAAATTTTATAAATTAATATCCTACTTATCCATTCTCTCATAATGATACTTACATTTGTGATAATGTTCCACAATGGGTAATATGTTCACTTTTTAAAATTAAACTTTGAGTTGTTATATTGTTTAAGATATTATAATTCGTGGAAAAATCATTACTTTGTTTAATTTTGTGTGTTTAGGAAATAATTTAATTATGATCTCCATCCATTCCTAATCCTACAATTTTAACATTAAATAAAATAAATAGATATGCATGGGTATAATGAAATTTTCCAAACAGCTCTATCTAGCTTGTGCCTAAAATCAAGGTTCAAATATTTTATAAAATTGCGCCACAATTGTAATAAACAAATTTTTTAATAATTGTTTCCTTCTTATAAAATAGTTTTAATTTTACAATATTTTATTAATTACAATTATTTGTCATAATTTTTCTATATTTTAACATTTAAAAGATAAAACAATTTATTTTAACGATGTTGTACTTTTTAAACTTCATTTTGTAAATACTCCACCTATTATCATCAATCCCTTCACATGTTGTGGAGCTTCTTGAGAAAAGTATTCTTCACATGAAACCCTAATTTTTAGAGTTTGAAAATTAATATGCTTAGTATCAATTCTCATACAATGATACTTACATTCGTGTCGGACAATGGTGACATTTTTTAGTTGTTATCCCTTGGAATATTGTTTAAGATATTATAATTCAAGGAGAAGTCATTACTAAGAAAAATTTTATTTAATTTTATGTGTTTAGACATTAACTTAATTGTGAAAATTTTGATACAAGTAAAATTAGTTGAAGAATATATTCAAAAAATGCTTTAAAATGTTAAATTACTTGAATATATTTGATCCCTATGGGTGCTTGGTAGATCCAAAGTTGAGATGAATTTAAATGCTTGGTAGATTCAAAATTAAAATGAATCTAGGCTAGTGTAATTTATAAAGAAAAATACATATTAAATTAGAATAACGGTTAAATTATAGTTTTAAAAAAGAAAAACATATTCCAAAAATAAATTAGAAGAATATTATTTTTTTTATAATAGAATAAAATAACTGGTAACACTGAAAAAAATCATAATAAACAATAATTATATGATAATAAAGATTCAAAAACAAAGTTGAGAGTCTATGCAAAAATAAATAATCTAACCAAAACAACATAAGCACAATTTGGTAGGAGTGATGCATGGAAAGCTCCAGCAGTAACTCAGTTGAACATGATTCTAAGAATGCAAGGAAATGAGCAAAGCACAGGAGATACTCTAACGAAGGAGGAAGGAAGGAGGATGAAGCGGAAGACTCTGCGGTTAATCGTTCGCAAGGGCTTTGGATTGGGTTTTTGGGCACTGCAGTTTTCAGTAGATAACCATGGATGGTCACCGGTAACCCTGTTTTGACGTCTCATGGCGTGCTTCGTACCTTACCTTATCTACCTTATCTCCTTTCTACGCATTGTTAACATGATTTCGACCTATCGGGGCTTTGGGGGGGTTTTATTACTGTTTCGCTGATGGGGCCAACCCACGTGGTCCCACGCTTAACTCTGTCTACGTGGACTCACACTAATTCTTGGTTGATTTATGGCTGATTGTAAATGATTTTATGGTGGTTGATTGACATTCAATGTTTCGGTACCTTGCTCGGCTCCTCCTTGTGACACCTGCCCTGCCTCGGGGTTGACAAACCCTAATCCCTTAACGTGTTTTTACTCCGCCACTTCGCGCCTGTTTGGTCATTTTGCACTTTGCTATTGTTTTGGTCTCGGCTCCGCCTCTGGTTACTCTGCCTGTGGGTGAATCCTGTTGAACTCCCGCTGGTTACTTATGGTGAAACAATGTTATTCCACTCCGTCAATTCGTTGCCGTGGGCATTGATGTATTTACTTCAGGGTTTCTTGGTAAGTTATGGTCCTTCTCTGTGCATTCAACTGGGTTTTACGACTGTGTGAGCATTTCTGGTTCTGTGATAGTTTATGCTGCTCGTTATGGTCTTTTTGTTAACTTCGTGGTGAATGCTGGTGATAATGGCTACGGTACTGCTCAGCTGTCGATTACACAGTTCGAATGCTTCCCAACTCGGCTTCTCTCCGGCGGCTGTATAACACAGGTATGGCCTCGTTTCGTGTTTTATGTCTCTGTCCACTGTTTATTCTAGAACTAACGTTCCGCAGCTCCTTCGTGTTCAGGGATAGTTCTTGGTTCTGCTGGCCTGGATCTCGGCTTACCACAGGTATGACTCCTCTGTCACCATTGTATACGAATCTTGTTGATTTACTTGCAGTTTTATATCATAACCCTTCCGTGCAGGGTTATTACCTATCTTCAAACCCTGACCCTTCGCTTTATTCTGTCTTGGCAGGTGTGGCCGGTTCCCGTGGTTTCGCAAGGGTTACAATCACGCCTTTTTCGGGTAGCTCTGTCTCCGTTTTACTTCCTCACAGTGATTCTTGGTTGCATTTGCTTGCTTGCTGTTTGTCTACTGTATCTTCGTCAAGTCTGTGTGTGCGTCGGTTTACCTCCAACCCGTGACCGTGGCTTGGGGTTTACCGTGAACTCTTGATAGTTCGGTTCTTCGAACCCTCGTTGCACAGTTTTTATATGTGGCGGTTTTACACAGGTGTACAATGTAATATTTGATGGTATATGAACTTATTGTAATGGATTTTGTTACTTACCCGGTTTAGACCGTGATCTGTTACGTTCTTACTTGTTGGTTTGCGCCTTCCCGTCTGGTGCTTGCTCTCGGCCTTAGCTAGTCGACGGCTTTTTGGGAATGTAAAGAACTCTGTTATTTGGTTTATCTGAAATGAATTGAAAACACAGTATGCATGTACATTTTATTACAGAGGACTTAAATCATAGAATTGTATGTTTAATTGTGCACAGTATTGATGAAGGAAGAAAATGTATTTCTATTATTCACTTTTGCATGCTCTGCTGCTGAACCCCTCTGGGTTGTTTCGTTTGCCCTTTTGTACAATAGTTTGGGCAGTTAGTTAACTACCTGGTAGTTATGCTCTTTCAGTTTGTACAGTTGCTCAGGCACACGTTTCCTTTACTATTTGTTTGTTTACATACTTATTGACACTATTCTATCTTTAACACTGCTAACTAAAACCTGTTACAATAATTAAGACAAAATAAACATAAATTAAGACAACAGAGTTTGATGCTGTAATTGACCCTGAAAGAAATTAATTAAAAAAAAAACACAATAACTTTGACAGGCTTGTTGTCCAGTTTAATGAAATATCCATCATCCCCAATCTTCTTCCGAAACTGTGTTCACCCTCTCTCGGTCTTCTCCCTGTCGACCAGATGCTCCTGCATCAGGCTGCCGGGGTAAAAGAGAGTTCTCATGGCTCCGTTCCATGAGTTCCTCCACCGAGTAGCTCGCCTTCCGAATCTGTGCCTCGTCGAGCCAGGAACTGTCCTCCATTGGACGGTCCTTCCACTTAACAAGATAACGCAGATACTCTTTTCTGCGTGTCTTCTTGGCCACCTGTGTGCTGATGATTCCTTCTATTTCATGGGTCTTGACCGACGGAAACTGTTTCTTCCAAAGACTGTCCTCGAACTGGGTGTCCCGCTGTGGCTGTACCATTCTTTCATCTTCTGCCTGGGCATGATATGGAAACAGGTCTGCCACGTTGAATATGGGTGATATACCTATATCAGGTGGCAGCTGAATTTCATACGCATTTGCTGAGAATTTGCGCAGAATTTTGCATGGGCCGATTTTTTTGAACTTCAGTTTGTTATACGTACCCTTAGGAAACCGTTCCCGGCGCAAATGTGCAAGGACTTCGTCCCCAATCTCAAAATTTACCTCTCGTCGTTTTGTGTCTGCATGTTGCTTATATTTCTGCGTGCTGTCTTGTAATCTTGACTTAACTTTTTCATGCAACTCACTCATCGCTTCTGCAAAATCTTCTCCGTCTGCACTTCTCCTTTCTAGCTGTCCCAAATCTCGTAATTCATCTACTCCTCGCGGATGCATACCATACAAGATTTGAAATGGGCTAAGACCGGTGCTCCTATTAGGCGAATCGTTATAAGCGAATTCTGCCTGGGCAAGAGCTCGATCCCACAATCGCGAGTTTTCTCCCGTCAAGCTCCGTAACAAGTTGCCCAAACTCCTGTTCACCACCTCTGTCTGTCCGTCAGTCTGCGGATGATACGCATAACTGAAATTTAATTGTGTGCCCAGCTTTTTCCACAGGGTGCGCCAAAAATGTCCTGTAAATTTCACATCCCTGTCTGAAACTATAGTTTTTGGTAAGCCATGTAATCGAACTACTTCCGTAAAGAAAAGGTGTGCCACGTTTGTGGCGTCGCTAGTCTTCCGGCAAGGGATGAAATGAGCCATCTTTGAGAACCTATCCACCACCACCATCACTGAATGATACCCCCGCTGCGTTCTAGGCAATCCTAGGACAAAGTCAATGCTGACCGAATCCCACGGCCTGCTTGGAACAGGTAGGGGTGTGTACAGCCCCGTGTTCTGGCTGTGTCCTTTCGCCAGTTGGCAGATTTTACACCTGGTTACATACCTCTGTACATCCCGGCTCATCCTTGGCCAGTAATAAAATGCCCGAGCTGCTCCAATGTCTTATCGATGCCAAAATGTCCCGCTAGTCCGCCACTGTGTTTCTCCCTCACCAGATTTTCCCTCATCGAACAATCTGGAACACATAGCTGTCCTCCTCGAAACAATAATCCTTCCTGTAAATTGAAATCTAGCCATGGGCTTGTATTCCTCAATACGGGATTCTGGCATGCTTCAAAAGCTTCTTTGAAATCCACGTCCATCTGGTACAAGTCTTTCAAATACTCAAATCCCATCACCTGTATGCCACTTTCTTGTAAGAGCAGGGCTCTTCTGCTTAAAGCATCCGCCACTTTGTTGGCTTGCCCACTGATGTGCTTCAACACAAAAGTGAAACTTTGCAGGTACTCCACCCACTTGGCATGTTTATGGTTCAGTTTGTGCTGCTGTGTTATATACTGTAACGCAGAATTATCAGAGAACAAAATGAACTCACTCCCTAGTAAATAGTGCCTCCAATGCTTCAAGGCTTGAACCACTGCATAGAATTCTTTGTCATATGATGAGTATTTCTGCCGACTTTCATTTAGTTTCTCACTAAAGAACGCCACTGGTCTGTCCTCTTGACTGAGTACAGCGCCAATAGCTGTCCCACTTGCATCACACCGAACCTGAAAAGGTTTGCTGAAATCGGGCAGTCTCAAGATTGGCCTTTCTGTTATTTTACGCTTCAGAAGTTGGAAGCTATTTTCTGCCGCCTTAGTCCAGCAAAAAGGTTGGCTGGCCTTTTTGATGGTCTCTAGCATGGGCGCGCAGATTTCACTAAAATTCCTGATGAACTTCCGATAAAAACTTGCTAAACCGTGAAAACTACGTACCTCGAATAAACTCTTAGGTGACGGCCAACTCATGATCGCTTCAATCTTCTCTGGGTCCATCTTTAACTCATTCTCTGCCACTACAAATCCCAGATAAATCAACTCCTTCTGCAAGAAAGTGCATTTTTTTAAATTTATCAGCAGTTTGTTCTGCTGCAGCTTCTCCAATACCCTTTGAATATGCTGAAGGTGTTCTCTTTTCGTCCTGCTAAAAATTAAAATATCATCCAGATAGACTATCACGAACTTTCCAATAAACTCCTTTAACATCTCGTTCATTAATCTCATAAAAGTACTTGGAGCATTACTCAATCCAAATGGCATGACCAGCCATTCGTACAGTCCTTCGTTGGTCTTGAAGGCTGTCTTCCACTCATCTCCCTCTCTAATCCTGATCTGATGGTACCCACTTTCAGATCTATCTTTGTAAAATATGCTGCCCCACTAAGACAGTCCATCATGTCATCCATTCTAGGCAAGGGAAACCTGTATCGAATGGTGATCTTGTTTATAGCCCGCGAATCTGTGCACATCCGCCACTCTCCACCTTTCTTGGGTGCAAGGACTGTAGGTACCGCACAGGGGCTTAAACTCTCTCTGATCAGTCCCTTATCTAACAATTCCTGCACTTGTCTTCGTACTTCTTCATTGTCCTTTGGACTCATTCTGTATGCTGCCTTGTTTGGCAAGCTTGCTCCTGGTACGAAATCAATATGGTGGCTGATGCTCCTCTTGGGAGGCAACTTATCAGGTAATTTATCAGCTGCAATAGCTGGAAATTCTTCTAACAGCTCTTGTACTTCTTTAGGCAATTCTGATTTCTCCAAGTTCAGTAATACTGGCTTCATCCTCCTCACCACTGCAAAATTAATCTCATTTTCTTCAATCTGCTTTATGAACTGTTTTCCTCCAAGTAATAGCGCCTTTGTTCCGCTTGATTCTGCTGAATCTTCCTCCTTGATGGGTACAAGTGTGTGTTTGACCCCATCCTTCGTAAACTTATAACAATTTGTTTTCCCATCGTGTGTCACCTTCCTGTCATACTGCCATGGTCTTCCGAGCAGTATGTGGCACACGTCCATTGGCATAATATCGCAGACCACTGTATCGTGGTACTTGCCAATGCGAAACTCCACCTCGCATTGTTCATCAACCAACAGCTGGTGGCCTTTCTGCAGCCACGACACCTTGTAAGGTGTGGGGTGCTTCAGTCGCTTCAACCCCAGTTTTTCCACCATCTCTGTGGCAACCAAGTTATCTGTACTCCCGCTGTCTATTATCACCTTACAGCACTTTCCATGCGATTTACAGACTGTCCGGAACAGTGCCTTCCGCTGTGTTGTTTCAGCCACTTCCTTGGTTGGCTTTAACAATACTTTGTTCAAAATCAAAGCTTCCCCCGTCTCCGCCATGTCTTCCACCTCCCGGGGTTGTGCTTCAGCTTCTTCAGGCTGTGCCATCAGCGTTCCCCTCTGACCGGCCTGTTCAACTTCTGGACACTCAAAGGCTCTGTGCCCCCATTTGTGGCACCTGTAGCACTGGACATTAGTCCCTCTTCCGCGGCCATTCCCTCGTCCTCTCTGGTATGACCGACCTCCTCTAGTGCTATCTCCTTTTTCTGTTGTCCCTGAAGTTTTTGAACTGCTGCCTTCTTCGCTGTTCGCATCACTCTTTCCTCTACCGTAGGATTGTCCCCGTCCTCTGCTATTTCCTCTCCCTCTTCTGCTGTTCTGTTTTCTGTTAATCTTTTCCTCAGCCTTTACAGCACTCTAAAAGGCTTCTTCAATATTCCGGGGAGAAAGAATACTGATTTCATCTAATATCTCCATCCTCAATCCATTTACGTACCTTGCTGTCTTTTCTGGGTTATCATCAGTATAACCAGCACGTAAATTTACTCTGTAAAATTCTTCTGTGTACTCCCTAACTGTCATTCCTCTTTGCTTTAAACTCTGCACTCGCCGATATAATTCCACCTGGTAATCTTTTGGCAGAAATATGCCTTTCAATTTCGCTATCATCCTGGACCATAGTCGTATCGGCGACTTGTTCATTCTCTTTCTGTCTGCTTGGACACTGTCCCACCATAGTAGTGCGTGTCCCTTCAGCTTAGTGGCAGCGAACTTAACCCTTTTATCCTCACTGACTTCTTCATTTTCAAAATATTTGTCCAGTTCGCTTATCCAGTCCAATAGGACTTTCGCAGACAGACTGCCATCATAATTAGAGATTTCTGTTTTTGGTTTGCTGTTGGCCATTAAAACCTGTCGCAGCAACTTCAATTCCGGAGCTTCCTCATCCGACCCTTCTGCAGCAGTCACCACTTCCTCCTCACTGGTATCTCCCAGTTCTGGGTCTCTTCGTCTACCCGCTTCCACTGCTTCCAAGTGAGCTGTAAGAACTCTAATTTGTTCCCTCAATCCTTCATCTGCTCCTCTACGTGCACCTCTTCCACGTCCTCGTCTTGGCACTTGCCCTTCTGCCATCTTCCTCTATATATATATATATATATATATATATATATATATATAAAACTGCTCTGATACCAATTGATGGGGCCAGCCCACGTGGTCCCACGCTTAACTCTGTCTACGTGGACTCACACTAATTCTTGGTTGATTTATGGCTGATTGTAAATGATTTTATGGTGGTTGATTGACATTCAATGTTTCGGTACCTTGCTCGGCTCCTCCTTGTGACACCTGCCCTGCCTCGGGGTTGACAAACCCTAATCCCTTAACGCGTTTTTACTCCGCCACTTCGCGCCTGTTTGGTCATTTTGCACTTTGCTGTTGTTTTGGTCTCAGCTCCGCCTCTGGTTACTCTGCCTGTGGGTGAATCCTGTTGAACTCCCGTTGGTTACTTATGGTGAAACAATGTTATTCCACTCTGTCAATTCGTTGCCGTGGGCATTGATGTATTTACTTCAGGGTTTCTTGGTAAGTTATGGTCCTTCTCTGTGCATTCAACTGGGTTTTACGACTGTGTGAGCATTTCTGGTTCTGTGATAGTTTATGCTGCTCGTTATGGTCTTTTTGTTAACTTCGTGGTGAATGCTGGTGATAATGGCTACGGTTCTGCTCAGCTGTCGATTACACAGTTCGAATGCTTCCCAACTCGGCTTCTCTCCGGCGCTCGGCTGTATAACACAGGTATGGCCTCGTTTCGTGTTTTATGTCTCTGTCCATTATTTATTCTGGAACTAACGTTCCGCAGCTCCTTCGTGTTCAGGGATAGTTCTTGGTTATGCTGGCCTGGATCTCGGCTTACCACAGGTATGACTCCTCTGTCACCATTGTATATGAATCTTGTTGATTTACTTGCAGTTTCATATCATAACCCTTCCGTGCAAGGTTATTACCTATCTTCAAACCCTGACCCTTCGCTTTATTCTGTCTTGGCAGGTGTGGCCGGTTCCCGTGGTTTCGCAAGGGTTACAATCACGCCTTTTTCGGGTAGCTCTGTCTCCGTTTTACTTCCTCACAGTGATTCTTGGTTGCATTTGCTTGCTTGTTGTTTGTCTACTGTATCTTCGTCAAGTCTGTGTGTGCGTCGGTTTACCTCCAACCCGTGACCGTGGCTTGGGGTTTACCATGAACTCTTGATAGTTCGGTTCTTCGATCCCTCGTTGCACAGTTTTTATATGTGGCAGTTTTACACAGGTGTACAATGTAATATTTGATGGTATATGAACTTATTGTAATGGATTTTGTTACTTACCCGGTTTAGACCGTGATCTATTACGTTCTTGCTTGTTGGTTTGCGCCTTCCCGTCTGGTGCTTGCTCTCGGCCTTAGCTAGTCGACGGCTTTTTGGGAATGTAAAGAACTCTGTTATTTGGTTTATCTGAAATGAATTGAAAACACAGTATGCATGTACATTTTATTACAGAGGACTTAAATCATAGAATTGTATGTTTAATTGTGCACAGTATTGATGAAGGAAGAAAATGTATTTCTATTATTCACTTTTGCATGCTCTGCTGCTGAACCCCTCTGGGTTGTTTCGTTTGCCCTTTTGTACAATAGTTTGGGCAGTTAGTTAACTGCCTGGTAGTTATGCTCTTTCAGTTTGTACAGTTGCTCAGGCACACGTTTCCTTTACTATTTGTTTGTTTACATACTTATTGACACTATTCTATCTTTAACACTGCTAACTAAAACCTGTTACAATAATTAAGACAAAATAAACATAAATTAAGACAACAGAGTTTGATGCTGTAATTGACCCTGAAAGAAATTAATTAAAAAAAAAACACAATAACTCTGACAGGCTTGCTGTCCAGTTTAATGAAATATCCATCATCCCCAATCTTCTTCCGAAACTGTGTTCACCCTCTCTTGGTCTTCTCCCTGTCGACCAGATGCTCCTGCATCATTCGCGTTTTTACCCAACTGTTTTACCTGTCGACGGTCTGCTCCCTGTCCCTGGCTGTCCGTTTCTGGGTTTTGGTTTACTCTCCGTTTCTCCAGCATTTTCGAGGTGTCCTCCGTTTCAAGGAGCAGCTGTCATCATGGATGACCTCGATGTCGTTGATTACTCTGAAGACCCGCTAGAGGGTTATCCATCTGGCGCTCCACGTATTCTGCATCTAAAGGTATGTTTAGCTCTGGCCTTTCCGGAAGTTATCCTTCATTCTCCTTTGTGGAATCGTCACGGTCTCAGTCTGTGGTCCTCCCGGATGACCTGCCTACTTGGCCATCACTTTCTACCCCCCCATTCCCCGGCTACCCTCGGTTTCGTCTCTCACTGTCTAAATCCTAACCCTGGTTTGGACATCCATGTATTTGGCGTGCCGGTCCGGCAGTTTATCCCCCCATCGGTGACCGTCAGATCTGCCGGTTTTCCCCCTCAGGCCTCATCTGCTCCACCTTCTGGCAGCTTTACCGTTGTTTCGCCTCTCGCCGATTCTATTCCTACCTCCGTTGGAAACCCTAACCCTTCCTTGTCTAACCCTAACCCTTCCCCTGCGGTTTCAGGCCCTCTTCCGAGTCGTGTACAACACCAGCCACCTCTTCATGGTTCTAAGAAGAAGTACAAGTGTTACAAGTCTAAGGCTTCTCAGATTAGAAGAGGACATTCAGTGGGGAGAGACTATGGATTTCACTGACAGAGTCTTGGTCGGGCACATCAGAGGACGAAATTACACGGCTGCCCGTTTGAAAACTTGGGCATCCGAGGTTTGGGGTCACCATCTGGTGGACATCCCCTTCGTGCAGACTTTTGTGAGGGGATGGTTCACATTGAGATTCGCTCGTGCTGATCATACCAACTAGGTATTTTCCTCCTACTGGCATTTTGAACACGCCCCGGTTCTCCTGAAGCGTTGGACGCCTCTTTTTGATCCAGAGACTAAGAAAATAGGTATCGGACCAGTATGGATTCGGCTCCCCGGACTCCCTTTG
This sequence comes from Pinus tabuliformis, assembly GCA_031772625.1. Taxonomy (NCBI): domain Eukaryota; kingdom Viridiplantae; phylum Streptophyta; class Pinopsida; order Pinales; family Pinaceae; genus Pinus; species Pinus tabuliformis. The sequence goes on from CM062819.1 coordinate 829,105,611, forward strand.
CAATATTGGTCTGAGGACATCTTTAGGCGGATTGGTAACGCTATAGGCTCCTACATGGATTATGATAAGTCCTATCAATACACGGGCATGATGGCATATGCTCAGATTCTTATCAATCTTGATACTCGGGGCAGCTTACAGGAGTACATCACTATACAGTGGAGGGACACATCCCGCAAGAAAATCATTGATTATGAAGGCATTCCATATCGCTGTCGAAGATGCCACAAAGTGGGGCACTTATTCAAGGATTTCCCCCTCTTACATAAGAACAAGGGTACTGTACAGGGTTTGGAGACGAAGCAACCCAAAGGAAACCCTACACGGCACGATATAGATACTGAACCAGAGATGATCGACAAGGATGCAGAGGACACCTGGGGAACAGTGGGCACTGATAAGGGTCACTCTGTTACAAACCCTTCATCGCCTCCTCCTTCAGCGTGTACCATTCCAGCAAAGGAGAACATCTCGCTGTCAGGTATGTTATCTACATCCTCTTCTCTCTCTTCTCCTGTATCTGGTATATCTGAAGCTCTTGCATCCCATTCATACATTAGTACATCTCCTCCTACTTTATCATTTTCGGTCTCCTCGATTTTATTTAGATCTCAGGGATTTTCTCCTCCCTCCTCTCTTCACTGCTCCCTTCCCCTTCCCCCTCCCATCACTGCCCCCAGCATCCCATCTCTGTCATCATCCTCCCTTCCTTCTCTTTCCATCCCCTCCCCCTCTGTATCCCCTCGGTACTCTCTCCATTCCAGATCGAAGGATAGAGGACATGACGCGATTGGTCTGGACCCTGAGATTACCCCTGCCTCCCATAAACCCTCCAGGGGTCGCCCATCTCATCTCACTAAAGCCAGACACACAGCAGGTGAAGAAGTTTCCCTCGGGCGACAACAAACAATTGACAGGGCCCTTAGAGCTAGGAATGGCCCTCTGCCTCACCCTCCATGAAGTTCCTATCCTACAATTGCAGAGGGTTTGCTAGCCCTCCTAAAAAACTAGCACTCAGAAGATTGCTCACTTTGACTCAGCTAGACATTATATTCCTACAAGAAACTCTTTGTTTAGTTGATTCTCTTATTTCTACTCTTAATTCTTGGCTGCCGAATTGGACCTTCCACGCCCTGGACGCGTCTGGGAGATCTGGGGGTACTGCTATTGGTCTATACAACAAGACTATGGAGCTCAGGAACATTTGGGGAGGTAGGGGTTTTATAGGCATGGATATATATTCCCACTCAATAGAGTCTGAAGTTTGTATTATGAATGTATATGGTCCATGTGTGAATAGGGAAAACTTTTGGAGAACCCTTCTGGACTCAAAATTCCTACAGGAAAACAACATCATTCTTGGAGGGGATTTAAATTTTTCGTTGGGATACAGTGAATCTTGGGGACACTCGGCCCAAGTAGACGGCCTCACAGACACTATCTCTACCTTACTAGAGGAGCATCAGTGGGTAGACATTCCATCTGCCAGGATTCAGTATACTTGGACAAACAATCACAGTGGAGACCACAGCCTTGCAAGGAGACTTGACAGATTTCTCATCAAAGAAGCTTTCTTAAGCTCTCATCCTCGTATTCGATAGTGGGTTGGTACTGGAGGCATTTCTGATCATCAGCCAATATACTTGGAATTGGCTGATACAAACCTGAGGATTAAAAGCCCCTTCAAATTCAACACCTCTTGGCTCAAGGATCCTTCCTACATTCAAATGGTCTCTAATTACTCGCAATCCAACCCTATACTGGAACGCGAGGATCATACAGAAGGTTTTATCAGGAAATTGACAGAACTTAAGAGGATCTCCAAAATTTGGGCTCACCAGAAATGAAAGACTGATGACAACACCCTGAGGGAGGCAGAATTGGCAATTGCCACACATGAGGATACTTCTAATGGAACTTTCTTATCACAAGAAAGAAAAGATCATTATACCTCCCTCATCAGGAAGCGTTCCCAAATACTGAAGGAAAGGGAGGAGAGGTGGAGGCTTAGGAGCAGGGCAATCTGGCTCACTGAAGGAGATGACAATACCAAGTTCTTTCATAAATTTTCCAATGGTAGAAAAGCCATTAATACTATTTGGGAACTTCGTAATGATTAGGTTCATTCGGTATCATCTCAACGGGATCTGGCTAGATTAGCCATTGAGCACTTCAAAAGCATCTACAAGGCGCCTAGAGCTGTGAATATTATGGAAATCATGTGGGTTGCCAAACATTTTCCCATATTTGTATAGCAGGAAGACACGGAGGACCTGATGATGGAAGTGACGAAGGAAGAGCTTGAGGAAACTATAAAAAAATTTTAAAAAGACAAGAGCCCTGGGCCGGATGGGTGGACCATCGAGTTCTACATAGCTTTTTTTGATATCCTGGGGGACGATTTACTCAAGATTGTGGAGGACTGCAGAAGGAGTGGAAGAATATCCCCAGCCATCAAATCCACCTTCATTTCCCTTATTTCGAAATCTGACAATCCTTTCTCTTTCAACGACTTCTGACCCATTTCCCTTTGCAACTATTTGTACAAGATTATTGCAAAGATCATAGCAAACCGGCTGAAGCCTATCCTTTCCATACACATATCCTCTGAGCAGTTTTCTTTCCTAGAGCACAGACAGATTCATGCAGCTATAGCCACAGCTCAAGAACTCCTCCACACTATGTAGATGAAGAAGCAGAAAGGCATGATTCTGAAGTTGTACCTCTCAAAGGCCTTTGATAGAGCTAATTGGCTCTACATTAGATTATTACTAACTCACCTAGGCTTCCCTTTTGCATATATTAAATGGATCATGAGTTGCATTAAAGATGTATCTTACAGTGTATTATTAAATGGGGAAGCCACATCTTTCTTCCTCTCGAAGAGGGGACTCAGGCAGGGATACCCACTCTCCCCCCACTTTTCTTACTTATCATGGAAGGATTAAGCAGGGCCATCATATCTGCACGCAATAGAAATCAACTGGCTGGCATCAAGATCTCTGAGAATTTTTATCTCACCCATCTATTATTTGTTGATGACATTCTCATTTTTTTAAATGGAAGTATTGGAGACACCATGGTCCTCCAAAATATCTTCAATCTTTTTCAACAGGAAACCGGGATGAAAATTAATGATAGTAAATCTACTATTACTTCCTTTTGTTGCTCACAACATGAGATTATATTTACCTCACAGTGCTTCCCTTTTACCTCTTTGAACCTAGAAGATGGTCTTAAATATTTGGGCTTTAGGCTTAAGCCTCACGGATACAGGATTGCGGACTGGACATGGCTTATTGCAAAAGTGGAAAAGTGCCTTCATGTTTGGTACCATAAATACCTATCCCATGCAGGAAGATTAGTCCTTATTAAAGATGTGATTGAAGCCACTCCTGTTTTCTGGATGACCCTGGCTTGGATACCAAAAGGTATATTGAACAGACTACAAAGCATATGTTGCAGATTCTTATGGAAAGGCAATCAACTGGGTAGGTTATTTCCCTGGGTCAAATGGGACACAATAGCAAAGCTTAAGAGATGGGGAGGATGGGGCATCAAAAGGCTTGATCCTTTTTCCAAAGCTCTAGCGGTAAAGCTCAGCTGGCATCTTATCACCACAAACAGTCTCTGGTCCCGGGTTGCACATGTGAAATACATCTGGCCCATGAACCTGATGGAATGGTTCAGACAGTAGCACAGAACAAGTAATAACATCTCCAATGTATGGAAGGCAGTAATAAATGCATTACCACTCCTTCGTGAAGGCCTAACATGGAGAATAAAGGAGGGAAATGATGTTCGTATTGGCACGGACCCATGGGTTGGTTGTGGCAATGCACACAGACTACCGACAGACTTAAGGCATTTACACGACAGGAGTCTCACCCACATCAAACACATCGGTGACAGAAACAATTCCTCCTTCCTACAGCAGGCATGGAAATCGGCTCGTGATCTTGACATTCCTATACAGTGGCGACTTGATTGGCAGGAATACACGGATGCTCTTACATAGGCACACATCCGACTATCTGAAGGACCGGACGAGATTATATGGGCCTTCACCAAACACGGAACATATTCTCCAAAAGAGGGTTATATTATATTAATGGAACCATTCAAACCCCAGAACATAAACCCGACTTGGAGATTACTCTAGAAGCTTAAGGCAGCCCCTCGTACTCGATTACTGATGTGGAAAATTTTGTTTGATAAGATCCCTACAGGGTCAAATCTGATGAAAATATCTTTTCATGGCCCTTTCTGGTGTCACTTGTGTCGCAATGACGAATAGAGTACTGAACATCTCTTCCTACATTGCCCCACCACTAAGGAACATTGGAATTCCATCATTACTCACTATCCAATCTTAAAAATCTGGCATGGACATAACATTCTAGATGCCTGGAATACATGGTGCCAAAGCCAAAGTGGAAAATCCAGAAACATGCCTCTTCTAGTTTGCTGGTCACTATGGATTGCTAGAAATCATTCTATCTTCAACCACAAAATACCCCATTGGCCCGCCATCCTGCTCCATACCATTGTGGATTATGATCTTGTTCCTGAGGAGGACTCCATTGCCCCTCCCCGCACCATTATACCAGAAATCATAGGCAAATCAAATCCGTGGGCATACTTTGATGGTTCTGCGCAGGAGGCAAGATGTGGTGGCGGTGCCATTCTCTACCTAAATGATACACATTGTTTCAAGATCCAAATAAGTTTAGGCAGGGGAACTAATAATTATGTTGAACATTGTACTGCTAAATGTCTCATTCATTTTGCATTGGAAAAGAATTGCAGACATCTACAGCTGTTTGGTGATTCCAAAATTGTTTGTAATTGGTTAAATAATGCATCCCATTGTAATTCTTTTTCATTGAGGCATATATTAGAAGAAGCACAAAGATTAATATCTTCTTTTGACTCCTTTTCCTGTCGCCACATTTACAGGGAGCAAAATACGGGGGCAGATCACCTTTCCAAAGAGGCAGCGCTTAGACAAGGCAATGACTGGTTGATCCAGGAGGAAATAGATGGGACCTTCCACCAGCATTACCACAGACCTTTTGTGGGACCTAGAGAAAATGGGCTATAAGCCCTATAATATTTTCTAATAATCTTGTATATATCATGTTTGTATTTACAACTTTTTGGTCTATATTTATGACTTTGGATATACATCCCAGATTTTGATACTTAGTTTCTCTCTCTGTGAAGAGACAGCTTTCAATTTTGATCTTGTTCTCTCTATGTTAGAGAGCAGGCATAGATACAGTACAGTAGATAACAGACTCCCTGCATGGAGATACAACTGTTTCATTACTTTTTTCTGGTCAACAATTTTTTGAACTTGACAGGCAACTATGCCTCCATATGCATATGCCTTAGCATCTACAAAATGTAATTTCTTATATATCAATAGAAATTACGAATTTTTTCCATGGAATATATATATAGATATATTGTACGTATACCAAACATTGAAATGAGCATAACTTATTGCAAGAATTATCCACATAAAACATGGTTTGTAGCAGCGGCATTAAATTAGGAATCATAAAAATCTAAACATTACGCCCTACATAGATTGTAAATATACATATTGCAAGAACTGTGAATAGAGAATGAACATAGAGAGCTCCATGCCAATAGGAAATTGTAGGAAGGGCACCGATTAGCAGCACCATGGAGACTCTTAACAATAAACTTTAGCAAACATGAGAAAGACATTGTACACTAAACTAAAAAACCCTAGTGAAGTTTTGTACATTAAACTAAATATAATAAACCTAGGTAAGGCATTGCACACTAAAATAAATACAATAAACCCTAGTAAATCATTTTATGCCTGAAAAGACTGTAAATAAAGAGATGAATGCCTACACTAATAATATTTCTAGCAATAAACTCCATGTGGAGATGCATTCAACACATGTTATTTTTACTCCTAAATCAACCCCAAGCTGAATCCATGGAGGTAGGACATGTATGTGGAAGGAGAAGGGAGAAGGAGAGACACATTTAATTTTGCAATACACACAAAATGAGAGAGGAGGATTAATAATCAAGGAGTTGTGGTCGATAAAATGATACCAAGTTCGGCTTATATAACACAGCATGCGCCGAAAATGGTGACGAAACCTTTCAAACTCACTCCTAAATTTTATTTGATACTTTGTTAGTTGTCAATAGGCTCCTTAATGGATGTTTTTCTTAGTAATGGTATGTATTTCATATTAAGCTACTTTTAATTTCATATTCTCTCTGTTAAAGATTTAGCTCAACATTTTTAAATTTAAATCTTCTCTACTCTACTCTATCTTAGCTTTTAAAATTTCATAGATTTTTAAAATTCATATTTTTTTTGGTGTGGTCTACCCTAGTATGTCAGTAGTTATTGAAATCCCATTTTGGATCTGCCTACCACATTCACAAAAACATACCAGAAATGGAAAAAAAAACATCGATGCCAATGCAAGGAATGAAGAATTTGACATCATTTATTGTTGGTCAAAACCTCAACAAATTAATGTAAATCCTTGCTTTAGGTATTCATGCATCTCTCTTGTGATGTTAACTGACCTCTTGCTACATTTCCAATTTTTTTGTCCCTCTTTTGTTCCACGTGTTACTAAAATAAAATCAAATCAAATCTAAGAATGAGTTTCTCAGGTTATCAAAGGGACTTTCTCCATTTCCAATACATGTTGTATATGCCAAGCATGGTATCATTTTATCAATCCCATCTCTTCTATTATTAAACCTTCTCTGTCAATTTATATATATGTTGATAGTGATTATGATCATAGTCAGTTCGGTATAGTGGAGGATTTCCTTTGAGAGGGGGACTCTTGTGCAAATATTGCTCTCCTCCACTATCTTATAGCCCCATTGCATCTCGGGGGTCCACGAGGAAGAAGATTGCCCAAGGATCAGGCTAGGAGGTAAACCGATGAGTCATTAACATTTGGTCATAACACATCAACATTCACACATGTGCGTGGATGACGGCAAGGGAGTGCAAACAGCAACCAATCCGAGAACTAAAACTCCACTCCTTAGTGAACGGTACATTGTGTATTAATAATTTTTGTTATATGATTAATGATGTATTTATAATGACTGGAATGTAATGTGAATGTCACGATGATTGAATTTTAGAATATGATTATTGATGTATGTACCTCAAATCTATGTGTTTTCAAAATTGATGAAATTTTATAGTGGTCGTGACTAACAAATGACTAGCTGATTAGAATGTTTATTTACTTATTATTATAGTATTGTAACTTAAATAGTAATTTCTCCCTATACCTAGTAATCTGATTTATACTCTGATTAGTAAAAATAAATACAATAAACCCTAGTAAAGAATTTTATGCCTGAAAAGACTGTAAAGAAAGAGATGAATGCCTACACTAAGAATATTGCTAGCAATAAACTCCATGTGGAGATGCATTCAACATATGTTATTTGTACTCCTAATTGCATTCAACATATGTTAATTGTACTCCTAAATCAACCCTGAGCTGAATCCATGGAGGTAGGACATGTACGTGGAAGGAGAAGGGAGAAGGTGAGAGACATTTAATTTTGCAGTTACACACAAAATGAGAGAGGAAGATTAATAATGGAGTAATGGAGGTAGGACATGTACGTGGAAGGAGAAGGGAGAAGGCAAGAGACATTTAATTTTGCATTTACACACAAAATGAGAGAGGAAGATTAATACTGATTGAATTTTAGAATATGACTATTGATGTATGTACCTCAAATTTATGTGTTTTCAAAATTGATGAAATTTTATAGTGGTCGTGGCTAACAAATGACTAGCTAATTAGAAAGTTTATTTACTTATTATTATAGTATTGTAACTTAAATAGTAATTTCTCCCTATACCTAGTAACCTGATTTAAAAAATGGCATCAGAGGGAGTGTCCCCACACTTGGTATCAGAGTCATAGATCTAGGACTTATGGACCCATAAAAAATATTTTTCATAAGTGACGTGATGCTCTCATTAAACTATTATTGTAATACATATATTGAACTAATATTTGATATCTAAATTAAATAATATACATTATTTTTGTAAATCACAATCAATCATCAGAAACTATCACAAGTGAAATCCCTATAAAAAAAAGGTCAAACAATTAATTTATTAATCCAAACCTCTTTTATTTACATTATGAAATATTCTCAAAATTTATTAATCCAAATAAATTTCAACCAGGGAAAAACAAATGATCGGCATAAAGATACCATACACAAATTTCAATATCATTGTTGATTCTGCAACTTTTCACCAAGCATCAATTTTCAATTGAAAACAATATCGGCACTACATTTTTGGCCTTCACCCTTTTCCTTCTTACAAATCCTATCTTTGCCTTGGCTTTGGCTTCCACTCGAGATCGATTCAAAGTGGAGAAGTGAGAATTATTTATGCATCTTCTAATCTTCATCTATATAACTCTTTTCTATGTATTCATGGGCATACTCTAGTTTATTGTATCTAGGGTTTTGTGGTGCATAAAGTGTTTTACTCGCAATCACTAAGTTTATCAACCTAAAGTGTTTTACTCAATCACTAAGTTTAATTACGTCCATAGGTATCCTCTATTTTGAAATGGTTTCTAAAATTTCTATCTTTTATAAAAAAAAATGTATATTTGATTTAAATTTCATAATTTGAGAATATTTTTAAAAATATACACAATTTTTGTGAGATGTATTTGGGACTTTTACTCTATTTTCCCATTATAAATTAAATAGCACTTTATTATTTTAATCACTCGTAACAATTTTTATCACCCATTTAATTTATATAACTAAGCTAATGAGTAATCTTATTTTATCATCCACCAAGCTCCCAACTATCACACTCCTATACAATTACTTGATTGTGCTACATTCTCTTTGTCTTCACCCTTAATTTGATTTTTATAACCCTTGTATTATGCGCATTTACATTCATGCTAAGGAATAATGTTTATAGTACTCTTATTCCTAATTTTTTTGTTCAAATACATAGCATTATGTTGTTTGATTGTGCTACATTCTCTTTGTCTTCACCGTTAATTTGATGTTCATGACCCATTATGCACGTTTGTATTCATGCTAAGGAATTATGTTTATATTACCCTTATTCCTAGTTTTTTTTGTTCAAATAAATAGCATTTTGTTGTTGTCAACCCTCGTTTATTTCCACAATGCTTGAAATACCTAATTTATCTCTGCGAAATAATGTATTTTGCAGTAACATTTATAATTTGTTGAATTGATGTTTAAATTTTATTTTAATATCCATTAATTATTTGTCACCTTTTATTCCAAAAATATTTGTTTTCAAATTATGAGATATCACTTATTTATTTGACATCACATTTTGTTTGCAACATCTATTTGGTTAATTTTTATTTTACAAAAATAATTTATTTGGTTAATTTTTATTTAAAAAAAATATTTATATTTTCAAAGCAAGTTAAATGAAGTGAAGAGATATATCACTTTTTTATTTAGCATTAGTTTTCTTTCTTAGTTTATTTATCCATTAACAATTATAACATTTATAATATATACAAATTTATTATTTCAAATATTTATTTTATTTTATTTCAACTTTTTAATTTATCATTTAAAATATAAATATTTTATATGAAAAAAAATAAATGATTGGTAAATTTTTAATATATTTTATCTATAAATTTTGCTATATTAACTTCTTCTTCTTTTTCAGAATGTAATATTTATAAACAAATCATAATACTAAAATCTTATTCCATGGACTTACTGAGTGCAATTTACAAAAATTTCATGATCATTTCAATTTTCAGTGTAATATACTTTGATCCATATATTTTATTAATATATTTTTATCTATATATTATATTTTATTAATATATTTTCATCTATATGTACAAAATATAAATGTCATTTTTCGTAACCATAGCCTCCCCTGAATGCGTCATGTCTATTCTTGATCAATATTAATTCATCAGATGCAATGTCAGTAATTCACGGCCTGATCGCGCTATTTGCCGAAGGAGTTTTGCAACCCTAGCCAACAAATGCAACAATAAGCATGCAGCAGCATGCAGCTGCCCCTCAGCGGCCTCCTGTTGTTGGGGACTGAACACCATGGACGCATCAGAGGACGGATAGTCTCTCTCATATCAACAACAAGAAAATGAAGGAACAGCAAAAGCTTTCGCCTCTCTCGTTTCTGCAATGGGCCCGGCAAAGAACAGATCATTAGTCACCAAGTTTGTTAAAAGATTGGAAGACATTCCTGAAATCTCACTCCCTCCTACCCTTCCCCGTAGAACAGCACTTTCTGTGGCGGAGCATGGATTAGTGGGGCAATTCACTGGGTTATGGCCATCGCCCAAAACTATGCAAAAATGGGTAGAAAGGAACTGGATGGCGTTAATAGATGGGAAAATATCAATTATGTTTTGTGGAAGAGGTTACTACACCTTTCACTTTGAAACCAAGGAGGATCAAGATCTGGTATTTAGGAATGAACCTTATTTTATGGGTACAAGGGGATTGTATCTAAACATTTGGACGCCATATTTCTATCCAGAAATTGATGTACCCAATGCCATCCCTTTTTGGGTCAGACTGCCACACCTTCCCCTTCACTGTTGGGGGGATGATTCGGTCAAATCCATAGGAAATGCAGTTGGGAAATATATAGGGAGGTGCAAGCCAAAGGAAAATATGCATGCATGCGCCAAAATCTGTGTAGAAGTGGATCTTAGGAAAGGGCTACCAGAAGCCATCAAAATCAAAGTGGACCAGTGGATGCCATACAACAGATGGATTATGAAAAAATCCCCTTCAAATGCAAGGTATGTCACAAATATGGTCATTTTGAAAATAGATGTACAAAAAAAAAGGAAAATGAAAAGAGTGAAGATATGGAAAATTATTGGGAACAGGTTAAAATAAAGAAGACAGTCCACAAACAACCAAATCTATCTTCCTCGCAACCCTCGACATCCTTTGATCTCCACCCTCCATCACCGAAAGAAGATAATAATCCTCTTGCTAGCCTTAATCCTTTTGAGCCTCTGGATCCTTCAGCCCCCCATCCCTTGGAACAAGATCTAGATCCAGATCCAGATCCCCACAACATACCCCCAACCCCCTGCATCCCCTCTGGTATCAAACACCCATACCCATCCCCCACCCCTCCAGTAGACAGAATCCTAACCAGAAAGCAGTCAAAGGAACCACCCCCAAATGTAGAATATCAAAAAAAAGCAGGAAGAAAGACAAACAAAGAACTCAGGGATGAAGCAGCAGCAAAGGAAATGGCATTAGGAACGCAACAACCTATGGAAACCTTCTTAGGAAGGAGTACAAGAAACAATGAAAAAAACCAGCAAAGAGGGAAAGGAGCCATGCACCACCCAACAAGAAAATAATGATAGTGGTCTCTTGGAATTGCAGAGGAATGGGATCATCCGTCAAAGAAAATGCCACAAGATACATTCTTGCAAAAGAAAACCCGGACATCCTTATGATTTAGGAGACAAAAACAAACAGCCAAGAAACTGAAAATATCAAAAAAAGAATTAGAAATTATTAAGGGGAAGCAATACAGGCAACAAAGAGCGTCACGAGGTATTTGCACAATATGGAAAAAAGAAACTTGGGAATTAATAAAATACAAAAAATATCAGCACTGGATCCAAACGGATCTAATGCACATCAGTACAAAAGAGAAGTACAGTGTCATAAATATATATGCCCCAAACCACTACAAGGAAAAAGAGAAATGTTGGGCCACCATAAAAGAAGCACTAAAAGAAATGCAAACTGGGAAAATAATACTAGGAGGAGATTTAAATTTGGTAAGAAGTATAGAAGAAAATTTTGGAGGAACATACCACACAGACCCATCCAGGGATATTCTAGAAGAAATAATGGAAGAACACAATTTAATAGACATCCCGCCAAGAAACGGGAAATACACCTGGAGCAATAAAAGAGTAGGCAAAAGCAACATAAAAGAAAGGCTGGATAGAATTATGATACAAGAAAACATAGCAACAGTGCACAACTCCATAAAATCAAAAATTTTACACACCATAGCATCTGACCATAAATCAGTGACAATAGTCATGGGCAAAATGGAAAACGAGGGACTGCTCCCATTTAGATACAACTCAATTTGGGACAGCAACATAGAAATCAGCGAATTAGTCAAGGAAGCATGGGAGCCAAGAGTAACAGGATCACCACAGTATATTTGGGAAACAAAATTAAAAACTGCAAGAACCAAATTAAAGGAATGGGCAAGAGAAAATGAAATAAAATAAAAAAATATTTATAGCATAAAATGGACACATGCAAATTGAAAAAGAAAGCAAAGACGAAGGCAAGTAAGATTATCTAAGAGAAAAGGAAATCTTTTGGGAAATATATAGGGAAAACAGGAAAGAAGAAGAAGAGGCAAGATTGAAATCCAGAAGTTTGTGGCTCAAGGTAGGGGACAAAAACACATCATTTTTCCACAACACAATGAAGATAAGAAGAGCAAGAAACCAAATAGAAAAAATACAAGTCGATAGCCAAGAGGTCAAAGGTGCGGAGGAACTAAAAAAATAAGCCTATCAGCACTTTAAAAACTTACTTTCGGCCAACGAAGAAATGGTTGAAAGTGGAGATTTCTTAAAGCACACACAAAAAAAAGATCAAATTGTAGCAATGTGCAAGGATCCCACAAAAGAAGAGGTAGTGACGGCCATATGGAGCCTGCATTTGGACAAAGCCCTAGGGCCAGATGGCTTCACAATAGCATTCTACATATTTCATTGGTATACCATTAGAAAGGATTTCTTAAGTATGGTGAAGAATGTCTTCAACAAAAAAATTAGGAGGCAACACAAAATCCTCCTATCTTGCTCTAATCCCAAAGGAAGCAAACCCCTCAACTTTCAATAGGTTTCACCCTATCTCTCTTTGAAATTCATATTATAAGATAATAACAAAACTAATTGCAAATAGAATCAAGGAAGTGCTTCCAATAATCATATATGAAAATCAAGGAGGATTCGTGCCCAACAGGAAAATCATAGATATTGTAATTATTGTATAGGAAGCTATACACTCTAGTATGCTAAGGCAAGAAAAAGGCCTCATAATCAAACTAGATATGGCAAATGCATTTGATAGGGTCGGCCATCCATATCTAATGGTTGTCCTTTAGAAACTTGGGTTCTCAAGAGAAATAATGGAAGTCATACATGCATGCATTTCTACTCCATGGATTTCCCCACTCATAAATGGAAGGCCTAGTGACTTCTTTCAAAGCACAAGAGGCCTTAGGCAGGGTTGTCCTCTCTCTCCCTTCCTATATATTATAATGGTGGAAACATTAAGCAGGGCTCTGGAAAAACAAAGAAAGGAAAGAAATATCACAGGGATCATAATAGCAAAAGGAGTAAAAACAATAAACCACTCACTCTTTGTTGATGACACATTGCTACTGGTAGGGGCATCAAAAATAATAGCAAGGAGGTTCAAAAAAGTTCTGGATGATTTTTTACAGGCTTTAGGTGGGCTATTAAACAATACAAAATGCAGGATATATGGATGGAATACCCCTCCCAGAACTATGCAAAGGATCTCACAAATCTTAGACATCTCTGTATAGGAAAAATGGACACATTTCTTTTACCTGGGACTTCCAATCTCAAAAGAGAACATGAAGACAAAAATATGGACTAAACAAATTGAAAAAATGAAAAACAAAATACAAAGTTGGGGTATGATGTGGCTGAATATGGCAGGAAGGGTAATACTAATCAAAGCACTCCTTGCAGCACTACCTATCTACCAATATGCAATAATCATGGCCCCAGCAAGTGCCCACAAACAAATGGAGTTAATCTTAAGAAGCTTTTTGTGGTGGGGGGGAAGCAAGAAAACAAAAAAATTAGCCTGGTCAGGTGGGAGCAAGTAGTACTACCTTATGAACAAGGAGGCCTATCAATACGGATACTTGGGCTCATGAATGCAGCACTGGGAATGAAAATAGTATGGAGACTAATTACAGGAAAAGAGAGCCGGTGGAAAAAGACTCTTATATCAAAATACATGTATGGCACCAGGAAAATACTGCTTAATGTAAATATCCCAATAAGACAATGCACCCAAGTATGGAAGCTGGTTAAAAAACAAGTCCATTAATGAGTAGATACATCCCTAAAATCCCAGGTAATGGAAAAACAATTTCAATTTGGGAGGACAAAATCATGGGAAAAGAACCACTACAGATTCATCCAGAAATTGAAGACATACAAGAGTGGATGAAAGGTAAAGGTTTCAATACTTTACACTCAATCTCTCAATGGAACCAAGAGTGGCAAGACTAGAAAATCTCAGCAATTCCGGCATATCTAGAAGGGCAATGGAGAAAAATCAAGTAGCTCCTAAAAGGGGCAGCGCCAATCCACCGTGATGAGGAAGATTATTATCTCTGGGACCCAAGTGGTGGATATTGCACAGTTAGGACTGGATATAAAATCCCTCAAGAACAACCAAATCAACAAGACTGGGATTCTTGGAAAATAGCATGGAAATCAGAAAGTTTGCCTAAGATCAAAATGTTCATCTGAACTCTTTTAAAAGGTAGAATATTGACCAGTGAAAACTTAAAAGAAAAAAAGGCTTTCAAGGCCCAACACGATGCCCATTATGCATGCAGGCTGAAGAAAATATACAACATTTGTTCCAAGAATGCACTTTTTCCAAAGAATGTTGGCAACAACTGATAAGTCCATTGGAAATAAGAATAAATTTTGAAAAGCCCTTGCCAGATTTTCTTCAAACCTTTGAGAAGGCCTACCCATACACAACAAAGAAGAAAGTCACAATTCAGAGAATATGGAAGTGCATTCCAGTAGTTCTATGTTGGCAAATTTGGTTGACACGAAACAAGTGCATTTTCAAAAATCAAATTCCAAGGATAGGGAAGACCTTCTCAAAAACGTGGGGATTAACTTCTGAAATCCTCAACATCAAAGGAATAGCACCAACAGTTTATAACACTCTTCAACAGGAAGAGTGAAATTGGCTCACCAAAGCCATAATAAATAATAATGGACAAAAAGGACGGAGGAAGATAAACTCGGGAAATATGTGGAAAATAAGAATGAGTGAAGAGGAACTGACAAACTGGAGGAAAAATCAGAATAGATACTTTCTATACTTTGATGGGGCCTCAAAGCATAATCAAGGAAAGGCAGGGGCAGGGGGAATAATCCTCGATCCTGATGGGAAAGAAAATGTCACATATGAATGGGGATTGGGACAAGTCTCAAATAATAAGGCAGAAGCTTACAGCTTGTTGATGGGAACAAGAATAATCAAAAAAAGAAAAATTCAAAATCCTATCATAATAGGAGACTTAGACATAATAATAGAGGCAATGGCAAGAGAAAAAAAATCCAAGCAATGAGTTCATGAACAGAATCTTTAGAAGAATCAGGAAGAACTTGGAAGGCTCTAGCGATGTAATATTCAGACATGTCTTGAGAATTCACAATCAACAGGAATATTATTTTGCAAACCAAGCAGTGGAAAAAAATGAAGGGCATGTTCGTGAAAACTAGGAGGAATATCACAACCCTTTTCCTTAATAATCAACAAAAAATCACAAGTATAAAGCTCACCAAAAACCATGGGACAAATCACAATTATAAAAGAAATGAATCAAAAAACAACAAAGGACATATCAATGCAGTAACAGCCAGGAAATCATGGGAATGCAAAGGAAAAATCATGAAACTTCATACTCTTGTATGAGCAACATCAGGAAGGATGATTGCAACCCTGGTCACAAGAACCACGTTCCAATCTATCTCATCGAAGGCAGGTCTTGGGCTGCGTTAAAGCACTATAAGAATAGAGGGTGCATTCACAAAAATCGCAACAGCAATCTCAGCGAAGAAATCTTCATTTTCCATGTTAGTATAGTGTTACTTTGGTTTCAAAGCCCCTCCCTATCTTCTCTAATAGCCCGCAATGTTTCCTTTGTTCAGCACGCGGACTTCATCTTAAGCCCCCACCCTTCTTCTTACCTAGCTCACTCACCCCATATCCCTTCACTCCCTTCACTCCCTCCACTCAGCAATCCATTGTTGCACAAAGCCCTTTGGAGCTTCCACGCCCTCCATCTACCTCTCCCATTATCTCAGCCCTGCTCCCTGACTGTTATAACCAGATTTTGGTCTTCCTCCAGTTCTATCATTCACAGGGACTTCAACTCTATCAGAATACACAGGAAAAACCCGACCGAGCACTTAAACCAGACTTCAAAAAAACATTCGCCCCCATCTATAATTATCGATGGGTCCACACTCCCAATCCATTCCCTAAGCACTGCTCCTTCCTTTCTCCAACCTCTGATCAAATCAGGACCGTTGATCTGGCGCTCAATCCGAGGGTTGTTGCTTATCCCTGTCAATCAAATTTGCGCGACAATCCTCCACCGTCGATCTGTACTCAATGGATCTGACAGTTCACATCAATTTCGGGTAGATATCAAGCACGAAGAATACTCACCTGAAAAGCAGTTTTCTCTCTCTCCTCCACTGCTACGTGTCACTCGGTTAGTGGAATCGGGAAACCACTCCTTTTTACCATTTATGGTTTCCACCTCACCTGAAATGCCACTTCTGCATATAAATCCGCTTTTACTCTTGGTTAATGTCCAGACTTGTTCACGCCCGATGACCGTAGATTTCAACCATCGATGGTTGCGATGGCTCCTCTAGATTCCTCTTCCACCAGCGCTTCTGGTTAATCTCCACCATTCATCCCTTGATTCCAATCTACGCGATTTAATCTTGGCTGCTATTCATCTGACAACCTCATCTGTTGATCTCCAATATCCAACGGTTCCTGTGTACGACAAAAGGAAAGCACTCAACATCAGTAGAAGAAGAAGTATCTCAGGCAATACAAAATCAAGGAAGCACAACAAAACAAGGAGCAGTAAGCAGAGCCAAAGGAAGAACAAGCAAACAAATCAAATGGAATTCAACCCCATTGAAAAGGTAGCAAGGAATGATGCATGCCCAACATGCAAAGTGAATAAATTCGTGATCCAATGCCTGCAAGAGTCTCTCAAGGATGTCAGAAACAAAATGAAAATGGAGTATAGTTTCCAGAAAAGAAACATGGAAATACAGAAAGAAGACATCATTGAACTGAAAACCAAATTCAAACATCTAGAAGAAGCAGTGGCATATTACAAAAACAACACTACGAGCAATGAAGGAGAGAACTCAGTCAATTATGACAATAAGAATCAGCCAACTCAGGAGCAATCAGTCTACAAGCCATGAAAATCTGTCAAAGAATCCATGACATGTAAATTTATCTTTCTAGTAGG
Source organism: Pinus tabuliformis (assembly GCA_031772625.1). Classification (NCBI taxonomy): domain Eukaryota; kingdom Viridiplantae; phylum Streptophyta; class Pinopsida; order Pinales; family Pinaceae; genus Pinus; species Pinus tabuliformis. The sequence continues at coordinate 829,123,036 of CM062819.1, forward strand.
TCAGTTTGTTAGGCAGTATACTAGAATACTCATAAAAATACATGAAGTTTTGAACACAAGCTTAGGAGAAGAGACTGCATTCCTATCTCATGGCTTAGATGTTTATCATGTTACACTCGATTGTAATAGGAGCTTGCTCCATCAAAGCTTTTGGTAATATATCAACCTCCCGACCTTGTTAAAAATAAATAAATAAAAATAAAAAATAAAAATAAAAATAAAAATTCATCTATATATTACCCTTCACATGGCTTTTGATTTTCATTTTTACCCATCATTTAAATATCATGTATTATTTGTTTTTTTGTTAGTAAGATCAACAGTAGGGACTTAACTTCCATGGAATATTCTAGAATATTGATAGTAGTATACACAAATCAATGGTTGAGATTTATCTCAAAAGTAGTTATGCTCTTTTAACCATTTTAATTAAATTGATTAATTAAAAAAATGTCATATGAATTGAGTTGTGGTTTTTGGGACATGTGGTATTCATAAGGCATGGTATTGTCCAATGGAATTGTAACAAAGCCCATTTAAAAATTAAGATTCTCCAGTGTAAAGTGGAGGTAAATCTACATGATTAAGAATCGTATTCCATGTTTTTTTAAATGTATGTATGTTTAACTTATATATTAATTATTTTTATAAATAATAATAATATTTAAAATAATGATAATTTGTTTAGTTTTTATTATTTTTTACTTCTAGCAACATGAGATGCATATGAAGTGATTGTTTTGATTCTTATTAGGGATTGTTGAAAATATGTTTTTACCATCTCTCTCTCTCTCTCTCTCTCTCTCTCTCTCTCTCTCTTGCATGATCTCTCTCTCACCTTCTCTTCCCACTCTCTCCCAACTCATCTCTATCTCACAATCCTTCCCCTTCAATTTATCTCCCCGTCTACTCCCTCTCCTTCTCTCCTTATCCCCCCACCTCTACCTCTCTCTCCTCCCTCCGTCACTCTATCCTTTTCTCTCAATACTTCCATCCCTCTCTCCCCCCTCTCTTCTACATGTCCTCGATATATTTCTCTCCACACCCTTTCTTTCAGCCTCCCCTTCTTATTCTCTCTCTCTAACTCCCATGTCCTATCTCTCAAACCATCCCTATTTTCCCATATCTCTCTCTCCCTCTCTCTCAATCCCTCCCTATTTTCCCATTACTCCCTCTCTCTCAATCCCTCCCTATTTTCCCATTACTCCCTCTCTCTCTCTCTCCCCCTCTCCCTCTCTTCCACTTCTCCATGTCCATCTTTGTCTCACACACTATCATGCTCTTCCCTCATCTCTCTCTTCCTTCCCTCTCTCTCTCTCATGCTCCCTTTATTTCTCTCCACCGTCATGCTCCCTCTCTCTCTCTCACCCATTCTCTCTCTCCCTCCCTTGCACTCTCCCTCAAACCCTCCCTATTCCCCCCCTCTCTTTCTACCCCTGCCTCTCTCTCTCTCTCACCCTTTCTCTCTCCATCTTTGTTTCATGTCCTCCCTCTCTCGCCCTCCCTATCTCCCTCCCTCTCTCTCCCTCCCTATCTCCTTCCCTCTCTCTCTTTCTCTCTCTCCCTCTAACTCTCACCCCTCTCCCTCCTTCTCTCTCTCACTCTTAGCCCCCCTTACCCTCTCTCTCTCATGCACCCTCCCTCCCTCTCTCTCTCTCATCCCCCCTTACCCTCTCTCTCTCTCACACGCCCTCCCTCTCTCTCTCACACACTCTCTCTCTCCCCCACCTTTAGCTCCCTCTCCCTATCCTTATCTCTCTTTCCCTCCTACTCTCTATCTCTCTCCCCCCAACCTTATACTCACTTTCTCTCTCCCCTTCTCACTCTCACCCTCCCTCTCTCTTCCCCTCTCACTCTCTGCCCCCCTTTCCCTCTCCCTCTCTCTTTCTCTCTGCCCCCCCCCCCACACCTTTCTCTCCCTTACACTTTCCCTCTCCCTCTCTCTCTCTCCACTTAACTCTATCTCTCTCTCTCCCCACTTAACATTCTATCTATCTCTCTCTCTCTCTCATTCATTTTCCCTCCCTCTCTCTCCCTCTCTCTCCCTCTCCCCCTCCCTTCCTCCTCCTCCATCTCTCCCTCCCTCTCCTCCTTTCTCCCTTCCTTCCTCCTTCCCTTTCCCACCCTCTCTTCCTCTCTATCCACCCGCCCTCTCCCTCTCCCTCCCTCTTTTCCACACTCTCTCTATCTCTCTCCCTCCTTCCCTTCCTCCTTCCTCCTACTACTCTCTCTCTCTCCCTCCCTCTCCCTCTTTCTATCACTCTCTCTCCCCCTTCCTCCCTCCCTCTTTTCCACACTCTCTATCTCTCTCCCTTCCACCCTTCCTCCTCCCTCCCTCCTTTGCCTCTCTCTCCAGCCACCCCCTCTCCCTCCCTTCCTCTTCTTCTCTCTCCCCCTATCTCTATGTCACTCCTTCCTCCTCCCTCTCTCCCACCCACCATTCTTCCCACTCCCTCTCTTGCTCCCTACTCCCTCCCTCTATCTCCTATCTAACTCTTTCTATCCATCCCTCCTTTATATGTCTCTCTACATCCTCACTCCCTCTCTCCTCTCCTTCCCTCTCTCCTTATCTCTCCTTACCCCTTTCCCTCACATGTTAAAAATATTTGTATCAATAAAGCAAACACAGATACAAGAGAAACAATACAAATATAGACATATATTAAAAACTATAATTCATCATTATTCAAATATATATCTATATATATATATATATATATATATATATATATATATATATATATATGTACATATATAAACATTTACTTCATCGTCAATTAAAATCAATTTATTTAAATTAATAATAAAACACTTACAATATCATAAACATATTAAATTAGAATAACAATAAATTATAATTTAAAAAAAAAAAAAAACCATATTCCAAAAACAAACTAAAAAAACCTTTAATTTTTTTATAATAGAATAAAATAATTATTAACATTGAAAAATTATATATATAAGATATTTATTTGAAAATCAAGATTCAGAAACAAAATTGAGAATCTATGCAAAAATAAATAATCTAACCAAACAATTTAAGCACGTTAAAAAATAAATTAAGAAAATGATGAATGTAACAAAAGTTATGTCAAATAGATACATCGCCTCTTATTTTAAAACATCACAATCTCTAACAGCTATTAAAACCAAATTAATAAGAAAGTGTGAGATCTATCTAGCCAATCATGAAAGGTTAAACAACTACTATAATCCCAAACCATATATTTTGCATTGAGATTAGCATAACTTATTGCTACGGTTGTTTGTAGCAGCAATATAGTAGGAATCATAAAACGCTAAACATTATGCCTTAGAGAGATTGTAAATATACATATTGCGAGAATTGTAGAGGAGGGTAGTAATTGGCAGCACCATGGAGAATTGAAAGGAGGACTCTCTAAATCAACCCCGAGCCGAATCGATGGAAGGAGAAGGGAGAAGGCGAGAGACATTTGATTTTGCACTTACACACACAAAATGAGGATTAATAATAAGGTTTGGCTTATATAACTCAGTCTATGGAGAGGCAATCATTCAAACTCACTTCTCAATTTGAGTTTATTTAATTTTAAAAACTTGGAAGCACAAGACAAAAGCATAAATACGAGATTGGTTTCTGTAGCAGAGTAGAGCAGAGGTCCAATTCCATTTCCCTAGCATAGGTGGTTCAAGAGCAGAGCAGAGCAAAGGTCCAATTCCATTTCCTTGAAGGCCACCCTCCTCCTCTAGGCCAGTCTCAGATTTGGGACTCAATCTCTGATGTGTGGAGCAGTTCCAACACGACACAAAACAATGGTTTGACAACCATGTCAAAGTGGAGATAGAATATAAAGAGTTGTTCCCACAAATAGCTTTTATTACTTTTCTATCCATCAACTATTTTTATAAGATGTTTTTCTTTCTTTTTCTAACTTTTCTTGCTTTTCTCTCTGTAAGGTATCATTAAAAATTGCTTTTCTTTCTTTTCTCTCCATCAGTTATCATTAAAAATTGATTTTCTTGATTTTGAATTTCAACTCATTTGAGAGTTGCCTCATAGACATTCATTGCATGTTTAACATTATGAAGAATTTTTTCTAATACCGTACATTCCAAACTGTTTCACTACTAGTACCCGATTAGGAAATCATTAACGGAATTGTTCTCACTATAGTTATATTTAGAAGTTACTACTCTTGAAATTGGAGCTAGTTTTGTGCATGATTCAGTCCAAAATTGATTTGATTAGATGCCTTTTTTAAAATGCAAATGGTTTGTTAATTTTAAATTAGGTTGTACTACATGTACATATTTTTGTATGTAATACAATTGTTTCACAACATGAAGTTTAAGTTTAAATGGCGTTTATTTACTTATTCACGGAAAATCAAACTTGAAATTGTCATGGTAGTCTAAGCTAGGTTAGGGTTATGTCATTACAATCTATTTATTAGGTATTGCTTTCGAATCTTACACTTACAATATGTCTCCTAGGTATATTTTCATTTTATTTACAATATTATGGAAGTTATAATTTTATTTTACTCTAATTAATTGTTTTTAACTATATAAAAAAAGGCATAGAGTAATAACGTACACATAATAAATGGATATTTAGGTTCATCATAATAAATTTTCTTCCGGGCAATAGATATGTTGTAATATCATGGTTGGCTTGTCCTTAATAGTGCGTAAAATATTTTGATTATGTCAAATTACATTTTTTTTTTAAATGATAACAACTAAAGTTAATAATTAACACAAAATTGAAATAAAATAGTCAATTTACTCTTTAGGTTTTCACAATTTTTTGCTGGATTTTCCCTAATATTTGTAACCATGGTTTTTCCCATAGTATTAGCCTATTTAAAGGCATAAAATTCCAATGAAATTTATTTTTTTCTTACCAAAAAGATTTGGCTCGGGATTTGAGTGTTATTTACCAATCTAGGGACAAAAAACCAAGAGGCCTATGGAATTGAGGGTTGAATTACCAATTTGTAATTTTAATTTACTGCCATCATGCTACCTCAATTTTCCACCATAAGCCTCAGAAGATTATTTGCAGGAAGCTCTTAGTAATGAACGTCTCATCAACCCATAAACTATTTCCACCATTCCCCATTATCTCCACCTTCATATGTTGTGGAGCTTCTCCAAATAAGCATCTTCATATGTTGTAGAGATTTTCCAAATAAGCATTTTTCACAAGAACTTGATTCTCAAATTTTAGAAATTAATATCCTACTTATCCATTCTCTCATAATGATACTTACATTTGTGATAACGTTCCACAATGGGTACTATGTTCACTTTACTAAATTAAACTTTGAGTTGTTTTCTTATAATATTGTTTAAGATATTATAATTCATGGAGAAATCATCACTCAATTTAATTTTGTGTATTTAGGAATTAATTTAATTATGATCTCCATCCATTCACAATCCTACAATTTTAATAGGAAATAAAATATATAGATATGCATGGGTATAATGAAATCTTCCAAACAACTCTATTTAGCCTCTCCTTAAAATCAAGGTTCAAATATTTTATAAAATGGTGCCACAATTGTAATAAACATTTTTTAATAATTTTTTCCTTATTATAAAATAATTTTAATTTTACAATATTTTATTAATTACAATTATTTGTCATAAATTTTCTATATTTTAACATTTAAAAAATAAAACAATTTATTTTAACTGATGTTGTATTTTTTAAACTTCATTTTGTAAATACTCCACCTATTACCATCGTTACCATCTACCCTTCAGATGTTGTGGAGCTTCTTGAGAAAAGTATTCTTCACGTGAAACCCTAATTTTTAGAGTTTGAAAATTAATATGCTTAGTATCAATTCTCTTACAATGATACTTACATTCGTGATAACGTTGGACAATGGGTAATATGGTGACATTTTTTAGTTGTTCTCTCTTGGAATATTGTTTAAGATATTATAATTCAAGGAGAAGTCATTACTCATCAAAATGTTATTTAATTTTGATGTGTTTATACATTAATTTAATTGCGATGATTTTTATACAAGTAAAATTAGTTGAAGCAAGGAGCGGGATCAACTAATAGCAGGGCGCATGGACAATAGCAGAATCCAGACAGGGGCAGGTTTTTTCCTCACATCAGGCTCCTTTTAATCCACCTCTTTGATCGAGGAAACTTCACTTTTTTGGCAGCAGTTCCGCAGGCTAAAGATTTTTTGCACACAGTTCTCAGTAGTTTTGTTTTCACGCTTTTGTTTATATACAGTTAGCACTACAAACAATCAAAATACCTCTCTGTATAGTTTTCAGTTTTTACTCAATGACTCTTGATATATATTTTTTGTTTGGGGTTGTTTTCCTTTTCAAAGGAGACCCCGGGGTTCGCATGTTTCCACTGGTTTATGTTTTTAAAAGCCTCCCGTAGGGAGGAAGATCATACTTGCTTCTGCTAGCAAGCTACAGGAAGGTCAATCCGCAGTATTTGGACAGAGTTATAAGCTCTGGTTTTTTCTTCTCAGATGTACAAATTGCACCCGGGGTTCGCTTGATCCACTGGTATGTGTTTTTAAATGCATCCCGTAGGGAGGAAGACCTTTCATGCTTCTGCTAGCAAGCTACAGGAAGGTCTTTCCGCAGTATTTGGACAGAGTTATAAGTTCTGGTTTTTACTTTTCAGCTGTACAAATGGCACATTTGGGTGCGTCAGGCCTGCAAAAGATATAAACAGTATGTAAACTTTTTAGATGATCAATAAAAAGTTTATGCTTTTTTCCTCGGAAAAAAAAGTAAAATTAGTTGAAGAATATACTCAAAAAATGCTTTAAAATGTTAAATTACCACTTTAAATTCAATGCTACACAACTATATATGAGAATATGTTTCACATTTTAAATCAATAAAAATGATTTAAATCATATTTTAATATATAAATATACATAACTTAAAGAAAAATTTATGAAATTCCTTAATCATAATAATTTTAATAGAAACTAATAATTAAACCAGCGTAGACACATCTTAACTTTGGATTTACCAAGGGACGAGAGGGATAAAATCTCTTTTCACTCTAAAAGAGGTTTGTACCTCAAGAGATTTGATCCCTCTCGGTGCTTGGTTAAGATGAATTTAAACGCTTGGTAGATCCAAAATTAAAATGAATCTAGGATAGTGTAATTTATAAAGAAAAATACATATTAAATTAGAATAACGGTTACATTATAGTTTTAAAAAAGAAAAACATATTCCAAAAATAAACTAAAAGAATTTAAATTTTTTATAATAGATAAAAATAATCGATAGTTGATGATTCTGAGCGCGGGATGGATGGAGAGCCCCTGCTCCCTGTCGCGCCCCTGACTCTCTGAGCACGCCCGTGCCTGGCAGCTCTGCTGCTGGGCCGTAGCTCTCTGCTTCTGATCCCCTTCGTCCAGGGCCTCCTGCCCTCTCTGCATCCGGGCCTCCTGGCCTCTTCTTGCCTGATCGGGCCTTCTGCCCTCTCCGCTCTCGGGCCTCCTGCCCTTTCCGCGGCAGCCCTGAGGCTGCTGCTGCCTCCCGCTGCCTTCCCTCCTTCTCAAGGCCCCCTGCCTTCTTCTTCTTCGGGCCTCCTGGCCTCCTAGCAAGCTGCCTGCGAGCCCCTGCGAGGACCAATGGAACCGCCTTCTCATGAGCAAGCAGAAATGGAGAAAGCCTTCGCATCTCTCATTCCAGAGAGCAACAAGGAAAGGATCCGCCCTTCAGCCTCAAAGTTTGTCAAAAAGTTGGATGAAATCCCGGAAGTCTCTCTTCCCCCAGCACTTCCAAGAAGAGCTGCTGTGGCTCTTGCAGAACGTGGCCTGGTTGGACAGTTCACGGGGTTATGGCCTTCCCCCCGCACGGTCCAACGCTGGGTGGAAAGAAACTGGAATGCGATGGTCCAAGGGAAAATCGCAATAAGGTTTTGCGGAAGGGGTTTCTTCACCTTCCTCTTTGAATCAGTGGAGGATCGTAACCTCATCTTCAGAAACGGACCCTATTTCATGGACACCAGAGGACTTTATCTCAATCGCTGGACTCCTGATTTCGACCCAGAAATGGACGTCCCCAATGCGGTCCCTGTCTGGGTTCGTCTGCCGCACCTACCGCTGCACTGTTGGGGAGACGAATCTGTACGTGCTATCGGGAACGCAGTAGGGAAATATGTAGACAGATCGGAGCCAAAGGAGAATATGCATGCTTGTGCAAGGATATGCGTAGAAGTAGATCTGGGCAAAGGCTTACCAGAGGCAATCAAACTCAAAGTAGACCAGTGGACGCACATTCAGCAAGTGGACTACGAGCAGCTCCCCTTCAAGTGTAAGGTATGTCATGAATACGGTCATTTTGCTAACAGATGCAGCAAATCTAGAACAGAAGATATTAGCAATAATGAAACCCCTGAGGAAGCATGGGAAATAGTCAGGAAAAAAAAAAAGACAAACCCTCCCCCGGAATCATCTGAGCCCTCATCTGAAACCCCATTCCCTTCCATGCACCCATCTAGTTCTGGGCCTCCCATCCCCTCCTCCTCTAATCCCTTTGAATCCCTGGCTTCAGAGGAACCTCCATCCCCACCTCCGTCCCCCAAGGGCCCCAGAACCTCCCCCTCTTCTCCCCGCCCGGCCTCCCCCCCTCCAACAGTGGAGCGAATTCTAACTAGAAATAAAACAAAGGAAAACATCTCAGCCACGGATCCTCCGAGAAAAGTAGGAAGGAAATCAAACAAAGAAATAAGAGATGAGAATGCGGCAAAAGAAATGGCCACAGGGACCCAGCAACCAATGGACACTTATCTTGATAAGACCAAAGGAAGCGGGGAGAAATTGAAGGAGAAAAGTGGGATCCACAACAAATCAGGTAAATGATGATTTTGGTCTCTTGGAACTGTAGGGGGATGGGCTCCTCCCTAAAAGAAAACGCAGTCCGAGACCTTATTAAAGCAGAACACCCAGACTTCCTCCTACTCCAGGAGACCAAAATCAGTGAACAAGAATTCCAAAACAGCCTGATAAGAAATAGAAAATATGAAGGAATAGCCACGAGTGCAATAGGAGCATCAGGAGGAATAGGGGCAATATGGAACAAAAGTAATTGGAGACTCATAGACAACAGGCAAAGCAGATGGTGGATCAGAATGGATATGCAAAGCACAGACAAGAAGGAGGAATATACAATATACAACGTATATGCTCCCCCTCACTTCAGGGACAAAGCTTCTTGTTGGGACTCCCTAATTGAAGATCTTGAGACAGCACAGGGGAGGAATATTTTCCTAGGCGGGGATCTCAACCTAATAAGGAATGCTGAGGAGAAACTAGGAGGGAAATTTATTATGGATCCCTATAGAGAAAAATTGGAGGACATTATACAAACACATAACCTCATAGACATACCTCCCCAAAATGGCCGCTACACTTGGTCAAACAAAAGAACAGGTAGGAATAACATCAAAGAGAGACTTGATAGAATTTTAGTACAGGAGAGAACAGTCACCAGCTTCCAGAGGATCCGCAGCACAATAATACAGGGCTTCAACTCAGATCACAAACCAGTGGCGTTGTACTTAGACAAAGGAGAAGACATGGGTCCGCTGCCTTTCAAATATAACAGAGCATGGGATTCCAGTGAAGACTTCAAAACCACGATAAAAGAAGCATGGACAACAGAGATAACAGGCTCCCCCCACTTCGTTTGGGAAACAAAGATCAAACTGCTGCGGATTGCCATAAAGAAGTGGGCGAGGAACCACGTGATCGAGGAAAAGAAGGGAAAAAATGAATTGCAAAGGAACTTAGAGCAGTGGAACCAGGAAAAGGAAGCAGTCCAAGAAACGGAGGAAGACCAGAGGAAAGAAAGCGAGCTGTACAAAGCACTTTACAATCAGCATCGTAAAGAAGAGGAAGAAATTAGACAGAAGTCGAGATGTTTATGGCTCAATTCTGGGGATAAAAACACCAAGTTTTTCCACAACAGTCTCAAAGTAAGGAGAGCTGGAAATAACATAGAAAGGGTAATGGTCGAAGGCAAAGAACTTACGGACCAAGAGGAAATCAAGGAGGCTGCTTCTAAACACTTCCAAACTCTTCTCACAGCTGATCCTCTCTACCAAGACAATCCAGAATTCGCCAACATTATAGAGAGAAAGGTCTCAGAAGCACAAAATCGTGAGCTGGACAAAGAAATATCTATAGAGGAGATCGAATGGTCAGTCAATAGTATGCCTCTAGACAAAGCCCCCGGGCCGGATGGCTTCACGGTGAGCTTCTACAAAACCCACTGGGATATCATCAAGAAAGATTACATAAGAATGGTGAAAAACTTCCACTCAAAATGTAAAATGGGCAGCAGTATCAAGTCTTCGCATCTAGCGCTAATTCCAAAAGAACCCAATCCCAAATCCTTTGACAGGTTCAGACCGATTTCATTATGCAATGTCTCTTACAAAATTATCACTAAGATTCTGGCAAATAGGCTCAAAAAAATCCTTCCCTCTCTTATCTCCGATAACCAAGGAGGATTTCTCCCCAAGAGACATATAACAGACAATGTAATCCTGGTTCAGGAGGCGATACACAGTAGCGTTGCTAGAAAGGAGAAGGGTATGATAATCAAGTTGGACATGGCGAATGCCTTTGACAGGGTAAATCACACATTTATGCGGAATGTCCTTGAGAAGTTCGGTGTCTCAGAGCTCTTCATCAGCAGGATTATGGAAAGCATCTCACAAAATTGGACAGCCCCCTTAATTAATGGTAGGCCTTGCAGCGCTTTCAAGAGCTCAAGAGGCCTGAGGCAAGGATGCCCTCTTTCTCCTTTCCTCTACATCATCATGGCAGAAACTTTGAGCTTGCACCTGGAAAACAAGCGAAAGCTGAAGGAAATAACAGGAGTGGACATCATCCGAGGAGCAAAAGGGATCAATCACTCCTTATTTGCAGATGACACTCTATTAATCGGAGGTGCATCAAGCCTCATGGCCAGGAGATTCAAGACCATCCTGGACCTTTTCCTTCAAGCCTCGGGGGGAAAATTAAACAATAATAAGTGCATGATTTACACCTGGAATGTACCAAGATACATAACCCAAAGAATCTCACTAATAATGGAAATCCCAGCCCAATCTAATTGGTCTCATTTCATGTACTTAGGACTGCCTCTAGCCAAAGAGGCACTCAAAAATGAAGTTTGGATCAAGCTTATTGAGAAGCTAAGAGGGAAACTGCAGAGCTGGGGGATGTATTGGCTTAACTTGGCGGGCAGATCAATTCTCATTAAAGCCATTCTTTCAGCCCTCCCTATCTATCAATTTGCCATCACCCTCGCACCTTCAAGCATACATAAACATATGGAACTGATTCTTAGAAGCTTCCTATGGAAGGGGGAAAGCATAACACCAAAAAATTCAGCTTGGTGAAGTGGGAAAAGGTCATCCTTCCGATAGAAAATGGAGGGCTAGGAATCAGAATTCCTAGGCTGGCAAATATGGCAATGGGCTTCAAGTTAATATGGAGAATCTTAAAAGAGAAAGGGACCTGGTGGACAGAGGTCATCAAAAAGAAATATCTGAATGGGATCAACAGCAACATTCTCTCCGAAGCAATCACTGACAGACAATGTACCCCTGTTTGGAAATTAATCAAAAAAACTCTTCCCCTCCTCAAGCCTCACATCTCCACAGTCCCAGGTAATGGTAAGCATATCAATGTGTGGAAGGATAGAATTATGGGTACTGAAGCTAGGGAAAATTCCATCAATTTCAGACCTCTGCAGCAGTGGATGTCAGAAGCCAACCTTAAAACTCTTTTCGATATCTCACTCTGGGATCAAAACAGTTGGAAAGGATGGAGAACTTTGCACCTACCTACAGGTTTGGAGAATCTATGGAAAGACCTCAAGCTCTCTCTCACAGGTTCAGCTCCTACAAACAGAGTGATAGAGGATAACTATGTTTGGGATCCAACCGGAGGCAATTACACAGTGAAAGAAGGTTACAAGGCACTCCAAAATTCAACGGCAATCAACAATTGGCAACTCCACAAAGCAGCATGGAGAATTGAAAGCCTTCCTAAGATAAAAATTTTCAATTGGACCTTGCTTCATGGCAAAATATTGACAGCAGAAAACCTAAGGAAGAAAGGAATTCAGGGTCCATCACTTTGTTTCATGTGTAGGGAGGCGGAAGAAACCATCAACCACCTATTCATTGATTGCCCAGTAGCAAGATCCTGCTGGAAACTCATAACCAGTCCTCTAAACATTGGAGATCTTCCCAATCAGACTTCCCTCCTCCAGAAAGGTTGGGGGAAACTCTTCCCTTACGCCACCAAGAACATGAATCTAGCTAAGAGGATATGGACCAGCATCCCTTCAAACCTCTGCTGGCAGTTATGGTTAGCCAGGAACGAATGTATATTCAAAAACAAGAAACCTAGTATAGCTAGCATTCTGGCTAAAACAACTGCTATTATCGCTGAAACAATTGAAGCTAATGGGATTTCTCATGCAGACCCGGAATACAAAGAGGATAGGGTAAAGGAATGGATCGGGAGATTCAATTGCAAAACAAGAACAAAAAACATGTCAAGAATAGGAGCAGGGCAGAATGATTGGAAACTCAGAGGGACAAAGGAGGAAATCCACAGTTGGGTCCAAAACCAAAAGCGGTTCACGCTTTTCTTTGACGGGGCTTCGAAAAATAACCCAGGCAGAGCTGGAGCCGGGGGAATAATAAGAGATCCTCAAGGGAAAATAATTGTTACTTACGAGTGGGGTTTGGGCACCATGACGAATAATAAGGCTGAGGCTTATAGCCTTTTGTTGGGGATCTCCATCGCCCTGAAGTTAGGCATTCAAAATCTCTTAGTCATTGGAGACTCAGCGATCATCATTGCAGCAATGAACTCCGGAAAAGATTTCAGTCAAATCGCCTTAAACAGAATCAAAGGCCGAATTATGGATCAGATCAAGGGCATCAGCAAAGTGACTTACAAGCACGTTTTAAGAAACAACAATGCGGAAGCTGACGAGCAGGCAAACAAAGCCACGGGAAGACTCAAGGGCCAGGTCAAGGAAAACAATGAAATATATGACAGGGATATTCCATAGTAAAGACGTCCTCCCTTTGCAAAGGACAATTGGTCACCTCAGGCATCCGTTTCAAAGCTGCTGGATTGAGATTATCTTATCTTCATCATACCATATCCTCCTCGACTGTCAAAACAGGCGTTACGGGACAGTGCATCGGTCTCCGGATTCGAGGAATACAGGCAAGACGGGGATCCTCACAAAAATCAACCCAGACAATATCTCAGGGCGTGATCACGCCCATGCTGAAGACAGACTCCAAGGACAGGGGAAAAGCAACCCCAAAGATCTCCCGGACTTCAAAAATAGATTTACCACTGCTCGATTCAAGCATGAGCGAGCCCTCTTCGTTCCTATAAAAGACAGTGATTCCCTCAGGACTTTCACAACTCATGGTGATCAGAATCAGAGGCGAAGGGTTCTCTACAGGCGGGAGCTTCAGTTAGAAGGATCATCTCAGGATCATAAGGGCAGTTTCTTGCTCAAAGACAACACCGAGCCCCTCTCGGTTTGCAGTCAAGACTCTCAGTTTCTCAGAGTCTACAGTGCCCTTCCAAATCCCAGGCATCGTCTGAAGGCGCTCACCTCGATTCGGAACTCAGCTGCTCATCCATCATCCTGGGTAAACGTTTTTTTCCACTATAGTGCTTTCATCATTGCTAACAGTCTGGTTTTTGTCTCTAGCTTCGTTCTGAGGCCCTTGGCAACTAATCCAGCGAGCAAGCAGATCAGTGGTATCGTTCTCACGCACACTGCCACTTCAGAAACTCCTCGGGGTACTGCTGATTTAGAATCCCAATTCAGAATGGCGGATCAGCAAAATCAACCTGCTAATCAGGCTCAGCCCAGGAATTCTATGGGAAACATCTTCAACAATAAGGACTGTAACATGTGTAAAGCTCATGTAATCATGATAAATGCATTAAACAAGCAGGTGAAGGAGCTGTCCGAGGATTATCATGCTGATAGAAATTCCAAGCGCAAAAAATTGGAGAAAAGGAAGAAAGAGATCGAAGATTTAAAAGACCGCTGCATTCACATGGAAGCTGCCATAGACCATCTTCGCTCCCTCACCGAAAGCCAGCAGGCTGAAGCCTCAACTAGAGCAAGCAGGAGAGGGCCTCTCCCGGATGACTCTATTACCCAGCACTCCCCTTGATACTTATGCATTGCAAATTTTGTTGGCTAGGAGGCTCTTTTGTCAGGCAATATAGCCGTTTATTTCTAGTTCTGTGTTTAATCAATAGAAGCTACGAGGATTATGGGTCTGCGAACCCAATTTTGAACCTCAGCTCCCAAAATTTCCCTCTTTTGTACCAGAATACTGGACTGTTGGTTTTTTAATATACGAGTAGACGACTTTGTTAAAAAAAAAAAAAAAATCGATAACACTGAAAAAAAAAATCATAATAAACAATAACTATTTGAAAATAAAGATTCAAAAGCAAAGTTGAGACTCTATGCAAAAATAAATAATCTAAACAAAACAACATAAGCACAATTTAATAAATAAATAAATAGAAACGAATGATAAATGCAACAAAAGTTACGTCAAGTAGATGCATCTCCTCATATTTGAAAATATTACTTAATAGAAATTGGGCCTAGCCGATGACTAACCACTACTGAAACCAAATTAATAAAAAAGTGTGAGATCTATCAAACCAATCATGAAAGGTTAAACTACTACAATAATCTTAAACAATATATTTTGAAGATATAAGTGTATACCAAACATTGAAATGAGAAAAACTTATTGCAAGAATTATCCACATAAACAATGGTTTGTAGCAGCAGCAATAAATTAAGAATCATAAATGGCTAAACATTACGCCCTAGACAGATTGTAAATATACATATTGAAAGAACTATGAATAGAGAATGAACATAGGGAGCTCCGTGCCAGTAGGAAATTGTAGGAAGGGCGGTGATTAGCAACACCAAGGAGAACTGAAAAGAGGACTCTTAACAATAAACTTTAGCAAACATGAGTAAGACATTGTACACTAAACTAAAAAACACTAGTAAAGTGTTGTGCAATAAACTAAATATAATAAACCTAGGTAAGGCATTGTACACTAAAATAAATATAGTAAACCCTAGTAAAGCAGTTTATGCCTGAAAACACTATAAAGAAAGAGATGAATGCCTAGACTAAGAATATTGCTAGCAATAAACTCCATGCGGAGATGCATTCAACATAAGTTATTTGTACTCCTAAATCAACCCCGAGATGAATCCATGGAAGTAGGACATGTACGTGGAAGGATAAGGGAGAAGGCGAGACACATTTAATTTTGCAGTTACACACAAAATGAGAGAGGAGGATTAATAATGAAGGAGTTGTGGTTGATAAAATGATACTAGGTTCGGCTTATATAACACAGCATGCACTAAAAATGGTGAGGAAACCTTTCAAACTCACTCCTACATTTGATTTGATACTTTGTTAGATGTCAATGGGCTGCTTAGTGGATGTTTTTCTCAGTAATGGTATGTATTGCATTTTAAGCTACTTTTAATTTCATATTCTCTCTGTTAAATATTTAGCTCAGAATTTTTAAATTTTAAATCTTCTCTCCTCTGCTCTATCTTAGCTTTTAAAATTTCATAGCTTTTTAAAATTCATATTATTTTTGGTGTGGTCTACCCTAGTATGTTAGCAGTTATTTGAAATCCCATTTTGGACCTGCCTACCACATTCACAACATTATACCAAAAATAGAAAAAAACAATGATGCAAATGCAAAGAATTAAGAATTTGACATCATTTATTATTGGTAAAAACCTCAACAAATTAATGTGAACCCCTGCTTTAAGCATGCATGCATCTCTCTTGTCATGTTAACTCACCTCTTGTTTCATTTCCAAATTTTTTGTGCCTATTTTGTTCCACGTGTTACTAAAATAAAATCAAATAAAATCTAAGAATGAGTTTCTTAGATTATCAAAGGGACTTTCCCATTTTCCAATACATGTTGTATATGCTAAGCATGGTATCATTTTATCAATCCCATCTCTTCTATTATTAAACCTTCTCTATCAATTTATATATATGTTGACAGTGATTATGATTATAGTCAGTTTGGTATAGTGGAGGATTTCTTTTGAGAGGGGAACTCTTGAGCAAAGATTCCTCTCCTCCACTGGCTATAACTTCTCCACTATCTTATAGCCCCATAACATCTCAGGGGTCCACGAGGAAGAAGAGTACCCAAGGATTAGGCTAGGATGTAAACTGATAAGTCATTAACATTTGGTCATAACACATCAACATTCACACATGTATGTGGATGACAGCAAGGGAGCGCAAACAGCAGCCAAACTGAGAACCAAAACTTCACTCCTTAGTGAACAGTACATTGTGTATTAATAATTTGTGTTATATGATTAATGCAGTATTCATAATGACTAGAATGTAATGTGAATGTCATGATGATTGAATTTCAAAATATGACTATTGATGTATGTACCTCAAATTTATGTGTTTTCAATATTGATGAAATTTTATAATGGTCATGGCTAACAAATGACTAGCTGATTAGAATGCTTATTTACTTATTATTATAGTATTGCAACTTAAATAGTAATTTCTCCCTATACCCAGTAACCTGATTTCTACTCTGATTAGTTTTAAAAAAATGGCATCAAAGGGAGTGTCCCCACACTTGGTATTAGAGTCATAGATCTAAGACCTATGGACCCATAAAAATTAATTTTCATCAGTGACGTGATGCTCTCATTAAACTATTGTTATAATACATATATTGAACTAATATTTGATATCTAATTTAAATAATATACATTATTGTTGTAAATCATAATCAATCATAAGAAACTATCACAAGTGAAATCCCTATAAGAAAGGTCAAACAATTAAATTATTTTATTTACATCATTAAATATTCTCAGAATTTATTAATCCAAATGAATTTCAACTAAGGAAAAACAAATGATCGTCATAAAGATACCATACACAAATTCATTGGTGATTGTGCAACTTTGCACCCAGCATCAATTTGCACTACATTTTTGGCCTTCACCCTTTTCCTTCTTACAAATCATATATGTGCCTTAGCTTTGGCTTCCACCCAAGATCGATTCAAAGTGGAGAAGTGAGAATTATTTATGCATCTTCTAATCTTCATCTATATATATATATATATATATATATCATAAAGAAAAAGTTTATATCAATTATTGAAATATTATATGTTTATTAATAAATTTAAATATGAAATTTTGGTAGAGTCATTGCTCTAATTAACCTCATTATTAGAATTTTCTCAGTAGATCATACTTCCAATGCTACTTTCTCTTGAGCCTGAGATATAAAATATTGTTTCCCACCTTTCACTAGGTTATTGGCTAAGACATCCTTAACCCTCCCTTCCTCTAATAAATAGGAGGTTTTATGTGTTTCAAGTTATATTTTTGCTCATATTCACGTGATTCATTTTGGTTAGCAGGGTCAATGTGCCTTGGAAATGAAATAAGGACTCCATTCACCCCCTAGGGAACTCTGAAGGAGAGACTCATGTGACAAACTTATGGAGGAAACTTAGGGGCATAAGTTGAAGGTTCATTGCATCGTGACCCTCCTTACATGGATCATCATCATCAAGATCATCTAACAAGAGTTTCTAAGGAGATGCCTACGCATTCACCATCATTCCTTTATATCCAATCACCAAAACAAGTAAAGGAGCTAATTCTTCCAAACACATACCTTTATCTTGAGTTGACTTCAAAATATTAGTCAACTCCCTGTGATTGGCATTCTAGTTATATTCAAATTCTCCAATAATATCTTTAGGTTCTAGTCTCTCCAAAGACTTTCTAATGATTTTATCATTGTGGTATTCAAGTAATTTTTTTCAATACCAACCTCCATAGGAGAAATGCTCTATGTCAGTGAAGGACCCTTTAAAATGTTGGAAGTAGGTGATTTTTAACCCTAACTTTTTATTGAAAGGAAATGATAAATCTTTGCCTATATGACTTAGTTAATGGCATATAAACATATTAAGGGGACACCATGACAATCAAGCTCAAAAATAACCATAGGTGGGCCCTTCTAAATCACCATTCCCAATACTAATCCATCTCCAAAATAAATTCCAACCATAATCTAAGTGATTGTCGTAATGTTAGTCTTAATAAAATTCATGTTTGCCTCCAAATAATGACCTAAAGAGTTTACTATCTCTGTAAAGACTCTGGCAAACCAATATTTGATATGTAAGCTAGGTAGATTTCACCATCGATGAATGTCATCAATTGTTTCAAATTGTGCATTAAAGGAGAGAGGCCAACTTTTTAAACTGAGAAGCATCTATTTCCATAATGAAAAAGAAGACAATGTCTTTTCTACATTCCCCCATTGAAAGAAAGGTGAAGGCCAACCATCGTCTTGCAAGAAAAAATATCTTTTGGAACATAGCATAATAAAGTTCCCAAATCTTACCACTTAAGGACTTAATGTTGGCTTCATTAAAAATTCATTTAAAGATGCATCCTACTATTGTATGTTATATTATGTTAATAACCATATTGAGCTTAATATCACTACAAGTACTAACCTTGTATAAGTACCTTTTAGTTTTATGCATTTTCTTGTCTTCTTCTTAATATTTGGGCCTCATAAGTCCTCAACAATGTGTTCAATTACAAGAATATGTTGATATATTTCATCAGCTAAGTCCTTCGATCCATACTTCATCACATATGGAGGGGACACATAGGGAGATAAGTCAAATGCTAAGCCCTAAATATTAATGAGGGCTTCTACTTGGAATCCAATTCCCTTAACTGAATCATTTCTCAACCCTTCTCAGGAATCTTAGCCTTTTTCTTGGAATCCCCTAGGCTTACAAGGATGGATTGAGTTTTGCTTTGATCCAAAACAACCTCCTTTAATGTAGGTAATGTTTTCACAATATAATAACCAGGTGATCTCTCCTTATACTACCCATTCAATGGAAAATATAGACAAGCATTTCCTACATAGCCTTATGTTTTCGTTACGACAAACACCCTCCAAAATTTGGTCTAACTTGAATTTTGGAGCCTATTGTGGATCTTGTGATCATTCATTCCATAATCACTTTATGGTTGGTTGATAAGTGTCAAACTCACTTTCTCACACATGCTTATTCTACAACAAGTTTATGAGCGCACTCTTTTATGCAAGCTTGAACAGGAAAAGCACAAGTCCATCAAGGCAGTGCCTATGCAATGTTCCACCTGTGTCGAAAGTTAGTGCACACTTTCATCAACAGTCCCTCACTTTTTGTTGCAATTTTCATCAGTGACGTGATTCTCTCATTAAACTATTGTTATAATACATATATTGAACTAATATTTGATATCTAATTTAAATAATATACATTATTGTTGTAAATCACAATCAATCATCAGAAACTATCACAAGTGAAATCCCTATAAAAAAAGGTCAAACAATTAATTTATTAATCCAACCCTCTTTTATTTACATTATGAAATATTCTCAAAAGTTATTAATCCAAATAATTTTCAACCAAGGAAAAACAAATGATTGGTATAAAGATACGATGCACAAATTTCAATATCATTGGTGATTGTGCAACTTTGCACCGAGCATCAATTTGCAATTGAAAACAATATCGACACTACATTTTTGGCCTTCACCCTTTTCCTTCTTACAAATCCTATCTTTGCATTGGCTTTGGCTTCCACTCGAGATTGATTCAAAGTGGAGAAGTGAGAAGTATTTATGCATCTGCTAATCTTCATCTATATAGCTCCTTTCTATGTTTTCATGGGCTTACTCTAGTTTATTGTATCTAGGGTTTTGTGGTGCATAAAGTGTTTTACTCGCAATCACTAAGTTTATCAACCTAAATTGTTTTACTCAATCACTAAGTTTAATTACGGCCATAGGTATCCTCTATTTTGAAATGGTTTCTAAATTTTATACCTTTTATCATAATAAAATGTATATTTGATTTAAATTTCATAATTTGAGAATATTTTTTAAAATAAACACAATTTTTGTGAGTTGTATTTGGGACTTTTACTCTATTTTCCCATTACAAAGTTTTAGTATTATATAAATTAAATAGCACATTATTATTTTAATCACTCTTAATAATTTTTACCACCCATTTAATTTATATAGCTATGCTAATTATTATGAGTAATCCTATTTTATCATCAACCAACCTCCCAATTATCATGCTCCTCTACAATTTCTTGATTGTGCTACATTATCTTTGTCTTCACCCTTAATTTGATGTTCATAACCCTTGCATTATGGGCATTTACATTCCTGCTAAGGAATAATGTTTATAGTACTCTTATTCCTAATTTTTTTGTTCAAATACATAGCATTATGTTGTTTGATTGTGCTACATTCTCTTTGTCTTTACCATTAATTTGATGTTCATAACCCATTATGCACGTTTACATTCCTGCTAAGGAATAATGTTTATATTACTCTTATTCCTAGTTTTTTTTGTTCAAATAAATAGCATTTTGTTGTTGTCAACCTTGGTTTATTTCCACAATGCTTGAAATACCTAATTTATCTCTCCCAAATAATGTATTTTGTAGTAACATTTATAATTTGTTGAATTGATGTTTAAATTTTATTTTAATAACCATTAATTATTTGTCACCTTTTATTCCAAAAATATTTGTTTTCAAATTATCAGATATCACTTATTTATTTGGCATCACATTTTGTTTGCAGCATCCATTTGGTTAATTTTTATTTTACAAAAATAATTTATTTGGTTGATTTTTATTTAAAAATATATATTTATATTTTCAAAGCAAGTTAATTGAAGTGAAGAGATAAATCACTTTTATATTGAGCGTTAGTTTTTCTCTTAGTTTATTTATCCATTAACAATTATAACATTTATAATATATACAAATTTATTATTTAAAATATTTATTTTGTTTTATTTCAACTTTTTAATTTATCATTTAAAATATAAATATTTTATATGAAAAAAATAAATGAGTGGTAAATTTTTAATATATTTTTTCTGAATGTAATATTTATAAATAAATCATAATATTAAAATCTTATTCCATGGACTCACTGAGTGCAATTTACAAAAGTTTCATGATTATTTCAATTTTCAGTGTAATATACTTTGATTCATATATTTTATTAATATATTTTTATCTATATGTTATATTTTATTAATATATTTTCATCTATATATTATATTTTATTAATATTTAATATATTTTTATTAATGTATTTTATTTTATTTTTGTATCTTTTTTCAACATTGTTTAATTATTTTCTGTTTGGATTATTTGGTTTGAATTTGAGGAAATAATTTTTGGTAAGCTTTTGTTCTTTAAAATATGTTTTGAATGCACCAATTAATAGGGTGTAAATTTGATGGGCACTCCCACTTGTCAAGTAAATTCTTGATCATGGGTTTCCTTTTAAAAGTGTTCTTCACATGGTTTTTGATTTTTATTTTTACCCATCATTTAAATATCATGTATTATTTGTTTTTTTAGTAATATCAATAATAGGGACTTAAATTCCATGGAATATTCTAGAATATTGATAGTAGTATACACAAATCAATGGTTGAGATTTATCTCAAAAGTAGTTATGCTCTTTTAACCATTTTAATTAAATTGATTAATTAAAAAAATGCCATGTGAAGTGAGTTGTGATTTTTGGGACATGTGGTATTCATAAGGCATGGCATTGTTCAATGTGATTGTAACAAAGCCTATTTATAGATTATGATTCTCCAATGTAAAGTGGAGGTAAATCTCCATGATTAAGAATTTTATTCCATGTTTTTTAAATGTATGTATGTTTAACTTATAGACTAATTATTTTTATAAATAATAATAATATTTAAAATAATGATAATTTGTTTAGTTTTTATTATTTTTTACTTCTAGCAACATGAGATGCATATGAAGTAATTGTTTTGATTCTTATTATGGATTGTTGCAAATATGCTTTTACCATCCATCTCTCTCTCTCTCTCTCTCTCTCTCTCTCTCTCTCTCTCTCTCTCTCTCTCTCTCTCTTGCATGATCTCTCTCTCACCTTCTCTCCCCACTCATCTCTATCTCACGATCCTTCCCCTTCAATTTATCTCCCCATCTACTCCCTCTCCTTCTCTCTTTATCCCCCCACCTCTACCTCTCTCTCCTCCCTCCCTCACTCTATCCTTTTCTCTCAATCCTTCCATCCCTCTCTCCCCCCTCTCTTCTACATGTTCTCGATATCTTTTTCTCCACACCCTTTCTCTCAGACTCCCCTTCTTGTTCTCTCTCTCTATCTCCCATGCCCTATCTCTCAAACTGTCCCTATTTTCCCCATATCTCTCTCTCCCTCTCCCTCAAGCCCTCCCTATTTTCCCATCACTCCCTCTCTCTCTCCCTCTCCCTCTCTCCCACTTCTCCATGTTCATCTTTGTCTCACACACTATCATGCTCTTCCCTCATCTCTCTCTCCCCTCCCTCTCTCTCTCTCTCTCATGCTCCCTTTCTTTCTCCCCCCATTCTCTCCCTCCCTCCCTTTCACTCTCCCTCAAACCCTCCCTATTTCCTCTCTCTCTCTCTCTCTCTCTCTCTCTCTCTCTCTCTCTCTCGCCCTCTCTCTCTCCATCATTGTTTCCCTCCCTCCCTCTCTCGCCCTCTTTATCTCCCTCCCTCACTCTCTTTCTCTCTCTCCCTCTCCTCTTTGCTCTCTCCCCTCTAACTCTCACCCCTCTCCCTCCCCCTCTCTCTCACTCTCAGCCCCCCTTACCCTCTCTCTCTCTCACGTGCCCTCCCTCCCTCTCTCTCTCTCTCTCAGCCCCCCTTACCCTCTCTCTCTCTCACGCTCCCTCCCTCTCTCGCTCTCACACTCCCTCCCTCTCTCTCTCTCTCTCTCTCACACACTCTCTCTCCCTATCCTTATCTCTCTTTCCCTCCTACTCTCTATCTCTCTCCCCCCAACCTTATACTCACTTTCTCTCTCCCCTTCTCACTCTCACCCTCCCTCTCTCTTCCCCTCTCACTCTCTGCACCCCTTCCCCTCTCCCCCTCTCTTTCTCTCTCTCCCCTTCTCACTCTCACCCTCCCTCTCTCTTCCCCTCTCACTCTCAGCGCCCCTTCCCCTCTCCCTCTCTCTTTCTCTCTCTCTCCCCCGCCAACCTTTCTCTCCCTTACACTTTCCCTCTCCCTCCCTCTCCTCCTTTCTCTCTCCCTCCCTCCTTCCCTTTCCCACCCTCTCTTTCACTCTCCCTCCCTCTCCCTCTTTCTCTCACTCTCTCTCCCCCTCCCTCCCTCTTTTCCACACTCTCTCTATCTCTCTCCCTCCTACCCTTCCTCCTTCCTCCCACTGCTCTCTCTCTATCTCCTACCCTCTCTTCCTCTCTCTCTCTCTCTCTCTCCCCCTCCCTCTCCCTCTTTCTATCACTCTCTCTCCCCTTCCCTCCCTCCTTTCCACACTCTCTCTATCTCTCTCCCTCCCACCCTCTCTCCCCCCTCCCTCTACTATCTCTCTCCCTCCCTCCTCTGCCTCTCTCTCCCTCCCTCTTCTGCCTCTCTCTCCCTCCCTCCGCCACCTCTCTCTCCAACCACCCCATCTCCCTCCCTTCCTCTTTTTCTCTCCCCCGCTAACTCTTTGTCTCTCCCTCCCTTCCTCTTTTTCTCTCTCCCCCTATCTCTATGTCTCTCCCTCCTCCTCCCTCTCTCCCACCCACCATTCTTCCCTCTCCCTCTCTCTCCATCCCTACTCCCTCCCTCTATCTCCCTATCTATCTCTTTCTATCCATCCCTCCTTTATACATCTCTCTACACCCTCACTCCCTCTCTCCTCTCCTTCCCACTCTCCCCCCTCTCTCCTTCTCTCTCCTTACCCCCTCCCCTTACATGTTAATTACATGTTAAAAAAATTGTATCAATAAAGCAAACACACATACCAGAGAAACAATATAAATATACACATATATTAAAAACTACAATTCATTATTATTATTATTATTATTATTATTATTATTATTATTATTATTATTATATATATAAACATTTAATTTGTTGTCAATTAAAATCAATTTATTTAAATTAATAGTAAAACACTTACAATATCTTATACATATTAAATTATAACAACAGTAAAGTATAATTAAAAAAAAAACTATATTCCAAAAACAAACTAAAAAAACCTTTAATTTTTTTATAATAGAATAAATAATTACTAACATTGAAAAATTATATATATACATATAAGATATTTATTTGAAAATCAAGATTCAAAAACAAAGTTGAATCTATGCAAAAATAAATAATCTAACCAAAACAATTTAAGCAGGTTAAAGAATAAATTAAGCAAATGATGAATGTAACAAAAGTTATGTCAAATAGATACACCGCCTCTTATTTTAAAACATCGTGATCTCTAACATAACCAAATTAATAAGAAAGTGTGAGATCTATCGAGCCAATCGTGATCTCTGGGTGCTTGGTAGATCCAAAGTTAAGGTGAATTTAAATGCTTCGTAGATCCAAAATTAAAATGAATCTAGGCTAGTGTATTTTATAAAGAAAAATACATATTAAAATAGAACAGCGGTTAAATTATAGTTTTATAAAAGAAAAACATATTCCAAAAATAAATTAAAAGAATTTTATTCTTTTTATAATGGAATAAAATAATTGATAACACTGAAAAATCATAATAAACAATAATTATTTGAAAATAAAGATTCAAAAACAAAGTTGAGACTCTATGCAAAAATAAATAATCTAACCAAAACAACATAAGCACAATTTAATAAATTAAAAAAACGAATGATAAATGCAACAAAAGTTATGTCAAATAGATGCTTCTCCTCATATTTTAAAATATTACTTAATTGAAATTGGGCCTAGCCGTTGACCAACCACTACTAAAACCAAATTAATAAAAATGTGTGCGATCTATCAAACCAATCATGAAAGGTTAAACTACTAATCCTAAACAATATATTTTGAAGATACAAATGTAAACCAAACAATTAAATGAGCATAACTTATTGCAATAATTATCAACATAAATGATGGTTTGTAGCTGTAGCAATAAAATAGGAATCATAAAAGGCTAAACATTACACCCTAGACAGATTGTAAATATACATATTGCAAGAACTGTGAATAGAGAATGAATATAGAGAGCTCCATGCCAGTAGGAAATTGTAGGAAGGGTGGCGATTAGCAGCACCATGGAGAACTGAAAGGAGGACTCTTAACAATAAACTTTAGCAAACATGAGTAAGACAGTGTACACTAAACTAAAAAACCCTAGTAAAGTGTTGTACACTAAACTAAATATAATAAACCTAGGTAAGGCATTGTACACTAAAATAAATACAGTAAACCCTAGTAAAGCATTTTATGCCTGAAAAGACTGTAAAGAAAGAGATGAATGCCTATACTAAGAATATTTCTAGCAATAAACTCCATGCAGAGATGCATTCAACATAAGTTATGTGTACTCCTAAATCAACCCCGAGATGAAACCATGGAGGTAGGACTTGTATGTGGAAGGATAAGGGAGAAGGCGAGACACATTTAATTTTGTAGTTACACACAAAATGAGAGAGGAGGATTAATAATGAAGAGGTTGTGGTCAATAAAATGATACTAGGTTATGGTCGATAAAATGGTGAGGAAGCCTTTCAAACTCACTCCTACATTTGATTTGATTATTTGTTAGATGTCAATGGGTTGCTTAATTGATGTTTTTCTCAGTAATGGTATGTATTTCATTTTAAGATACTTTTAATTTCATATTCTCTCTATTAAATATTTAGCTCAAATTTTTCAAATTTTAAATCTTCTCTCCTCTGCTCTATCTTAGCTTTTAAAATTTCATATCTTTTAAAATTCATATTTTTTTGATGTGGTCTACCCAAGTATGTTAGCAGCTATTTGAAATCCCATTTTGGACCTACCTACCACATTCAAAACAACATACCAGAAATGGAAAAAAAAAACATAAATGCCAATGCAAGGAATGAAGAATTTGACATCATTTATTGCTAGTCAAAAACTCAACAAATTAATGTAAACCTTGCTTTAGGTATGCATGCTTCTCTCTTGTGATGTTAATTGACCTCTTGTTGCATCTCCAATTTTTTTATCCCTCTTTAGTTCCACGTGTTACTAAAATAAAATGAAATCAAATCTAAGAATGAGTTTCTTAGATTATCAAAGGGACTCTATCCATTTCCAATACATGTTGTATGTGCCAAGCATGGTATCATTTTATCAATCACATCTCTTCTATTATTAAACCTTATCTGTCATTTTATATATATGTTGACAGTGATTATGACTATAGTCAGTTTGGTATAGTGGAGGCTTTCTTTTGAGAGGGGGACTCTTGAGAAAAGAGTGCTCTCCTCCACTCGCTATAACTTATCCACTATCTTATAGCCCCATTGCATCTCGGGGGTCCACAAGGAAGAAGAGTACCCAAGGAGTAGGCTAGGAGGTAAACTGATGAGTCATTAACATTTGGTCAGAACACATCAACATTCACACATATATGTGGATGACGACAAGGGAGCACAAGCAACAACCAATCCGAGAACCGAAACTCCACTCCTTGGTGAACGGTACATTGTGTATTAATAATTTTTGTTATATGATTAATGATGTATTTATAATGACCAGAATGTAATGTGAATGTCATGATGATTGAATTTCAGAATATGACTATTGATGTATGTACCTCAAATTTATGTGTTTTCAATATTGATGAAATTTTATAATGGTGGTGGCTAACAAATGACTAGTTGATTAGAATGTTTATTTACTTATTATTATAGTATTGTAACTTAAATAGGAATTTCTCCATATACCTAGTAACTTGATTTCTACTCTGATTAGTAAAAAAAATGGCATCAGAGGGAGTGTCCCCACACTTGGTATCAGAGTCATAGATCTAGGACCTATGGACCCATAAAAATTAATTTTCATCAGTGACGTGATGCTCTCATTAAACTATTGTTATAATACATATATTGAACTAATATTTGATATCTAATTTAAATAATATACATTATTGTTGTAAATCACAATCAATCATAAGAAACTATCACAAGTGAAATCCCTATAAGAAAGGTCAAACAATTAACCTCTTTTATTTACATCATGAAATATTCTCAAAATTTATTAATCCAAACCTCTTTTATTTACATTATGAAATATTCTCAAAATTTATTAATCCAAATAAATTTCAACTAGGGAAAAACAAATGATCGGCATAAAGATACCATACACAAATTTCAATATCATTTGTGATTGTGCAACTTTGCACCCAGCATCAATTTGCACTACATTTTTGGCCTTCACCCTTTTCCTTCTTACAAATCCTATCTATGCCTTGGCTTTGGCTTCCACTCGAGATTGATTCAAAGTGGAGAAGTGAGAATTATTTATGCATCTGCTAATCTTCATCTATATATATATAGCATAAAGAAAAAGTTTATTGCAATTATTGAAATATTATATGTTTATTAATAAATTTAAATATTAAATTTTGATAGGGTCATTGCTCTAATTAACCTCATTATTGGACCTTTTTCAGTAGATCATACTTCCAATGCTATTTTCTCTTGAGCCTGAGATATAAAAGATTGTTTCCCCCCTTTCACTGGGTTATTGGCTAAGACATCCTTAACCCTCCCTTCCTATAATAAAGAGGAGGTTTTATTTGTTTCAAGTTATACTTTTGCTCATATTCATGTGAGTCATTTTGGTTAGCAAGGTCAATATGTCTTGGAAATGAAATAGGGACTCCCTTCACCCCGTAGGGAACTCTAAAGGAGAGACTCTTATGACAAGCTTATGGAGGAAACTTAGGGGTATAATTTGAAGGTTCATTGCATCATGAGTCTCCTTACATGGAGCATCATCATCAAGACCATCTAACAAGAGTTTTAGGAGATGCCTAAGTATTCATCGTCATTCCTTTATATCCAATCACCAAAACAAGTAAAGGAGGTAATTATTCCAAACACATACCTTTATCTTGAGGAGACTTCAAAATATTAGTCAACTCCCTGTTATTAGCATTCTAGTTGTCTTCAAATTCTTCAATAATATATTTAGGTTCTAGTCCCTCCAGAGACTTTCTAAAGCCTTTATCATTGTGGTATTCAAGTCAAATTTTTCAATACCAACCTCCATAGGAGAAATGCTCTTTGTGAGTGAAGGACCCTTTAAAATGTTGGAAGTAGGTAATTTTTTACCCTAACTTTTTATTGAAAGGAAATGAGAAACATTTAGCTATATGACTTAGCTAATGACATCTAAAAATATTAAGGGGACAACATGACAATCGAGCTCCAAAATAACCATAGGTGAGCTCTTCTAAATCACCATTACCAATACTAAGCCATCTCCAAAATCAATTCCAACAATAATCTAAGTGATTGTTGTAATGTTAGCCTTAATAAAATTCATGCTTCCGACCAAATAATGACCTTAAGAGTTTCCTATCTCTGTAAAGACTTTGGCAAACCAATATTTGATATGTAATCTAGGTAGATTTCACCATCAATGAATGTCATCAATTGTTTCAAATTGTGCATTGAAGGAGAGAGACCAAATTTTTAAACTGCGAAGCATCTATTTCCATAACAAAAAAGAACGCAATGTCGTTTCTACATTCCCCCATTGAAAGAAAGGTGGAGGCCAACAAATTAATGTAAATCCTTGCTTTAGGAATGCATGCATCTCTCTTGTGATGTAAACTGACCTTCTGTTTCATTTCCAATTTTTTTGTTCCTCTTTTGTTCCACGTGTTACTAAAATAAAATGAAATCAAATCTAAGAATGAGTTTCTTGATTATTAAAAGGACTTTCTCCATTTCCAATACATGTTGTATATTCCAAGCATGGTATCATTTTATCAATCACATATCTTCTATTATTAAATCTTATCTGTAATTTTATATATATGTTGACAATGATTATGACTATAGTCAGTTTGGTATAGTGGAGGCTTTCTTTTGAGAGGGGGACTCTTCAGCAAAGAGTGCTCTCCTCCACTTGCTATAACTTCTCCACTATCTTATAGCCTCATTGCATCTCTGGGGTCCACGAGGAAGAAGAGTACCCAAGGAGTAGGCTAGGAGGTAAACCGATGATTCATTAACATTTGGTCAGAACACATAAACATTCACAAATGTACGTGGATGATGGCAAGGGAGTGCAAGCAGCAGCAAATCTAAGAACTGAAACTACACTCCTTAGTGAACGTTACACTATGTATTGATAATTTTTGTTATATGATTAATGATGTACTTATAATGAATGGAATGTAATGTGAATGTCATGATTATTGAATTTCAGAATATGACTATTGATGTATGTACCTCAAATTTATGTGTTTTCAATATTGATGAAATTTTATAATGGTCATGGCTAACAAATGACTAGTTGATTAGAATGTTTATTTACTTATTATTATAGTATTGTAACTTAAATAGGAATTTCTCCCTATACCTAGTAACCTGATTACTACTCTGATTAGTAAAAAAAAATGGCATCAGAGGGATTGTCCCCATACTTGGTATCAGAGTCATAGATCTAGGACCTATGGACCCATAAAAATTAATTTTCATCAGTGGCCTGATGCTCTCATTAAACTATTTTTATAATACATATATTGAACTAATATTTGATATCTAATTTAAATAATATACATTATTGTTGTAAATCACAATCAATCATAAGAAACTATCACAAGTGAAATCCCTATAATAAAGGTCAAACAATTAACCTATTTTATTTACATCATGAAATATTCTCAAAATTTATTAATCCAAACCTCTTTTATTTACATTATGAAATATTCTCAAAATTTATTAATCCAAATAAATTTCAACCAGGGAAAAACAAATGATCGGCATAAAGATACCATACACAAATTTCAATATCATTGGTGATTATGCAACTTTGCACCTAACATCAATTTGCACTACATTTTTGGCCTTTGCCCTTTTCCTTCTTACATATCCTATCTTTGCCTTGGCTTTGCATTCCACTCGAGATCGATTCAAAGTGGAAAAGTGAGAATTATTTATGCATCTGCTAATCTTTATCTATATAGCTCTTATCTATGTATTCATCGTCTTACTCTAGTTTATTGTATCTAGGGTTTTGTGGTGCATAAAGTATTTTACTCCTAGTCACTAAGTTTATCAACTTAAAGTGTTTTACTCGCAATCACGAAGTTTAATTAAGTTAATAAGTATCCTCTATTTTGAAATGGTTTTTAAGAGTTTTATCTTTAATAAAAAAAAAATTATCTTTAATAAAAAAATGTATATTTGATTTAAATTTTATAACTTGAGAATATTTATAAAAATATGCAAAAAATTTATGAGTTGTATTTGGGACTTTTACTCTATTTTCCCATTACAAAAGTTCAGTATTACATAAATTAAATAGCAACTATACTAATTATTATGAGTAATCCTATTTTATCATCCACCATGTTGCAACTGTCGCACTCCTCTACAGATCCTTGATTATGCTACATTCTCTTTGCCTTCACCATTAATTTGATGTTCATAACCCTTGCAGTATGTACGTTTACATTCCTTCTAAAGAATAATGTCTATAGTACTCTTATTTCTATAAAAAATTGTTCAAATACATAGTATTATGTTGTTGCCAACCCTGATTTATTTCCACAATGCTTGCAATACTTAATTTATCTTTGCAAAATAATGTATTTGGGGTAACATTTATAATGGGTTGAATTGATGTTTAAATTTTATTCTAATAACCATTAATTATTTGTCACGTTTTATTCCAAAAATATTCATTTTCAAATTATGATATCACTTATCTATTTGACATCACATTTTGTTTGCAGCATCTATTTGGTTTATTTTTATTTTTATTTTTTTAAATAATTATATTTGGTTAATTTTTAAAAAATAATAAT
Organism: Pinus tabuliformis; assembly: GCA_031772625.1. Lineage (NCBI taxonomy): Eukaryota > Viridiplantae > Streptophyta > Pinopsida > Pinales > Pinaceae > Pinus > Pinus tabuliformis. The sequence continues at coordinate 829,154,078 of CM062819.1, forward strand.
TATATTTTCAAAGCAAGTTAACTGAAGTGAAGTGATGTATCACTTTTTTATTCAGCATTAGTTTTTTTCTCAGTTTATTTATCCATTAATAATTATAACATTTATAATATATACAAATTTATTATTTAAAATATTTATTTTATTTTATTTTAGCTTTTAAATTTATTATTTAAAACATAATATTTTATATGAAAAAAATAAATGAGTTGTAAAGTTTTAATACATTTTATCTGTAAATTTTGTTATATTAACTTTTTTTTTCAGAATGTAATTTATAAATAAATCATAATATTAACATCTTATTACATGGATGATTTAGATTCACCGAGTGCAATTTACAAAAAAAAAATATGATCTTTTCACTTTTTAGCATAAGTGTAATATACTTTGATTCATATATTTTATTAATATATTTTTATCTATATATTATATTTTATTAATATATTTTTATTAATGTATTTTATTTTATTTTGTATCTTTTTCAACATTGTTTAATTATTTTATGTTTTGGAGATTTTGGTTTGAATTTGAGGAAATAAATTTTGGTAAGTTTTTGTTATTTAAAATAAGTTTTTGAATGCATCAATTACTAGGGTATAAATTTGATGGTTAAGTAAATTCTTGATCATGGGTTTCCTTTTAAAAGTGTCCTTCACATGGCTTTTGATTTTTATTTTTACCCATCATTTAAATATCATGTATTATTTGTTTTTGTTAGTAAGCTCAATAGTAGGGACTTACCTTCCATGGAATATTCTAGAATATTCATAGTAGTATACACAAATCAATGGTTGAGATTTATCTCAAAAGTAGTTATGCTCTTTTAACCATTTTAATTAAATTGATTAATTAAAAAAAATGGCATATGAAGTGAGTTGTGATTTTTTGGACATGTGGTATTGATAAGGCATGGTATTGTCCAATGGGATTGTAACAAAACCTATTTATAGATTAATATTCTCCAATGTAAAGTGCGGGTAAATCTCCATGATTAAGAATGATATTCCATATTTTTTTAAATGTATGTATGTTTAACTTATATATTAATTATTTTTATAAATAATAATAATATTTAAAATAATGATAATTTGTTTAGTTTTTATTATTTTTTACTTCTAGCAACATGAGATGCATATGAAGTAATTGTTTTGATTCTTATGATGGATTGATGAAAATATGCTTTTACCATCTCTCTCTCTCTCTCTCTCTCTCTCTCTCTCTCTCTCTCTCTCTCTTCCTTCCTCCCTCTCTCTTGCATGATCTCTCTCTCACCTTCGCCCCCCCACTCTCTCCCAACTCATCTCTATCTCATGCTCCTTCCCCTCGAATTTATCTCCCCATCTGCTTCCTCTTCTTGTCTCTTTATCCCCCCACCTCTCCCTCCTTCACTCTATCCTCTTCTCTCAATCCTTCCATCCCTCTCTCCCTCCTCTCTTCTACATGGTCTCGATATCTTTCCCTCCCCACCCTTTCTTTCAGTCTCACCTTCTTATGCTCTCTCTCGCACTCTCTATCTCTCATGACCTATCTCTCAAACCATCCCTATTTTCCCCATATCTCTCTCTCCCTCTCTCTCAAACGTCCCTATTTTCCTGTCACTCCCTCTCTCTTTCTCCCTCTCCCTCTCTCCCACTTCTCCATGTCCATATTTTTCTCACAAACTCTCATGCTCTTCCCTTATCTCTCTCCCCTCCCTCTCTCTCATGCTCCCTTTCTTTCTCTCCATCATCATGCTCCCTCTCTCTCCCCTCCCTCTCTCTCTCATGCTCCCTTTCTTTCTCTCCATCATCATGCTCCCTCTCTCTCCCCCCCCATTCTCTCACTCCCTCCCTTGTGCTCTCCCTCAAACCCTCCCTATTTACCCCCTCTCTTTCTACCCCCACCTCTCTCTCTCTCTCTCATGCCCTCTCTCTCTCTCCATCATTGTTTCACTCTGTTAGAGTCGGTCTTGAGCCCTCCATCAGCGATCAAAACTCTTTGCATTTGCATATGTAGGTGTCTCATCAGTGTCAATTTTTGCATCCCATTAGGCATGCCATAACCCTGATGGAGGAGCTGGTGTGTTTATACCCCTCTTGGCATTGCTGGATCAGGTCATTTCAGTCATTAAGCTCTTTCAAGCTTGTCTTGTCTTGTCTTGAGGTCAATTTCCTAGGTCTAGGGTTTTGGTCAAGTATGTTTACAAGGTCATGTGTCTGAAGGTCAATAAGTGTTCAGCAAGCCAGAGGGATGATTGTAAAGGTGTTTCTTCGAAATTTTTTATCTGGTACAGTTAATTTTCACCTTGGATTTAAAAACTCTATTTTTAAAGCCAAGGTCATTTTTCAAATTTTTGTAAAAAGTGATGGAATTTCAAAAGACTTCAGCAGACAGCATGTAACCCTGGTCCCCCTGCCAAGATCCCTCAGATGATCTCCCTGCAAAAAGAATCAAGCCAAAGAACTAAATGAGTCAATTTCAGGACAAAGGAAACCAAAAAGTCAGTTTTATAAAGTGTCAAAGAGAAACATTAGAAAGTGGGTTTGAGCATGAAATTTATTCAAATGAAACCTATAAAGACCCAATCTCCCTCCTTTTACTCTCATTGTGCATCCAAGATAGTTGCAAGAGAGTTTGGGCGAGTGATTGAGTGAAAGGAGTGAAAGTTGAGCGAATCCGGGCGTTTGACAGGCGCACGACCCGTCAGGCTAGGCGCGCGACCCGTCAGAGGGGTTCCCGCAGTTCAGTTTTTCAACGGGCGCGACCCGTCAGAGGCGCGCGACCCGTTGGGTGAGGCGCGCGACCCGTCAGCGACCTCCCTTCCAAACTCTTTCCAAATTCGTTCAAGCACCCTCCAAATCATCAAATTGCTTGAGGTAGGTTCTCCAAACTTGGAAATGATTGCTGGTTATGTTTGAAGGACATCATGATTGTGTTTTTAATGATCAAATTGTGCAAGAGAGAACGCTCCATATGGCTGTATGTTAAATTTGTAAAAATTTGCTAGGGTTTGTTGCTGTTTCAATGGTTTTTTCCCTTGTAATCATTTTTCCTCATTCCCATTTCATTTTCCCTGTATGTCCATATAAATTTCCCTTTTAAATTTGTAAAGAAAATAAACCCTACCCCTTTTCCCTAAAAAATAAAAAATCAAGCCCTAACCCTACCCCTTATAATACCCATGTAAACACATGTATTTAATGATGCATATGCAGTAATATTTGCAGTGTTTTTCCCTAAATTCCCTGTTGTATACTTGTATTCCCATTTTCCTTGTAAAAATGTCCCTCCCCTAACATTTCCCTCATGTTCCTTGTCCCCTTGAAACAGCATATAAATCAGCTTTTTACAGGCAGAAACAGCAGCACAGTTTGTCCACTTTGCTCTTTAAACAATGTCAGAAACCGAAACCTATGAGCAAAGTGATGACCAGTCATCAGCTTCAGAGATTGAGGTACAGAGAAGGCCTCATAAGGGTGGTAAGGGTGGACATCATAAGTGAGAGGAGCCCACCTCTTTAGCAGAGTTACAGGCTTGTCCTATGGCAGTCACATGTTTCCAGTATATGTCTTGCTATGAGTTTTGTGAGAGGATCTCTCGGATTCAGCACCATAGAGAGTTAGCTCGCCTATTTGTTTTACACTTGCATGATGGACATGTCAACCTTGCAGGGGTGAACTTTACATTAACACCCGAGGTGATCTCACATGCCACAGGGATACCTAATGTTGGGGAGGTGTGGAATAAGCGCAAGGTGCTGGATAATGTTCACTTTGAGCCTTTTGTCCGGCCACCATTCATGAGACATTTGGCAGGTGTGTTTCCATTCAGGTTTCTCAGGAGCGAGTATGCTCCCATGATGAGGCTCATCATGCACTATTTTACCTGTGAGGGCAGATTTTCACAGGTATATTCATACCATATTCGCCTCTTGATGCACTTCACCCGAGTGAGGATGATGAACATCCCTATTTTCTTCTATCAGAACATTCAGAGGATGGTTCCCATGTTGCAGAGGAAGAGCCCGGCACAGCAGTATAGGAGCCTGTACCATTATGGTTTGATTCAGCTTGTAGTATTGCATCAGTTGGCTCAGCAGGGCATCTCATGGGAGGAGTTCATCTCTCGTGAGTTTTTCACAGCACCACCCTCGCCACATCCTGAGGTTGTTCACGAGGAGGGAGGACCATCACGGCAGCATGACATCCCTGTCACTAGACATGTCAGCTCCTCACCTTTGGTTACCTATCAGAAAGGCCTGAGGGCCTTATTTGCAGCAGCTCGGCGAGTACTATCTCCACAACAGGTGGAAGGGGTCTCGCCTTCATCATCAGCTCAGCGAGTGTTATCTCCACATCAGGTGGAAGGGGCCTCACTTTCTTCACCAGCACAGGTACCAGGGAGGGGCAAGCAGCCCAAGATTGATGAGGGGCCATCAGGAGTTCCAGATATTGAGCTTGTTGATCTTGAGGCCAGTTCTCCTAGCCGAGAGGCAAAGGAGATCATTCAGCACCTTAGAGCTGAAAATGATGCCTTGCAGAGGAGATTAGAGGGTGCACAATGGACCATCACATACCTGGAGCAGCGCAACAAACAGTTGGAAGATGAGCAGGCACTTGATGAGTTGTGGAGGATTCGTAGTGACCGAATCTTGAACCGAAGAAGACCCGGTGATCCATTGCCCGCTGACCGAGAGTCCATGCTCATCCGGGTAAATGCACACTTGGAGAGGTTGTTGGCTAAGGCCAACCAAGAGAAGAAATTGCTGAGGAACATGAAGAACCATTACTGGGCAAGGATGCATGTGTGTAAAGCAAAGATGAAAATGTTTCAAAGGCGGTTGACCGAGGCACTAAAACGGAGAAAGAGGCCCAATCCCCTCCGTATCTTGGCTGAGGCTTCAATCAAGGATCAAGGCACTAAATAGCCTAGCCATAGCACAAATCCAAAAAAAAATTGAGAATTTTGGGTGAATTTTGGCATTTTCAGGCAATTTGCAGGTTTTTCCCATTAACGGGTCTCACCCCCCGCGCGACCCTTCATCATGGCAACTCAATTTTGCAAAAACTCAGCATTTCCAGATTTTTCATGAGAAGTTACATATGCTCATCAATGGACTTGAAATTTTATGAAGTTTTGGGCCTCCAGAAAGTCAAAAAACACGCAAAAAATGACTTTCTGCCACATTTTTGAGTTGCAGAAAGCAGTCTTTGGAGATTGCAATTTTGGAGGGGCAAATGACCACCAAATTCAGAAATTCTAGTTGGGTTGGAAAGTAGACTCACAGACCTTTCCAACAAGCCTACTCTTGCTCAATTTGGACACCTGGAAGTGCCCCAAATGTGGTCCCAAAGGCGCGCGACCCGTCAGGCAAACTTTTCCAAATTTCAGTGTACAGCTCAGAAAAACGCAGTTTGACCCTGTTTGACTTTTTGGGGTGGATTATTAGGCTCTTTGATGTAATTATTGTACTTTTATGATACTTTTACTCTTATGTACCTCTTCTAGAAGATTCATTCATGAAAAAGGTGAAAATTAAATGAATGAATTGGTTTCCTAGCTTATAGAGGCAAGTTGTTTTGACTGCCTAGTTTGTAGTGCTTAGTTTAGAAGTGGTTGAAACAGCTCCTAGGATAGTGAGCTCGACCCATGGAGGCAGGGAAAGAGGTTAGATCATCTATATTATGTACTTTCTTGCTCATTTTCATGGTTGGACTCTTGAGGGAGAAGCTATCATTGTATTATTCACTGTATCTCTGCAATTTTTGGCTAAGGAAGACCAGGGTTTTGCAGTCCTCTTTGGGATTCTTGTGGACTCATGTGTTGATGGTGTGTTTCTCAATGTACTTGGAAGCTTTTTATGTGACTCATTTCCTTTCTTTTACTTCTGCACATTAAACAAATGAAGTGTTAAAGTAAGAATTCATGCTTGCCATGCTCTGCTTTTAAGTTTGTTTAATTTCAATGTTTTCTACTGTCTAAAGAGAATTCAAAGTTATTGTTTGCTCTCTTTAGCTCTTCACCTTTCATTCCTGACCATCCACCTCAATCAAAGGCATCAACACTGCCTCCTACATCGCCCCAAGGAACCCCCTGCAAAAACTGTGTCCAATCCCCGCACCCAAAATTGCCCTCTCCTCAATTTGCCACCAAAAACCCTAAAAACCCCAAATCAACCTTTTTGATCAGTTTACTAGCCTAAAATCAGTGTTACCCTATTGGTCATCTCATCCATTGAATATTTCACCGAGATAGACCGGAGAGAGCCCTCTCCAGCCCCGTAGGCTAGCTACGAGGCTAAGTGGTTTAATGTTTCCTTTAGGTTTACCTTTCTCAACCTGAGGTGAAATTTCAAGCGCTAACACACTCCATTCCTCTCTCGCCCTCCCTATCTCCTTTCCTCTCTCTTTCTCTCTCTCCCTTTCCTACTTGCTCTCTCTCCCTTATCCCTCCCTCTCACCCTTGCCCTCTCTCTCTCTCTCTCTCTCACTCACTCTCAACCCCCCTTACCCTCTCTCTCTCTCACGTGCCCTCTCTCTCTCTCTCTCTCTCTCTCTCTCTCTCTCTCTCACACACACACACACTCCCCCACCTTTATCTCTCTTTCCCTCCTACTCTCTATCTCTCTCCCCCCAACCTTATACTCACTTTATCTCTCCCCCTCTCACTCTAAACCTCCCTCTCTCTTCCCCTATCACTCTCTCCCCTATTCCCCTCTCCCTCTCTCTTTCTCTCTCCCCCCCACCTTTCTCTCCCTTACTCTCCCTCTCTCTCGCTCTCTATCTCTCTCTCAAATTAAATCTATCTCTTCCTCTCCCCCCACTTAACTCTCACTCACACACATTCCCTTACCCCCACTCTCTCATTCCTTTTCCCTCCCTCTCTCTCCCTCTTTCTCTCTCTCCCCTTCCCTCCCTCGTCCTCCATCTCTCCCTCCCTCTCCTCCTTTCATGAACTGCCTCCCTCCCTTCTGCAAACTCTCCCTATCTCCTCCTTTCTCCCTCCCTCCTTCCTGCACTCTCTCCTTATCTCCTTCTTTCTCCCTCCCTCCCTCCTTCCCTTTCCCACCCTCTCTTCCTCTCTCTCTCTCCCCCTCCCTCCCTATTTTCCACACTCTCTCTATATCTCTCCCTCCTACCCTTCCTCCTTCCTCCCACTACTCTCTCTATCTCCTCCCTCTGTTTCCCACCCTCTCTTCCTCTCTATCTCTCCTTCCCTCTCTCTCTCTCCCTCCCTCCCTCTCCCTCTTTCTCTTACTCTCTCTCCCCCTCCCTCCATATTTTCCACACTCTCTATATCTCTCTCCCTCCCAACCTTCCTCCTTCCTCCCAATATTATCTCTCTCCCTCCTTCCTCGCTTCCCTCCCTTCTATGTCTCTCTCTCCCACTACCCCCTCTCCCTCCCTTCCTCTTTTTCTCTCTCCCCTTATCTCTATTTCTCTCCCTCCTCCTCCCTCTCTCCCTCCTTCCTCACCTCCCTCCCTCCTTTGTCTCTCTCTCCCACTACCCCCTCTCCCTCCCTTCCTCTTTTTCTCTCTCCCCCTATCTCTATGTCTCTCCCTCCTCCTCCCTCTCTCCCACCCACCATTCTTCCCTCTCCCTCTCTCTCCATCCCTACCCCCTCCCTCTATCTCCCTATCTATCTCTTTCTATCCATCCCTCCTTTATATGTCTCTCTACACCCTCACTCCCTCTCTCCTCTCCTTCCCACTCTCCCCCCCTCTCTCCTTCTCTCTTCTTACCCCTCCCCTTACATGTTAATTACATGTTAAAAAAATTGTATCAATAAAGAAAACACACATACAAGAGAAACAATATAAATATAAACATATACTAAAAACTACAATTCATATATATATATATATATATATATATATATATATATATATATATATATATATATATATAAAACATTTGATTCATTGTCATTTAAAATCAATTTATTTAAATTAATAATAAAAAACTTACAATATCAAATACATATTAAATTAGAATAACAATAAATTATAATTTTAAAAAAAAAAAAACTTATTCCAAAAACAAATTACAAAAAACTTTAATTTTTTTATAATGGAATAAAATAATTACTAACATTGAATATACCTATATATATATATATATTCACAATAAAAGATATTTATTAGAAAATCAAGATTCAGAAACAAAGTTGAGACTCTATAAAAATAAATAAATAATCTAACCATAACCAAAACAATTTAAGCACGTTAAAAATTAAATTAAGCAAATGATGAATGTAACAAAAGTTATGTCAAGTAGATGCATCACCTTATATTTTAAAACATTACTTAATTGAAACCGGGTCTAGCCAATGTCTAACCGCTACTGAAACCAAATTAATAAGAAAGTGTGAGATCTATCCAGCCAATCATGAAAGGTTAAACTACTACAATAATCCCAAACCATATATTTTGCAGATATAAATGTATACCAAACATTGAGATTAGCATAACTTATTGCAAGCATTATCCACGTAAATGAGGGTTTACACATAAACGATTGTTTGTAGCAGCAATAAAGTAGGAATCATAAAAGGCTAAACATTACGCCTTAGAGAGATTGTAAATATACATATTGCGAGAACTGTAGAGAGCTTCATGCCAGTAAGAAACTGTAGAGGAGGGCGGTTATTGGCAGCACCATGGAGAATTGAAAGGAGGACTCTCTAAATCAACCCCGAGCCGAATCGATGGAAGGAGAAGGGAGAAGGCGAGAGACATTTTCTTTTGAAATTACACACAAAATGAGAGGAATATTAATGATGAAGGAGATGTGGTCGATAAAATGATACCAGGTTCGGCTTATATAACATAACATGCAACAGAAATAGAGAGGCAGTCTTTCAAATTCACTCCTCAATTTGAGTTTATTTTATTTTAGAAACACATGAAACAGATGGGTATGAAACAAAAAATAAAAATCTTGGAAACACGAGACAGAAGCATACATACTTGGAAGCATGAGACAAAAACGTACATATGAGACAGAAGCATGATTGGTTTGGGTAGCAACTCAATTTCATCCAATAGAGGTGGTCGAGATCATAGCAGAGTTCCAATTCCATTTCCCCTGAAGGCCACCCTCCTCCTCTAGGCCAAACTCAGACATAGGACCAACCCTCCTCCTCTATCACATATGGACTCAGGATTCGAGATAAACTCGGACCCAGTCTCAGATGTGTGTAGCACTTCCAACAGTACACAAAAAAATGGTTTGACAACCGTGTCAAAGTGGAGATACAATATAAAGAGTTGTTCCCACAAATCACTTTTATTTATTTTCTATCCATCAACTATATTTTTAAATTTCTTTTCTTTCTTTTTCTAACTTTTCTTGCTTTTCTCTCCATCAGCGATCTTTATAAATTGCTTTTCTAACCGTTATAAATTTCTTTTCTTTCTTTTTCTAACTTTTCTTACTTTTCTCTCCAACGACTATCCTTAAACTTTGCTTTTCTTGCTTTTCTAATGTTTTAATTTTTGGTGTGTGTTGAGCCTGGAGGGTTCGAAGCTAGAGTTGAGATGGTTTAACTTGGTTGAGAAAAGGACATTTGAGCTTCATCATGTTTTCGTCGTGGATGATGTTTTTCCCCAGACGTGTTTCGCTTTGAATTTCAGCTCATTTGAGAGTTGTCACATAGACATTCTCTATATGTTTAACATTACAAAGCTTTTCTAATAATACCGTTACATTCCAAACTGCTTCATTACTAGTACCCAATTAGGAAATCATCAACAGAATTGTTCTCACTTACTGTAGTTATATAGAGGTTACTACTCTTGAAATTGTGGTTAGTTTTGTTAATGATTCAATCCAAAATTGATTTGATTAGGATGCCTTAAATGCAAATGGTTTCTTAATTTTAAATTATGTTGCACTACATGTACATGTTTTTTTATATAATAGAATTGTTTCAAAATGTGAGGTTTCGTAACATCAGCAGTACAGATGCATCATTTTCGCAGTAGTTGGTGGACAGAGATGTCAGATATTAGCAACACAGAAAGAGATGTTACATAACAGAGTGATGCTTCTGCAGGTTGCATTACTAGAGCGCATTCCTTGCTAAGAGGGAGTGTTGATTTATGGTAGCATCAGATGTGATCAAAGTCTCAAAATTTTCAGGGAGGCTTAGATGCATGCATTCTCCAATACCCAGAAATCATTTTGGGAAATTCCAACCGGAGATAGTTTTATTAAAATAATTAATTATTTTTAATGGGACACTACATCTAAACTTAGGAAATTAAAATAATTAATGGGTATTAATATAAACTATGGATGTAACTTCTAAAAGAAGATAAGGATCAAGCCAAAAATTATCTAATCCATTGGTTAGAAGTTAATTTGGGTCGTTGGTTGTCCAATAGAAAGATATAAGAAGAGGCTTGAGGGGCACTTAGAGAACACACACAGGGGAGATCAGAAGTTTGATTTTCTAAAGCAGAGAAACTGTCGAAAAGATTTTCTATAGTGATATTTTTTAGTGAGGGACAGGGATAGTATTCATTGACGATTTCTTCCTGGGCTGGACAGTACAAGGCAAAGAGGACAGATCGATGTCCAGAGGTTGACGATGGTCCACGCAGTGCTGATGCAGTGGTAGCACAGAGCCTAAAGGGAGATTGAATTCCTGCTGAGGAAATCGAGTTTCAGAAGCCGAGAGATATGGTGTGAGACTGAGAGGCTGTAAATCAAAGTTTCTGGTGAGCAGAGGATTTGAAGGAGGAGGAGCGCAGTCCCTAGTAGAGGTGATGTAGAGACTTCATGGGGTTGATGTAGTTATGTGCAGAAGCTGACACAGAAGGGACACAGAGCCTCTGTTCCAACAAGATCGGAGTTAGATTCTTCCAATGACAGGGTGAGAGCATCTCACTACTTATTTTGTCCAGTTTCTCTCTGTATAGGATAGCCTGTTGGGCATGCAACGAATTGTACTCATAATTGCTACTGCATAATAATAAAACCCTCAAAGTTGTTGCAGCGGTTTTCCCGCATTAGGTTTTTCTGAGGACATTTGTCCAAAAATAATTTTGTAGATGTGTTCTATCTCTTTCCTGTTTAGTTTCTTGTTTCCACTTACAATTTAAATGGTGTATACTGTAGTGTATTGGTTTTGATATTTACTATGGGAAACAGTAAGTAACTTGATTCAGAAATTAACAAGTAGGAGAAACTTAATAAGTTATTGCAGTAGAAATTTGGGCATCCAAATTTTCACATTCATGAGGAGTGACTTGATGGATGCAATAGAGACGAGACACCTTGGAGTTGGATGGTGCTTGCAGCGATGGAGGTGCCTTGTTAGGAGAACTTAGGCATGGGTTGAGTTTATGAGACTTAGCCATTTTTTATGGACATGGAGATTGTTGGTCTATGACCATGGGCAACACATGGATGACACAATGAGGAGACTTCAAAAGATTAGTCAACTCCCTGTGATTAGTATTCTAGTTATCTTCAAATTATTCAATAATATCTTTAGGTTCTAGTCCCTTCAGAGACTTTCTAAATATTTTATCATTGTGGTATTCAAGTCAAATTTTTCAATACCAACCTCCATAGGAGAAATTATCTTTGTCAATGAAGGACCCTTTAAAATGTTGGAAGTAGGTGATTTTTTACCCTAACTTTTTATTGAAAGGAAATGAGCAATATTTAGCTATATGACTTAGTTAATGGCATCTAAACATATTAAGGGGACACCATGACAATCAATATCAAAATTAACCATAGGTGAGCCCTTCTAAATCACCATTCCCAATACTAATCCATCTCCAAAATCAATTCCAACCATAATCTGAGTGACTGTTGTAATGTTAGTCTTAATAAAATTCATGTTTTCCTCCAAATAATGACCTAAAGAGTTTCCTATCTCTGTAAATACTCTGGAAAACCAATATTTGATATGTAAGCTAGGTAGATTTCACCATCAATGAATGTCATCAATTGTTTCAAATTGTGCATTGAAGGAGAGAGGGTGACTTTTTAAACTAAGAAGCATCTATTTCCATAACGAAAAAGAAGACAATACATTTTCTACATTCCCCCATTGAAAGAATGGTGAAGGAAAACCATCGTCTTGCAAGAAAAAATCTAGTTTGGAACCTCGCCTAATAATGTTCCCAAACCTTACCACTTAAGGACTTAATGTTGTCTTCATTAAAAAATCATTTGAAGATGCATCCTGCTATTATATGTTATATTATGTTAATAACCATATTGAGCTTAATATCACTGCAAGGACTAACCTTGCATAAGTACCTTTTAGTGTTATGCATTTTCTTGTCTTCTTCTTAATATTTGGGCCTCATAAGTCCTCAACAATGTGTTCAATTACAAGAATATGTTGATATATTTCATGAGCTAAGTCCTTCGATCCATACTTCATCACATATGGAGGGGACACATAGGGAGATAAGTCAAATGTTGAGGCCTAAATATTAATGAGGGCTGCTACTTGGAATCCAATTCCCTTAACCGAATCATTTCTCATCCCTTCTCAGGAACCTTAGCCTTTTGCTTGGAATCCCCTAGGCTTACAAGGATGGATTGAGTGTTGCTTTGATCCAAAACAACCTCCTTTAATGTAGACAATGTTTTCACAATAATATTACTAGGTGATCTCTCCCTATACTACCCATTCAATGGAGGATATGGATGAAAATATAGACAAATATTTCCTACATAGCCTTATGTTGTCGTTATGACAAACACCCTCCAAAATTTGGTCTAACTTGAATTTTGGAGCCTACTGTGGATCTTGTGATCATTCGTTCCATAATCACTTTATGGTCGGTTGATAAGTATCAAAGTAACTTGCTCACACATGCTTAGTCTACAAAAAATTCATGAGCGCACTCTTTTATGCAAGCTTGAACAGGCAAAGCACAAGTCCATCAAGGCAGTGCCTATGCAAATGTTCCACCTATGTCGACAGTTAGTGCACACTTTCATCAACAGTCCCTCACTTTTTCTTGCGATTGTTCTTCTATTCAGTGAGTTTGTGCAACTGTCACTTTTGTGCACCTTCAATTTCATAAGTGTTTTCATGTTTAATACTGTCACTTTTGCTTCTTTTCACTGTAATAAGTGTCTTTTTCATGTTATCTTTGTTCAAGCATGTGTTTTTTTCAATGTCATTCGCATTTTACAAGTGTCGTTTGCACTTTCCTCTTACTGTCGCATATGTCATCTTTTGGCGTGGCAAGTGTCACATATCACACAAATGTAGTTTTAGTTTGCTTCAAGGGGTAATATTGGTGCTAATGAGTCATGCTTATCATCTAGACATTTATCGCACTCATTCCCAAAGTTTAAAGCATTGTTGCACAAGTGTCGTCACTGTCATCGCAAAGTGTACCTCTACTGTCGCACTTGGGGAAGTCATCGTCATCGCATTGGGGGAGATTATATTGTTCATGTATTCTAAGTGATCAGTGTTGTATTTTCAATTATTCTAAGTGTTGATCATGCTCGGATTTTGTCCTTTTCCACTTTGGCCTTAATGATCCCACACTTAGCCAAATCCAGAAAACTTCCCGACCAAGCAACCTAGCCTCACTTAGCCTTCCTAAACTACACATTGTGTAGTCTTAGCCCTCGAGCTTAGACTTTACCTCTTAGCACTACGCAATGCAGAGTCCATGCCTTCCAGAATTGCATGTTGTGTAGTATTAATTCTCAGTCCCAATCCTTGAGTTTCAGAATTGCAAAGTCTCTGCCTTCAATTGGCTTGCTCTATGCACTGCACAATCTCATGAATAAGCCTTAGAATTGACCCCTTGAACTAAGTAGATTGTACAAGCCCTTGGCCTTTGTCCCTCTAGAACTATGCAGTGGGAAACCTCAAGCCTCGAGCCTTCAACCTGGCCCCTTGAGCTCCTCTATTGTCCAGTTGTTTTTCCGTGGCCTACCTAAACTGCACACTACACAGTCTCAAGGCTCATTCCTGGCCCCTGACCTCCTGAGCTGCGCAATCCTTGAGCTAGTCTTGCAGTCTGACACCTGGTTCTAGCTCAATTGATGGTTGTCATGAAGCATGTTAGACTAGGGTTTTATTGGATTGATGGTGTCTCATCATGAGTGGATTTCAGTTGCAGGTATCATTTCATGTCATGACAGGATAATGATGAAGGATATGAAGAAGGAGACCCTACTAGAAGACACCTTTATAGATGCAAAGACAATTTGATCAATCAAGCTAAGAAAAAGGGACACCATATTGTGACAACAGCTAGAAATCAAGACCACATTGAAGACTCCCTAATTTCAAGCCATATGAAGGAGGAAGAAGAAGAGAATGCACCATCTCTCAAGAAGACTCAAAGATAGCAGAAACAAGAATGGATTGACATTGTCATGTCATCATGTAGTCCTTGTCATCAATGTCTTGTCACATCTTATCAAAGTGTCATGTCATCACTTGCCACATCATTTGTGGATTATGTAATTTTAATGTAAAGTGGAAGTCCAAGAGCCATGTATAGAATGTGAAAAGTCATGAAGGAGTTGAAAGGTCATAGAGAAGTCAAACAGTAATGAGGGTAGTCCAAGAGTCACAAGGGAGGTGAATAGTCACCCAATTTGTTATATATACACCCTCATAGCTCATGCAAAGGACTTTTCACCTTGGCTCCTCCTACCAGGTATTAGAGAGGAAGATAGTTCTTTTGGAGGAGCAAGTGGTTGCTTTAATGCTCCACTATTGGAGCTAGTGTTGTTCACTTACTGATGTATCTTAGAAATTTTTCTTAATTTCAAAGCTCATTAAGCTATCACACTTTCATGCATACATTGTAAATATTGTAAGACTATTCTTTGAATGTTTGTGATGTATGTTGTTTTCATTTGTACTAAGGAAATTGAACTATTTCAGTGGATTTGGTACTTATCTTGTTGAAGGTGTGTTGTATGTGTTTTAACAATCATTGCTTCTATGTGAACTATTTCATTGGTTGATCAACAATTCATTCATATGTATATGCTTGGGTGTCTTTACTAGATTATTATTATTACCCCTCCTTCAAAGGCTCACTTTTTCCTCCCTTTCAGTGAAAGAACCTCGATACATTTTGTAGCTGAACATTTCATAATGCATTCCCACTTGTTCATCTGAAAGTACCAGTCCATTACTCTCTTATGCTAACCATTGTAGCCAAGGAAATCCTCTACAAACATATGGTAGTCGGGTCTTATTTCTGGAATAGCTCCCACGCCAAATGGTGCAAAGTATAATTGGGACTTTTCATCTAGGATACCCTCTTGGTTGACGGACTTCTAGCCCTGTCAATACCTTCATCATAGACATAGTCTTTAAAGGTGGGAGAGTAAGAGGAAGTTTTTCCTAATCATAATGATGGGTCTTAGTTAATTTTATATGTTTATCAAAAAGCTATATCTTATGTTGAAAGAGGGGCAGGTTTACTCTTCAAGCCTAGGCTCAAGATCCTCCACCAACGTCTTAGGCTTTTCATCCAATAACACTTCTTCCAACTCATATAATGCCTGGTAACCTTTAATAACCAAATTATATGACCCTAACATGTAGTAACTATCAATCTTCGAATAGAATCTTCATATATTAACCTAGTTTTTGAGTGGTCCCTCTAACAAGCCCCATTGTAAGATGAGGTCATATTTGAAAGAGGGTTTTAGGTTGTGTATTATCTTAACTACATTATTATTGGAACCATCATCTAGAAAGTCAACAAATATCTCGTCCTTGTGCATCACATTATTTGAACAATCAAACTCCTCCTCATAGTTATCCATGTTATGGAAAGGCTTACTTCCAAACTTGCAAACTCATGATTTCACCAACTATGGGATTCCTACTAATCTGGTCACTATTACATAATGCTTGAACCTCTTTTCAGTCTACGACATCATGTTCTCAAAATGGTGGCTATTTATATATCCATACCTTGGAAATTATGAATGAAATAGTGTATTCATATAATCTTAGGTTTGGTATTGTTGCAATAAAAATTCTAAAAATTTACATTTGTCACTAAAAGAATAAGTTCTTAGAAACTATTGGTCAAATTCCAACCCATGGTATGAACAAACTTTGCCCTAGAATCCTGTAGTTTTGAGATTTATTTCTTCTAAAAGTTTACAATAAGTTTTACCTTAATCTCTTGAGCCATATTTCATTAATTAGAGTTTATCATTAGTATTCTAGTTTTCATTATAAGTGTACTTGAAAATAATTTTAGAGTTCCCAAAGCCACTCCCAACTTTCATGCATCGTTTCTATCTAAAATGGAATCGTGGCACGCAATGCTACTATTACTTGGTTGGCATGCCACCTTCATGATATTTCACCATTATTGCAATTCTAAGAAGAATATAACATAACATTGGCATTTTGTTCTCAAGGGAGTCAAAGAATTTATAGGATTGTTAGGATGTGTCATATTATATAGGATCTAGTAGATAAACTCAATCATGAATTTTAAATTTAGAAAGCTCCTCCTTTTAATATTACTCAAAGCCTCTTGTGATTACAATTGTTTATATAAATATAAATAGATTTTTAGAATATTTAATAACTTATAATTGAGCTTACAAATGGTCTTGGAGAATGTAACACGCCCCCTTGTCTAACTAGAGGTGGTTACTATGGTAACCCGACCCTAAAAGTGTAGTTATGAGAATGGGGTAAAAAAATGATTAAATATAAGAGAACTATGATGCAAGTTATACTTTCTTTCCTCAATGCAACATCGTGTCTTTACGGGTTTGAGTATGGGTATTATCCATAAAACCTGGGACTTTTACCATTTATCCTCATCCATGTTGACCAAAGACAGATTCTAATTACATAACTACAAATCATAATCAATGTTGAAAAAGATGTCTCTAAAACAAATATCCATAAAAGTAATAGTACCATATATGCTCTGTTGAGCATTCCATTTGTATTTGATATTATGAATATGGTTCTGACTTTGTAACTAGTCATTCAAAGCACTATAGAAAACTTGGTCTATGAGATTAACTTGACACATTCACTTTTCTCATTGTAGTCTCTCAGAATTGTCAAAAAATTTATTTAACGGACTTTTTATTTTTATCTTATTATATTCCAAAATAACAATGAGCATAGATGGGTTTTTTCACATTTATCTAAAAAACCTACATTAATATAGCAATCTGGTAAAATATATCATGTTCTTTAACCACTTCTATAGAGGTTTTGGCCATTGGAATAACTTGGGGTTTTAAGACTACAAGTTTGGTGGTATTTATGGGGAAATACATATTATACCTCTTGTTGATCTATAGATGGTGGACCTATGGCCTATTCATCTCATCAACATGGATGCTTACTAAAAAATAAATCATAATGTTTATGCAATTTTCAACAAACTGAGTTTAGGTTTCTTGTGCTCTATTTAGATTGGTTTCAAAGTTGGTGTGTTTGTTTGTAATGTTGAGATCATGTCTAGTAGAAAAATCAATTGCACTCTTTCCATATAGCTTTGTGCTCAATACAACCAAGCTCAAAAAATAATCAACAACACTTTGTTATACCAGCAAAATAGCATACTCTAACTTTTAACAATGCAACTTGGCCCTCTATAGTTTTTTTATGCCAAGAAAAAGGCAATCCAGGACTGATTTCTTACTACTCATGCTATCTACATAAAAAAAATAGTAAACATATCGCTCCAACAGCAACTAATCACTCTCTGAGTCTTGCGGATGAATTACTTCACTGTGGGATGGTAATATCTGGCTAAAATAGAACTAAGAGATGATTGTAGAAGGCATACCCTTTTCTCTACAAAGAAGATACAATATAACTAACTATTGTAACTATAGCCCAATTCCTCCAACAAGATTTTTTATTTGGTGTTGTTGGTAGATGTCAAAGCCCATGGGTTTGTACTAGTCAAAGGGGTTGACAACACCACTACACAGTCCTCTCACATACATGATTAAGCCATGAACCATTCAATGCTTAGTTGAAAACACAGATGAGTCTATGCCCAGACGTAAAAGGTTGTAGTCTAGGTCTACATAGAAAGAATCACCAGTAAATAAATGAAACATTGTAATTACTACACATCAAGGCAATCCAAAATGGATTTGGAATTAGGATTGTTGTCATTTTTGTGATTCAGTGATCATTAGAATTAACAAACATGAGAGATGCCACCGGTGAACTGAAGCAAGCATACAGAAATTGAATCACAGTAACGGGTGTTGTGAGAATTAATTAATTAACTGAGAACTAAACATGCAAACAAAGAACCCTAAAAATGTAGCAATTACATAGCAAAACACAATCACAGGATCAACCATAAAACGAATATCTATGTTGGAAACTCAAATGGGAAAACCGACATAGAATGGTTTTTTTCAACCTTCTTTTTCTCAGCAATATCAGAATTGAAAAGTGTTCTCCACAAAATATTTTTCTTATTAGTTGCATCTATCGTTTTATAATACCATCGGTTATATTAGAAACTGATGGTAAATACGAATTACTAGTGAAATATCATTTCCATGTAATCTAGTCAATAAATTATGAGACTATCGATGGTTCCCATTTCTTGATCTCCCTTTGAAGGCCCTACAAGAAGAATCATTATCCACTTTCCTCAATTATGTGGAGATTACACAAGGGGAAACATGAATATAGGAAATATGCATTGTTCCCAACACTCCATACTATATTGCATACATAGGACCATACACAACATATTATGAACGTGTGTTATATGAGCATGGCATACATAAAATCATAAAACCAGTAATAGCATTTCAACATATGTAAGTAGTTGCAACACACTATATGTTCATCATACTAATAGAAACAACAATTCCCTATATAATTAACATGAGAGAAACACTTACCTCAAATGAATATAGGCAACTAAGTCAGGGGTAGTAACTCGCCTCCCAACCATAGATGAGTTGCAATCAGAACTCTTGTGCAGTTGTAACCCCCGAGCCAGATTTCAGGGCTTGAGAGGACTGCTCCAGGGACCAAAACGATTCTACAAATTGGACTAGGGATCCCAAAAATGCTACACAACAATATCGAGCCCCTCTCTGCTTGCAGAGATCTCTTCAATCTCCATTTTATGCATTGCCCAAGTGGCCTTAAATGGAAGAATATTCTTAACATTGTTCAAGAACCACTTCTTTGTCTGTCAGTGTTGCCTTAGGGAGGATATAGGGGCCAGTAGTTGAATTAGAACGTATAGATAAGGTCTGATGGATGTGTGATCGGAATCTTCATGCTCTTCCACTCTCCTTCCTTTCCATTTGGCTCTTTATCTTTTGTCATAAGATGTTCAAACTCTACCTATTGGTAGTTAGTGTCCAATCTTGTCTAAATTATTTGGACCAATAAAAAATGTACCTTCTATCCTTTGTTTCCATATTTATGTGGTGATTGGCCTTGTCATCACTAGTTGGTTTTTTTGCATATGTCATCCAAGTCTTGCAAGTCAATCTTCCCAATACCACTTAACATTTTTCCCCCTTGCTTGCCATTTGTCTTGAGTGGCATATCCTCCTCAGCCCTGGAATCAGTTGTCAAGTTTGGCTCAACCCATGTGCCTATATTTTCCTTTCAAAATATTTACAACCTCTTCAAAGGTGAAAAGTGATTGGGGCTATCACAAACCCCTTCCCCTTGTGGGAACACCATCCTTGGTGTTTAATGAACATATACAATATAAAAATAATTGCTTAAAATACACAATACAGCTACTATGAAACTTTACATATACATCTTATTTCAGCGTTTACAATTGAATTTATATGCACAGTGGCTCACCGAGTCTCTCGATACCATTACTTTATAAATTTAGCCATCTACTAATGTCCCTTTTTGCAGTCTTTTGGTGCTTGATGTATTCAATCCAATTTGGAATGTTCCCTTTCTCTGGAGTGTTTCTTGCCTCCAATGTCTATCATTACTATACTTGTGCTCCTTGTTCCTTTAGAAAACATTTATCGGCTCAGTATTTCTAGGCCCCCGCTATGCTTTTGATTCCAATCAGTTATGCTTGTAACCATTCAAAACAAGTTTAATTCATGGCCTTCCCTTCTATGCTTCCCAGTCCCTCAAGCAATCCGGTCACTCCCCTTTTGTGCGGTCACTCACCTTCCAAGTTTAGGTATCCCCTTCTATACTAATTAGTCCCTCAAGTGACCCATTCCTTAGAAAGGATTCCTCACATTGGAAGGGTCTCAAAACAAAGGCACATCCCTACCTGAATACTACCATATCGGTCATAACATGCTTATGGAAATCAGTTGGCACCATTGGTGCTAGTGTCCCACAATGGCCCTTTTCCTTAAATCTTTGGCTTTTGTACATTGTTGTTATTCTGCCTTGTGGTTAGATTTGTTAATCTAAACTAAGTAATATCATGCCTAGTCCTCCATCATAGACACACAAATCTCATGAGACTCATCATAAGAAAATGAAATAATTTTAAATCATACCTTATTAGCAGTTTATTCTTGCAATGAATCTTGGAATTTTACCATAATTCCTATCACAACAAAACCAAGCTAGTTCATAAACCAAATCATCATAATTTAAAATATCACATCAGGTTAGCTCAAAACCCAAACTATCATAAATAAAAGTACTAAAGCATGTTCATGATTTAAAATTCAGAGATTAATAAAGTATTGGTACTTACCTTGATTTTGATTGCTTTCTCTTTTCTCGTACACACACGGGGTAAATTGCCTATCCTAACAAGCACCCAGTGCCTTCTCTTCAATGATCCACCAATGGTGGACACATGGGATATATATAAGACCATTCGCTACCCCGTGAATATGGGCACTACCACACTAGGTAGTCTTCTATTGATAGGAAACAAGTTTATTCCATACCTCATAGGTTGAGACAGTCCCATATCTACCCATCCTAAAAATAGGCCCAAACATTCCCATTCTTTTTCATCCTAAACCTTTACACAACATATACACATAAATTTGTGGCACAATGCAATGTACACATAACATGATTCCACGTACACATAGCACAAGCATGCATATAACATGGTACAACGTATACACATTTACACATGTATAACACATGCACATATACACGTGACTCAACACATTATCACATCAAGTCCAGAGACTACACCGTCTATATTCATGTGAACCACGTCATACTATTAATCTAGGTTGTCATTGATGTCAATAGTTAATCGTTGATATAGCAGTGACTGGATGGCAAATATTATTGAAGATGCAAGAAGATGACTACAACTCTTGTTTAAGTTGATGAAGTGTCAATCATGCTTCTTGATGACATGTCTATGATAAAAGACTACATAACGACTTATGTGGAACATAAACATGATGACATGCCCTACCTCCAGTGATCTTCATGATGACACCACATGATGGCAAACCTCCAATATGTTGAAGGAAACAAGGTGATGAAGAAGGAAATCAAGGACATGATGACACCACATGATGATAAACCTCCAATAATGTTGGAGACAAGGTGATGAAGAAGGAAAGAATGATGATGAACCTACATTGAAGAAGGCAAGGACATAATAATGATGAACCTATGAAGACGAGGACATGACAAGGACAAGATTACTAACAAAGGAATCACCATGAAGAAGCCCTATACTTTATTTCTACACTCATAAAGGACCAATCACATTAAAAATTATTTTTCACCTCCTTAGAAGCAGAATATCACCATGAGACCTTCACCGTCTTAAAGAGCATAATTTTTCCTTTCCAACGAGCTATTACTCAGCCCGAAACTCCAAGCGGTTTGGGAGAAATGAATTTTTGAAGTTAAGATATTAATTCTAGACATGGATCCGACTTGTGCTAGAGTCCTCATGTCGGCCTACCTATAGAGACATGCCTATTCATTTAGCATGACAGAAACCCTATATATTAGGCCTCTGACTTCATTCTTTCACTATAATTTTCGGTCAAGATTTCAAAGAAGATACAAAACAACAAGAAGAGTTCACAACTCGTGAACTAAGAAGGCTGAGGAGGAGAGTTTAGGTTAAATCTATGATTGGGTTATCTTGAAGACCTCGGACCTACAGAAGTGAAAACCTCAGAACCTTACCTGTGAACTTGGATTGGTGATCAATGTTGGAGACTCATTGAAAGATTGTTGTGAAGGCCTTAGGCTCAGACCTGAGCATATCTATGACAAGAGAACAGATGGACTAGATCAAAACCTCAGACCTAAGGGAAAGTCTACTATGGAGTGCTCAAATTAGTTGTAGAGGCTCGGACTTGCAGTGACACTTGTCTATAGCTCGTATTTGTGACAGGTCTTCTTCTGGAGCTTAAACGTTGAAGAACGACACTTAGGCAGTCAACCCTCCAATTCAGAATAGTGTTGTGGAGAATCTCGAAGGTGCTCAGACCTGTGGTTGTCGTGTGGTGGATTGAAGGCTTAGTTTTAAGCTCAAACAGACCTATTGGAAGCTCATTGAAGCTCACACCTGTGGATAGTTATAGTGGAAGGCTCGGATTTGTGGACAGTGACATGTGAAGGCTCATAAATGTGATCAGTCACCTTGGAGGCTCAGTTTTAGGGCTTGGTGTTATAACCTCACACAGTGATTCAGACTTTGTTTGGCATACATCACTTCGGTCATCAAGGTTTGGGTATCTCTGCCTAGTAGTATATTTCGGACCATCATTGTGGTGCAGAATAATAATTGGTGTAATAACCCACACTATAGAAGCTCGTTTATTTGACTATGGTGTAATATCCTTGACTGTAATATGAAATAACTCGCATTAAGGTGCAGTTTCAGTGGCTCGACTACATTCAGCATTGGGCATAGTTTTGGAGCTTGGAACAGTGTGAAGACCTCACCTCAGACTTCAGTTTTGGACCTGTTAAAACTCTAGGAAACTCTCCTAGGTTGTAGCTCGGAGATGCCTGGTAACATATAAATATTCAATATCGTTCTTTGAACTATTGGAATGGATTGGGGTTTGGATCAAGTCAGATGACTGTTTCAACTCTATTTTCACTTAAGACATGCATGAACACCCTCAGCTTGACAAGGATTTCGACCACTAATTCTCAATAGTTTATAGATTCAATGAATAGATGGAGAATCCTGACTGTACCAGCAGATACATACATAAAGACATATGAATGGCTAGCTACAGAAAGTAAATGAAGCTTGCAAATCTAATTTATCAACGCAGAGATAAGATGACAGTTATCTGGCATTAGACACAAAATAAAACATCAATAACCTATTCGAGTTCAAGCTTAGGACAGAGGAGAAGATGGAAATTGAAGATGTAACAATAAAAGAAGCTTGTATTACTGGAATGAAGATGAGACGTTGGGAGGAACAGAGTATCCACAGTCTCCAAAAGTTGAGCCCCTATTACTTCGAACTTTCAACCATTTATAGACTTTTTACAATACTCTCGAACTCTCTGAGGCTCGAGATGTCTTAATCTATCCCCTCTATCTTCTAACTACTTGATGCCATAACTAGACAAACATGAGCTTAGAGAGCTCTGTTTCTAACAAACACGGTAATCAAATTCTGGTAATTTCGCCGCACTGTCAGGTGGTTCGCTGCATCGTGCTATTGTTTTTTCCCCTTTCGGCCATCAATTCTGTTATTTCAGTTCAACTGTCCGACTGTCAAAAACACTAAAAATCCAACAAATTTCCTCCCTGAGTGACTGGTGGGAAGTGGGGTACATGGGCACATGGGATCGGAGGAATGGGCGGAGGAGATCAATCACTGGAGGCTTGAAGTTGTGGCGGGAGCAGAATAAGTTCGAGTCATCGGATCTTAGATGGGTAGATCGAACGACTATCAGGCGGAGGAGGTGCTCGAAGGATAACGCCCAAGAGCGGTTTACTCAAGCATAAATGATTTATATAGGGCGGTCATCGGGCGGTAAGTGGTAGCAGTTGGAGCCCGCCTGTTTCCATTCATCGAGCACCACGTAGAAGCAGAGGAGAGAGAGGGAACCACTTTATCGGGTGGGTATCCCTCTCTCTTGTTGCCCGAGCAATATGCGTGATAGCCATTAGATCTGGCAGAAATGATCTAACAATGGTGATTGGTCGAAGTGGGTGAGCATATAACGTTGGTTGAATGAATTGTGGACCATCAAATTAGTGGGAAGATCGACGATGGGGGACACGAAGGTATGGGACGACCTCGAGAAATGTGCAAAGGGGCGCATATGGATGGAAAGGTAAGGTTTTCGGGGGCTTTTGCGCATTAGTGCATGTTTTCATGCGCTCTGAAAAATAATAATACATAGGGGGGCAAAAATGGATTAATTCATGTAGGGCCAAGGCGAAAGTGAGTTTTGTTATGATGTGAGGGTTGGGTTAGGACATGAGTGAACGTGGGTGGGAGTGGATGAGTGAGAAATGTGAGGTGATGGACCGTATGGGAACCTCTCCACGACAGCAGAATAGACCATTTCCCTCCTTTAGTCTTCAAAATAGCGGCACTGCACCTCAGGGCTAGCACTAGCTCCTTCTAGGGATGAAAGCCTCCCTGTGAGGTTTTAAGAACTGCAGACTATTGCCTTTCCAGTAACAACCAAAACAAACTTATCTCCTGTTGTTCCATTGGGCATGGAGTTTATTTGCATAGAAAACAAAAACTGAAAAAACCTATTACAATATTAAGGTCTTAAAGCTTCATATGAAGTAAAGTTTCAAAAACCGCCCATTGACTGGGCCATCAAAAACACCTTCCCCCTCCAAATTGTGTAGAATGAAATTATTATTCATCTGAACTTGAGCAATGACAAATGGTCCCGCCCATAAGACATCAAATTTACCATGGTTTCCCTTCCTTTCCTTCAATGCATCCCATTTGAGAACCCAATCACCAACTTGAAAACTATCCATTTTTACCTTTCTATCAAAGGTTTCTTTGATCTTCTTCTGATGAATTCTTGACTTCTCAACAAGTTGTTCTCTGATCTGTTGTAATTCAACCAAGTTACTCATTCTCCTCGCCATATCATTCTCTTCATTCTGTTCTTCTTGCAAGAAATTGGCCACAGGGAGAATCCGCTGGATAGGAAAAATAGCATCAGCACCATAAAACAGCTTAAATGGAGAATTTCTTAAGGACTTCTTGTTGGTAGCTCTGTCAGCCCACAGTGCAAACTTCAACTTGGAATCCCAACTCTTTTTGTTGTCCTCCAACAGCTTTTTTATTATCCTTACAAGACTCTTGTTAGATGATTCTGCCAGGCCATTACCTTGAGGATAATATGAGGTAGAATGCACCAATTGAATGCCCATGGATTCACACATGTCCACCAATTCTTCTACCCTGAAAGCTGCTACATTATCAGTGACTAGTTTGGTTGGGCAACCAAATCTAGTGAAAATATTCTCATTCAATAACTTTATGATAACCTGATGATTAGCATTTTTAGTGGGTATAGCCTCAATCCATTTGGTGAAATAATCAGTGGCTACCAAGATCCATTTGTGCTAGCCACTGGAATGTGGATTGATCTCACCTATGAAGTCCAAGCCCCACTGCTGGAAGGGACCATTGGCGTGTACTGGCTTCAAGGGCAGAGATTTTAGCTATTGTCTTCCTGCAAACCTCTGACATTTGTCACAAGACTTCACAAAAGAAAACACATCAGAGAATAGAGTAGGCCAATAATACCCAACTCTCAGGATCTTGTGGGCTGTGGTTTTCCAATAATGATGCCCTCCACAGATGCTAGAATGGAACTGGTGCATGACTTCCACAAATTGTCCTTTGTCTAGACATCTCAAGAGGATCCCTGATGGGTCTCTCCAATAAAGCAGGTTTTTATTAATGCAGAATTTGGCTGATTTGAGCTTAATGGCCCAGGCTTGACTTGAGCTATGCCCTGGAGGGACTTCTAGCTTCTACAAAAAATGAACTACACTGGAATACCATTCACAAGTGGCTAGATTTTCAGCCAAAGACTGATTCTACTCTTGCTCTTCTGTTGCTTCCTCTGTCCGCTCACCACCTGAATTTGAACCCATGCAATTGATGTCTAACAAACTGCAATTTTCCTTAGCCATAAGCTTAGCTAAGCCCTGGCCTTTGACAAGCTTGGTGGGCTTCACCTCTATGTTGAACTCTATTAATTTTGTAGTCCATTTAGCTCTCTTTCCATCAATATCTGGCTGAGTTAGGACATCTTTTACTGAGGCTGAAGGTACATACGCAACCACTTTGGAATGCAGAATATAAATTCTGAATGCCTTTAAAGATTTTATGAGAGCATAAGCTTGTTTTTCAATAAGGTCATACCTTAGTTCAGCATCCCTCAGAGTTTTGCTGAAAAAGGCCATAGGGTGCTCTACACCTTCATCATTTTTCTGCAATAGAACTATTGCAAGTGTATCATAATAGGCAAAAGAGAAGATATAAAACTCCCTAGTATAATCTGGACTGATTAGAGTGGGAACTTTCATGATAGCTTGTTTCATGGCTTCAAAAGAGCTTCTTGCACCATCTGTCCATTTTATTTCTGATCCTTTCTTCAGCATGGAAGTGATGTGATTCACTAGCTCTGCAAAGTTTGGAATAAACCTCCTGACAAAGTTGATCTTACCCAGGAAAGATTGAATGTCCCTTTTTAGCTTTGGGATGGACAATGTCTGAATTGCTTAAACCCTTGCTGGATCGATCTTCACACCTTCAGCAGAAACAATATGTCCCATAAGTTTGCCTTCTTCTAGAGAAAACTGGGACTTATTTGGGTTCACGGAAATTCCAAACCGTCTGCACTTTAGAAACACCTTCTTCAAATGCTGCAAATGGTCCTTGTGACTACTGGAAAAGACTGTTATGTCATCAAGGTAAATAAGGAAAAACTTGTCCTTCTCTCCCACAAAGGCTATGTCCATGGCCCTCTAAAAAGTAGCCCCAGCATTCATCAGTCCAAAAGGCATCTTAGAGTACATGAAAGTGCCCCAAGGAGTAGTGAAGGCGGTCTTTTCCTGATCTTTTGGATGTACAGCAACCTGATTGTAACCTGAAAATCCATCTAAGAAAGACATGACTCTAGCCCCTGAAACTTTTTGCAGCAAGTGTTCCATCTTAGGCAGGGGGTAGTTGTTTTTTTTAGAGCATTTTTTCAGATTCCTGAAGTCAACACAAAACCTGATTTCTCCATTCTTCTTTCTTACTACCACAAGGTTAGCTATCCACTTTCAATACCTTAGGGGAACTATGATCTTGGCATCCAACAGATTCTTGATTTCCTTTTCAATCAAAGGCAATGAGAGAGGACTAATAGGTCATAATTTCTGCTTAAAAGGAATGGTGTTCTTCTCCAGTGGAATCTTATGTTGAATGATTTTGGTGTCATCGGTCCTAAGATCAATGTACTCCCAAGAAAAAATATCAATAAATTGTTTCATCAGGGTGCAATACTTGGAACTTTGTGCAAAAGACAAGTGAGTGGACAGATTTATGTACTTTGGATGGGTGGGACTCCCTACATTATGTCTATGAACAGCAGACTCATTTTCTTTTTTGGCGGGCTTATAAGGTACATAATTATGATCAAATAGCTTCTCTAGGGGCACCAATCCTTTGGGTATATGGTTACTAGGCAGCTGAACAATGCTATCCTGACCAATCTCGTCCTTTAGCTTGGACTGGTTGCATTCTTCAATGGTTTCGTTTTCTTGGTCAATGTGCATTTCAAAAAATTCATCAATGACTTGTAAAAACCTATTAATTTCATCATCATCTTCAAAAACTTTCCAGTATTTGACATTGTCAGGCAGAGATGGTCTATATTTCACCTGAACTTCATAAGTCAATTTAGGAGGCAAAGGAGGAATAAACGTGCTAGCAGACATAGCAAGGGAATCAGCAAGTTGGTTCTTCATTCTAGGGATGTAAGAAATGTTGAAACTATTAAAAGAACCCTTGAGCTTCCATACCTCATCTCTGTATGCTTTCAGCCTTGGATGCTTTGCTTGGAAAGTTTTGTTCACCTGTTGAATGATAAGGTCTACATCTCCAAACACCTTCAGACCTTTGATGCCCATTTCTTTAGCAGCGTTTAAGCCCAATATCAAGGCTTCATACTCTGCTATGTTATTTGTGACCTAAAAAGTTAACTTGAAAGATAAATGAATGCATTCTTGTGTGGGGGACACAAGGACTACACCTACCCCTGCAACTTCCTTAGAGCAAGCTCCATCAAATAACATGTCCCAAATTTGTGGGCCTTCTTCCTCTATGATCTGGAAAACTGGTTTCCTAAGATGCATGGAGGCCAAATGGGATTCTTCAATCTGAAGAATACAAGCTCCAAAATCAATGTTGACAGCATAGATGGGATGATTAGTAGGATTCCTTTCATCACTAATGATATAAGCCAACTGAGCTTCTCTGTATAATCTCCTACTCTTACCTCCAAAAACTGGGACAGTAGCATAGGACAAATCATTTTTCAATGTTCCACCTAATCTCTTGATCCAACCTCTGGAAAGAAACATGCCAAACTTGGGGGTACATCTATTACCACAATATCCATCATCATGCTCTTCATGGGCAGCTGAGACAAGGTGATGGCTAGGTCTTTGATTAATCCCAAACATTTCACTTTTCTAGAGTCAAAAGAAAACAGGTCATGATAAGACTTGGTAATGTCAAGACCCAACTCATCCATGATAGCCTTGGGCATTAGATTATGGCTGGCTCCTATGTCCAGAAGGCAGTTATGAAGGATTTTGTCATGAATAGTCAAAGAGACATAGAATGATGGGGAGCTGTCATCACAATTTTCAATCATTGGGCTGAGAACAACAGTTGGTTTGTCGTCTTGCAGATTTACATAGTCAGTGGAGGCTTGGATGGCTTTAGGCTCAAGGGCCTCGAGGATAGATATCTTGAAGGACTCATTCTTCACTAGTTCAATCATAGGTATAGGTATGCTTAGCTTCTGAATTTTTGATTCAAAACTGAAATGAGAAGGAGACTTGCCAAGGCCTCTTATCTCGTGAGTTGGAGCTTTGAGGATGATGGGATCTACTGTCAATCGTTTCTGCTTATTAGCTTGTTGTATTGCAGGGACAGTAGCTCTCTGAATAGGAGTTTCCTTGGCATTATTCATCTTCGACCTCAGATCATATATGTGTTGATCATCAGTTTGTAGAACAGCTCCATCCCACTCTTGGCTGAGATTTGGTCATTGAATAATGACTTTTCATAGGAAACTAAGGTCAAAAAGGAGGCACTGCCTTTGTCTTCCAAACAATGGATCTCATCATCTTCTTCAAACTGATCTTCTTCCATGACTACATTTTGGAAAGGGGTCTTCACCCTTTGGTATTCATTAGCATCTTTTCTTCTTTGCAGAATCTACAACTGCTCATTAGCTCTTCTATATGGATTTGGATTTCTAGGAGAAAAGGTATTAGGAACTCTTCCTTTCCCAGGGTCCTGCTCAACCTTTAATTTGGAGATTTCAGAGGCTAATGACTCTATCATCTTGGTCATTTTATCTATCTTGGGATCTGAAGATGATGAAGATTCGCCCCTCTGTCTCCTTCTATCAACATTCCCCTTGAGCTTCTCTACAGCCATGATGTTTGATTCTACTTCCAAGATTGCATCCTACATATCATCCAAGGTAGTACATCATCTCTCCCTCAATAGTAGACAGAGGTTAGAATCAAAGGCACTAGCATAGGTGAGTTTAGCAGAGGTAGTGGTGGGTTTTACTTCAGCTGGTATCTTGTTGTACATGCGGTTAAACCTCTTATTAAAATCAAACAACAACTCACCATTTTCCCTCTTTAAGTTCCCAAACTCGGTGTGGTAGTAGAGTAGATCCTTCTTATTCCCCCCAATACTTTAGGAATGCATCATCTAAAGCCTCAATATCTGTTATATACCTTGGGGTCAGTTCTCTGAACCATTTTCTAGCCTCTCCACATAGACTTTGGACAAAGACTCTCATCCATACATCAGCTTCACTAATGTTTAGGTTATCAACATAGCTATAAAATTATTCAAGATGTTCCTCAGCTGTAACACCTTCAATCCCAGTGAACTTAGGCATATACTTCTGATATTCTCTAGTAGGCATGGCATTCAAAGGAGTGGGAAGTACTAGAGGTCCATACCTAGCAGCTATGATTCTTTCCATTTTGGTAGGTGCTTGTGGTGCTGCCATAGCTGTGGTGGCTATAAGGGTACTGGAAGTCTGAATGACAGAGGGTTGAGGAGTGACTGATAAGACTAAAGGAGTATGATGGATAGGAGGAGAGGCTTCCTTTGGGCTTACAATGAAAGAAGAACCTAAAGAATAAGGAGCTCTATGAATCTCTGAGATTTTTTCTTCACTGCTAGTATTAGATGCTATACTCTCAACATGTATTTGTTCTATTACAGGATTTTCTTGAAGAGATATAGAATATTGTTTAGAGCTACCTGAACCTGATGCTCCTTTCTGCAATGCCTTTCTTTCTTTGATGATTTTCTCAGGGTTAGGTACTGGGTCAGCTTGTGGCTTCTAAGGATTTCTCTAAGGCTGCCTCACAAACTGAGCCAGAACTATGGAGTGGAGTCGCCAAGAGGTTCATCCTCCAGTAGAGTTGCCAGATAGATTACTACAACCCAAATAGTGTCTAGGCTTTGTCTATCATCAAAGTTGGATCTGTGTCATCCCCCAGGGAAGTTGAACTTCAGTCTCCTCTCCCCAATAGCAGTGCCAATTATGTTAGCACTCTAGGAAACTCTCCTAGGTTGTAGCTCAGAGATGCCTGGTAACATATAAATCTTCAATTTCGTTCTCTGAACTATTGGAATGGATTGGGGTTTGGATCAAGTCAAATCAATGTTTCAACTCTGTTTTCACTCAAGACATGCATGAACACCCTCAACTTGACAAGGCTTTCGACCACTAATGCTCAATAGTTTATAGATTCAATTAATAGATGGAGAATCCTGACTGTACCAGCAGATACATACATAAACACATATGAATGGCTAGCTATAGAAAGTAAATGAAGCTTGCAAATCTAATTTATCAATGCAGAGATAAGATGATAGTTATCTGGCATTAGACACAGAAGAAAACATGAATAACCTATTCAAGTGCAAGCTTAGGATAGAGGAGAAGATGACAATTGAACATGTAACAGCAAAAGAAGCTTGTATTACTGGAATGAAGATAAGACGCTAGGAGGAACAGAGTATCCACAGTCTCCAAAAGTTGAACCCCTATTACTTCAAACTTTCAGCCATTTATAGGCTTTTTACAATACTCTCGAACTCTTTAAGGCTCAATATGTCTTAATCTATCCCCTTTTTCTTCTAACTACTTGATGCCATAACTAGACAAATATGAGCTCAAAGAGCTCTATTTCTAACAAACACGATAATCAAATTCTGGTAATTTCGCCGCGTTGTCAGGTGGTTCGCTCGTGCTAGCGATGTTCCATGATCATTTTTGTTGGTTCGGCTACATCGTGCTGTTGTTTTTTCCCCTTTCGGCCATGCATTTTTTATTTCAATTCAATTGTCCCACTGTCAAAAACACTGACAAAGCCAACAAATTTCCTCCCCGGGTGACTAGTGGGAAGTGGGGTACGGGGGCACATGGGATCGGGAGGAATGGGAAGAGGAGATCAATCGTCGAAGGCTTGAATTCGTGGAGGGAGTGGAATAAGTCCGAGCTATCAGATCTTACATGGGTAGATTGAATAGCTATTGAGCGAAGGAGGTGCTCGAAGGGTAACACCCAGGAGCAGTTTACTCAAGCATAAATGGTTTATATTAGGCGGTCATCGGCCGGTAAGTGGTAAAGGTCAGAGCCCACCTGATTCCATTCATTGAGCGCCACGTAGCAGCGGAGGAGAGAGAGGAAACCACTTTATCGAACGGGTATCCCTCTCTCTTGTTGCCCAAGCGATACGCGCGATAGCCGTTAGATCTGGCGGAAATTATCTAACGGTGGTGATTGGTTGAAGCGGGTAAGCGTATAACGTTGTTCGAATGAAGTGTGGACCGTTAGATCAATGGGAAGATCGACGGCAGGGAACACGAAGGGATGAGACGACCTCGAGAAATGTGCAAAGGGGCACATGTGGACGAAAAGGTAAGGTTTTCGGGGGCTTTTGCACATTAGTGCATGTTTTCATGCACTCTCGAAAATAATAATACATAGGGGGGTAAAAATGGATTAATTCACGTAGGGCCAAGGCAAAAGTGAGTTTTGTTATGATGTGAGGGTTGGGTTAGGAAATGAGTGAACGTGGATGGGAGTGGATGAGTGAGAAAAGTGAGGTGATGGACCGTATGGGAACCTCTCCACGACAACAGAATAGACCATTTCCCTCCTCTAGTCTTCAAAATAGCGGCACTACACCTCAGGGCTAACAGGACCAACATTTGAACCATAGTCTCGGTCTTATAGAGCATATCAAAATTCGGATCAGTAAATTGGTGCAGCATGGTGCCAGAATATTATTGTTGAAGCTTTGGTGCAGTAAGGACATTGGTGAAGTTGTGGTGCAAAAGCGTTGGTGCAGTGTTGAAGTCTTAGTGCAAGAACATTGGTGCAGAATAGATGGTACAGTATGGTGTATAAATCCTTGTGTAGAAGTATTGGAATAGTTTGAACAGTGGTCTAGTGTAGTGTGGTGCAAGGACATTTGTAAATAAGAATTGTCACAATCTAGTGTTGAAGGCTTGGTGCAGCAGTGATCCAATAGTCTTGAGATAATATGGTGTTGAAATATTGGTGCATTTGCAGAAGTCATGGTGCAAACTTTAATGCAGACTTTTGGAGGTAACTTGAAGTAATCTTTGGGACTAACCTTGGACCATATTTGAAGGAGGTGCAGAACTATTATTAGAGTTGGTGCAGAACTTGGTGCAGTTCATTGAAGACACAATGAAGTGTTGTATTGAAGATCATAATGCAGTGTTGATGTCATGATCAGGTAACTTGAAGAGATTGACTGGGTATTATGAAGAATAGTCGTGACACTTTCTGTATGACAAGGTTTTCATTGATGACGTGACATGGAGACTAACTGAAGGGATAACTGAAGATTGACAGGGTTGGGTGAAGAAGACTTTAGGAGTCATGAAACTAAACATATCTTGACAAAGCGAAGCTATAGGATCGGTGTCATTGGAGTTGGTGCTCCTAAACTCAAGGTTGGTGCCTTTGATAAGATAGAGTTGAAGCCCTAGAGGTCAGAGCCTCACTAAAGTCCAAGTAGGTGCTTGGCACATCCCAAGTTGGAGCCTGGGTGTCTTCCTCTAGGGTTGGAGCCCTACCTATATTATATTTGATTCATTGTAAAAATTATATTAATAAAAGCATTTATTTCTATTGTTCATTTTGTGTTCTAAATATAAGTGATCTAACTAGTAAAAGCAACAATTGAAAATAAATACCGATTCACCCCCCCCCCCTCAGTATTTCCAAAAATTGCTATTAGAGCCAGTACCTTCACTCAAATCCTAATAGCTTGAAGGTTGATCCAAGTTTACTCAACTTCTGGATTTAACCAAGATCTTTTACTTCCGTGATGTAGTTAGAAATGCATTAAGAAAGCGTAAAGGAACATATATGCATGATGTAAAGAAGAGGAAACATGACAAGAATCAGCAACATAAAACACAAGACGTTGATAACGGAGTTCATCCAGTGTGAACTACGTCTCTGGGCCCGGTGTCAAGATGGTGTTGGCAGCTTCATTCAATGCTGGAAATGGTGAAGATGTACATGGACTCCGTTTTCTATCATACAAGGATATGCGCCCTCTACATGAGTGGCAAAGTCTCTCCATGTGACGTTCTGCTACAGGAACTATCACTCACAACAGACCTCCTATCAGCACGACATAATCTAACACATGGTGACAATGAGTATCCTGCCATCATGGCATTAAAAGGATCTCAACCAAAACACCCATGGCGACAATGAGTATCCTGCCATCATGGAAACAAAGGGATCTCAATCAAAACATACATACAATCCATGATGAATACATCTCACATCAAATAGATACAAAGATTTTGCATCATACATCAAGCAGGAATGGAAACAACATCGTACATATCACAGCAAATGATCAAAGAAGTGCATGACAACAACACTCCATATACCTCAACTCTGATGTTGGCTGATGAATAGAATGCTCAGTTGCTGGATCTGAATGCACCATCGAAATCGTGGAGTCGAATGGCATCGAATCGATTGTCCACACTCTGAAATTTGACACCATCACTCCAATCTGGAAAATGGCCAAAAATAGAAGGTGCAACTACAAAAATTGATAGCACCACTAAATTTGTGTCGTCGAGGGGTGTAAAATCGACTATCCATTCGTCGAATTCTATCAACAGCAAAATCTGGGCCTGTAGGAATCTTTTAGATTCCCTTGTGATTCTCCAAAGATTTCATCCTCCGAGTTGACAGGAAATTTGCAACTCAAATCAAAAAATTGATCTCACCATTGAGATCCTTGCGAAATTTTGAGAAGAATGAGTATAAAGTTGGTTGCATTCTGGATCTGGTAAATTTTAGCATCCAAGGAATCTGGAAGATTCCCTCAAAATTCTCAAAGATTCTCCTCCACTGGGTATCTGCAAATCCGTTTCTCAAAAGGCAAATCCAACCTCGCCATTGCGTTCCCTATGAAAATCTGAGAAAATTGACTGTAAACTTGATTACATTCTGATAAAATGAATTTTTACCTCCCCATGGAATCTCAAGGATTCCTCACAGCATCGAAAGATTCTTGTCTCGGAATCTGTGCCACATGCTTCCGGCTCCTGGTTCCACCTTGGGATACTCTATGGTGCTCCACATTCCGTCGGTTCTCTATTCGTTCTCCATGCGTTCTCCATTCTCCTCGTGCAAATGAAAGTCTGGTCTTTTTAAATGTTTTTTTCGGCAGAATTATTCATGAAATGGTCATTGGCATGCTGGATAAAAATAAATAGTGGTTGAGGAGGGGTGGGGGGATCAAATCCGCCCCTCCCATTTTAATACATAGAACGTTAAAGACTCTATTCTGATATGGCACGGTTACGTTGTAACTATTGTTATTTAGAAATGGCACGGTTTAAATATGGCGGAGTTTTGTTTGTTGTTGTTTTTTTAGCATTGGCGTTGAATGGGGCCAGCTCACGTGGCCGGCGCGGGTTCGATACCCATCAACCTCCATATATATATTAAAATTAGTATGGTGGGTGTGGGCCAGGTCCACCAGAGGTGGCCTGCCCACCGCCCGTTAAAATATATGTGTTAATGTTACGCGGGTTAGGGCCGGCAGGGGTCATGGCCTGTTGGCCCTTTTTTTAATTAAAATTTTGGTTTGTTTTTAATATATGTTTTTTCATATGGTATGATGGAGTTGGCGGGGGTCATGGCCCTCCACCTAATTTAATATATTTTTATTTTTATACTAATAAAGATTTTTTTTTTATTTTGTCTAATATAAGGGATATTAGACAAATTAAAGAGGCAACAATTTCGCCCGCTCTTGGGAGCTAGATTCCATGTCTGGGACTCGGTCAATTTGTAGGACATTTAAACCTAGCCCACAGCCCAACTTTGACGCAACTTTGACTGGCTCTTTCTCCCTCATATGAGCTCAGATTTGAGTGACGTTCACACCATTGGAATTAGAGCGGTGAGCACTTCGGTCTAGTGCTGGTTTGGGAGCATTCTGACCACTTTGAATTTTGACCCTTTCTGAGTCCTCTAGGAATTTTTCATGTGTCTGGATCCACATGGATCAATCCTCCCCACTAAGGATCTTTTGGTCCTCCAAAAGCATAAAAATAATCTACAACTTCTTTGTACCTTGTCTGCACTTACAAGTGTTTGATAAGTCACCCTTCCTTCTCCTTCACCTTTGTCCTTCGAAGCCATAAGCGATGAGCTGAAACCTGCACCCTCTACAAACCTGTAGTACAATTATACATATTACATGCTTAATTTACATGACCAACTAATGACTTAAGCATCCTATACTTGCCACGAGTTTAAAACACATACTCGGTGGTCAAGTTTACATCAAAATGGAAACAATACCCCAGCTATCAATAACAAGGCAAAAATTGTTGGAAATAATATTGAGAGGGGGAGTGAATCAGTATTATCAAATCAATTAATTTCCTTTTCACAATCAGATTTGTATACGCTACTTCGGCTATGTGAAACTGCGTATATACGCTACTATGTCTAAAGAAACCAGTGTATATCAGAAAACTTAAGATTCATTAATTGTTTGATCTTTAATCAGTGCATTGTTACTTCATTAATCATAAGAACAGTAAGCAGGAGCAGTAAAACATAACAGATCATCACACACATGGACACAAAGATATAAGGTGGAAACCCAATGTGGGTGAAAACCACCTGCTGCAATTTGTCTCTATCTTATTTTAAATTAGAAACTTCCTTTTACAATGGTTATGTATTGGTGCAGTCTTATACCAGTACGTGGGCTGC
Organism: Pinus tabuliformis; assembly: GCA_031772625.1. Lineage (NCBI taxonomy): Eukaryota > Viridiplantae > Streptophyta > Pinopsida > Pinales > Pinaceae > Pinus > Pinus tabuliformis. Next base: position 829,190,570 of record CM062819.1, read on the forward strand.
TACCTACAGAAGGCTACAACCTTCTCTCGTTCTCCAGCTTCTCCTGGAAGGGAGCTACAAACCCCTTAGCTCTTGTACTAGCTGATGTACTAGTACGTAGGTGCTGACCTACAGAAGGCTACAACCTTCTCTTTTCTTCCAGGGACCACGTTTCATAAATTTTCAGACTCGATCCATGAATATCAATCAAACATAAAGTATATCTGCATTAACCAAACTCCTTTGTACAAACAAATACTGAATCAACCAATAACTTCTCAGAATGTTGTAACCAGAAAACAGTACCAGTAACCAAACACCAATTCTGAACCTAGAACACTACAGCAATAAACAGAAGCAGCTAAAACATATTTCATGAGATGTACGCTACTTCAATATGTGGAACCTGCGTGCATATGCTTCTGTATTAAGGCCAACTAGCGTATATGTTGTTTTAAGATAGTGAACCAGCGTGTATACGCGCCTCTGCTGCACTGAACCTGCGTACAAATCTATAAAAGATAATTTATCCTTTTCACTTATTCAGACATCAGTTATACCCAGATTATCATATTTATAGATCACATCATGCGCCAAATATAACAGATCAAAAATTACACAAAGATACTTCTCTTCAAGCCGCCTTAAGATCTTGACCCATCAATAGAACTTATCCTTCTCCTTGCGCTCAGGTTCCTCCTTGATTCAGATCTAGTTATGCATCATAACCCAATGACAGTATTCTATATCTTGCTCTTCATAAGATATTCAATGCTTCAGTTCCTTCCCTTGCCAAATGATCTCCTTCCCCTTTTATAGTCTTAGGTCTTACTCAAACCATGATCCAAAACCATAGAGATCCAATACTAAGGACTCAATACCTGAGTTCAACACTTTGGATGCAATACCAAGGACCAAAACCATAGGTTCAAATATGTCGGACTAAATACCATGGACCAACCATAAGTTTTCCCACATGTACACGCTTTTCTTTGCATGAAAGTGCGTGCATACATATACGCGCCTTTTGATCGATACACTCGCGTGTATATGTGATTTTGTTAAGAGGAATCTGCGTATACCTCATTTTCTTTCATTCTGAGAGCCTAAACTGTGATCTGCCCTTTGAGTGAGTTGACATCAAGGACAACACCTATGCCATAGTGCCAAACCTGTGTCATAATGCCAACAATCTCCCCCTTTGGACTTGATGGCAACCCCAAGTCACTCAAAATCATTCTCCGCCTTTGACATCAAGGGCAAAGTGTTATGCTCCCCTGAATACATGCTGAAATCTCTGCTCTGTTGTGCTGCCCAAGCTCCCCCTGACTGTAGGCAAGGTCTGCAAGAAGATGTTCTACAAAAGAAACATGACTTTATATATTATAAATGACCTTCCTATCATTAAAGACTCATACATACATCCATCTTCCAACCAAGTGAGGACTGACTCATCTACCCAACCAAGTGGGGATACACCAAGAACAACAAGAACATTACTTCATCCATCCTAGGCATAGTGGGGAAACCAAGATAGGTTGTTACATGACCTTGATAAGAAAAGAAATACATGACATAGAGACGAAATAGCTACAGCAAGACTATGATAGTTATCAACAACTATCATTAGCAGCATCTGTCAACCATCATTCAGACCAGCAACCATGTTCTCCCTCTACACCTGTTCCACCTGAAATCAAAACAACTGTGAATGTGAACCAAGATCTTCTAAGATAATGCCAACAATGCATTATTAGACGAATATATGCTCCCCCTGAACCTGTGCCAGATGGTCTCTGCCAGACCCATACCATAATCTTTTCATCCTGAACCTGGCCCACTGTTTGTCTTTAAACCAACATATACGTGATTGTATCCTCATTAACCAGCGTATGTACAGGGATCCTCCTCATGAAACTCGCATACAACCACTTTTCTCTGAAACAGACAAGATTCAACAGCAAGATGATGCATCAACTACCCCCAGCTTCTGTCTGAGGTATTCAAATGTTTCCTTGGGCAGTGGTTTGGTGAGTATATCAGAAACTTGTTCCTTAGAGGGAACATACTCCAATTTAACCTTTTGTTCAAGCACTTGTTCCCGGAGAAAATGATACTTGATAAGTATGTGCTTAGTCTTTGAATGCATGACAGGATTCTTTGAAATACTGATTGCACTTGTATTATCACAAAAAATGGAGATTTGAAGGTCTTGTAATGTTTGCATCATCCAAAGGAGTTGTGTGCAGCAAGATGCAGCAGCCACATATTCTGCTTCAACTGTCGATAATGCAATTGAACTTTGTTTCTTGCTGAACCAAGATACTAATCTGGAACCCATAAAGAATGCACCACCACTAGTGCTTTTTCTATCATCCACGCTTCCTTCCCAATCTACATCTGTATATGAATGAAGTGTGAGATCTATATCTCTAGGATACCATAAGCCATAGGTTTGAGTTCCTTGAAGATACTTGAAAATTCTCTTAACTGCCTGAAGATGAGTTTCCTTTGGATTTGCCTAAAACCTTCCAACTATTCCCACTGCATGCATAATGTCTGGTCGGGTACCTGTTAGATAGAGCAGACTACCAATCATGGATCTATAGGTTGGTTGATGTACTACTGCTGATTCATCATTTGTGCTGAGGCTGCATCATGTTACCATAGGGATGCACACTAGTTTCGAATCCTCCATCCCATATTTCTTCAAGATCTGCTTGAGATACTTGGTTTGTGATAGAAAAATACCATATTTGTTTTGTTAGACTTGTAAACCAAGAAAATATGTGAGCTCACCAAGCATGGACATTTCAAACTCTTTCTGCATCACCAAGGCAAAATTTTGACTCATGTCTTCTTCATTGCTACCAAAGATGATATCATCAACATACACAACAAGTATTAGCAACTTATCATTGTCAATTTTTATATATAGATTGCTATCTATTGATCCTTTTATAAAACCTTGTTGATGGAGGTACTTATCCAACCGATAATACCAAGCCCTTGGAGCCTGTTTAAGGCCATAGAGAGCCTTTTTGAGTCTGCATACAAGTTTTGGATCATTTCCAAGAATAAACCCATCTGGTTGTTCAATATATACTTCTTCATCCAAGTCTCCATTCAGGAAGGCAGACTTCATGTCCATTTGAAATACTTTGAACTTCTGAAAGCTAGAAAGAGCAAGGAACATTCTTATGGCCTCAAGTCTAGCAACTGGTGCAAAATTTTCTTCAAAGTCTATACCTTCTTGTTGAGCATACCCTTTACAAACAAGTTTGGCCTTGTTTCTAATCACATCTCCATTTTCATTCAGCTTATTTTTGAATATCCATTTTGTTCCTATGACATTCTTATCTTTTGGTCTAGGAACCAACTCCCAAGTGTTATTCTTTTCAATCTGCTCAAGTTCTTCCTCCATGGCCTTTACCCAGCATTCATCTTTGCATGCCTCTCTTACATTTTGTGGTTCAGTGGAGGAGAGTAATGCTAGATAACTTGAAGCTTCTGAAATGGTTCTTCTTGTTTGTACACCTACCTCCTTTTGCCCCAAAATTTGGGTTTCTGGATGATTCTTCTGAACGTACCTGGATGGAGTCTTTTCTTCTATTCTTATCTGTTCTTCTGGTGCCTCATGGGTTTCTTCTTCATCATGAATCTAATTTGATGTTGAAGGATAGTCTTCATCATCTTTGAAATATTCAGATTTTACTTGCCTAGGAGTGTTCCCTTCTTCATCAACCACTACATCAATACTTTCAACAATTTTTCCAAGTCTTTTATTGTAACACTTATATGCTTTGTTGTGAGGAGAGTAACCAAGGAGAATGCCTTCATCTGCTCTAGGTTCAAACTTGCCAAGGTTTTCATCAGTCTTTTTGATGTAGCATTTGCTTCCAAAAATTTTGAAGTATTTAACTGTGGGAGTCTTACCATACCAAAGTTCATGAGGAGTCTGAGTGTTGTTTACCTGGACGTTTGTCTTGTTGAGAATAGTAACTGCAGCAAATGCGGCTTCACCCCAAAAGGTTGCGGGAGTTCCAGACTCATCAAGCATAGCATGAGCCATTTGTTGAACCGTTCTGTTCATCCTTTCCACTACTCCATTTTGCTGAGGGGTCCTTGCAGTAGAGAATTCCCTTCTTATTCCATGTTCTTCACAAAAATCGAAAAATTCATCCGAGGTAAATTCCCCTCCTCGATCAGACCTGAGGCATTTGATTCTCCGATCTGACTCGTTTTCAACCAAGGCTTTGAATGCTTTGAACTTATCAAAAGCTTCGTCTTTATGCTTCATAATTCCTATCCAACACATCCTGGAAAAGTCATCAATGAACAATATAAAATATTCTTCTCCTCGAGGTGACCTTTTCCTAGATGGACCACATACATCAATATGGACAAGTTCAAGTGGCCTGCTATTTGATCCTTCCTTCTCAGGAAAATTAGTTCTGGTTTGCTTACCAAACTGACATGATTTGCATATTGTATTGTCTGGAATTCTTATGTTAGGGAGATCACGAACCGCCTGATATTTGCATGCTTTCCTTATTTGAGAGAAGCTTAGATGCCCTAATCTTCTATGCCATAGCCGGTGTTCATCATTCTTGCTTAGATAGCATTGTTGTTGTCCTCCCTTGAGTATGTATAAATTATTTGGAGTTCTTATGCCTTTGATCACTGTTTCTCCTGTATCAAGCTCACGAACGATGCATCCATTTGATCGAAATATTACTTCATTTCCTTGATCACACATTTGACTGAAACTCAATAGATTATGCTTTAAGCCATCAACATACATAACATTTCCAACCTTGACCTTTTCTTTAAAAAACACAGAACCTTTACCTTTTATGAGTGCAGGGGTGTCATTTGCAAATGAGACCTTCTTTTCCTTTTCTAAGGCACTATATGACTGAAGTTTTTCTTTATCACTTGTCATATGTTTCGAGCATCCACTGTCGATGTACCACTGATTTTCCTATCCTTCCGCATATAAGGCTATCCCACATCTTTCTGGTTACGATTCTTTCTTTCTCCATGTTTTAGAATTCAATGAAACTTGCTCCTTCTGAGTTGTTTGCCAAAACCTACTCCTACATTCAGAATCTTCATGATCGAAGTTGTTACAAATAGAACATTCTACTTCATTCTCAAGAGTAGAAAAGTTATTGTAGGTCCTTTTCATGATCCCAGTCATACTCCTTTGTTTTTGAGCTTCTCTAGTCATGATGGTCTTGTAGGCAACACATTGAGTAGCTTTGTGACCAAAGTTATGACAAGAGAAACATTGGCCATTGAAGAAATTTCTGTGATTATAAAACCTACCAACCAAATGATTGTAGTTTCCATTGACATCCATTCTTGAGGCAAATTGAGAATGATTTACCTGTGGTTGGTTGAAGCTTTTGTTCATCCTTGAAGTAGATTTCCCCCGATTTACTTGGTAATCTTTGTTCATTCTTGAATCAAATTGTCCCTGATTTACTTGGTGATCTGCATTATGCTTTTGTTGTCGATTGTCAACCTGTCACTTTTTCTTGCTGCATCAAGATAACTTTTGGAGATGGATGGATTCTGTGCTTGCTTCTATGCTTGAGATGCTTCTTCAGTATATCCAATACCTGTCTTGATTAGAGGAGAACGCTACACTTTGATAATCTCATTTAAAGTTTCAGATCCCTTAGCAAATCTAAGATTAAGAGCTTTTGATTTCTCAATATTTTTTCTAAGTCCCACTATTTCACATTCTAACTTTTCATTGTGTTTTTCTCTTTCAGCAAGTTGGAATGTCAGAGTATCTATAATCATATTCTTTTCCTCTAAACAAATTTTGAGTTTAGAAATTTCTTCATAGAAACCTTCTTCATCTATAGCATCCAAGAAATCATCATCTTCAAAAGCCATCAAAAGTCTATAATCATTATGTTGTTCATCTTCATCACTATTTGAATATCCATCACTGTCTTCATGTGTATAATAGCTCTTCTTAATTACATTCTGTTTTCTATCCCATCTAACTGGTTCCTTACCTTTGTCAAGTTTATCTTTATGAGGACACTTGGCAGCATAATGACCAACTCTTCCACAAGCAAAGCATTTGAAAGGCAGCTTACCTCTGAATCTTCCAGTTCCCCGTTGAAGGTTCTTGACAAAATTTGATTCTTCCTCTTCTTCTGACATATGTCCTAACTCATTGTAATCTCCTTTTCCTGAGGCTTTGAATGCAGCTTCTCTCCTGTCTAATGGTCCCCCTTTTCTCATTTCATAAGCAGTTAGAATTCTGTGCAGCTGTGACATGGTAATGCTCTGTAGATTATGTTTTTCTTCTATGGCAGAAACTTTTGAATCAAACTTAGGAGACAAAGATCTTATAACCTTTTCAACCAAAACAACTTCTTTTATTTCTTCACCCAAGTTTTTCATACAATTAACAATCTCATCTATACGTAGGAAATAGTTAGCCACGCTTTCATCATTGTGCATTCTAAGATTTTCATATTGAATTCTGAGAGTTTGTAGTTTTGCTCGTTTTACCTATTCATCTCCTTCATAGCTCAGAACGATCTTGTCCCATATTTCTTTTGCGGTTTTGAGCTGCATAACCTTGACGAATTCTGATTGAGATAGGCTCCCTAATAGAGTATTGACAACCTTTGCATTTGTTTCATACTGCTTCTTACCAGCCATATCTGTAGGAGTTGCTGATGGAAATGTGTATCCTGTTTCCACAATATCCCAAACTTCTATACCAAGAGATTGAAGATAGGCAGTGATTCTTACCTTCCAATAGACGAAGTTGCTCCCATCAAAAATTGGTGGCCTGATTGATGCTTCTTTTTCGTAGTTGCTCATGATGATAGATCTTCCTTCAAGCGATCAAGCTTCTTCTGAAGGACCTGCTCTGATACAAATTGTTGGAATTAAAACTAAGATGGGGAGTGAATCAGTATTGTCAAATCAATAAATTTCCTTTTCACAATCATATTTGTATATGCTACTTCGGCTATGTGAAACTGCGTATATACGCTACTATGTCTAAAGAAACCAGCGTATATCAGAAAACTTAAGATTCATTAATTGTTTGATCTTTAATCAGTGCATCAGTACTTCATTAATCATAAGAACAGTAAGTAGGAGCAGTAAAACAGAATAGATCATCACACACATGGACACAAATATATAAGGTGGAAACCCAATGTGGGTGAAAAACACCTGCTGCAATTTGTCTCTATCTTCTTTTAAATTAGAAACTTCCTTTTACAATGATTTTGTACTGGTGTAGTCTTATACTAGTACGCAGGCTGCCACCTGTAGAAGGCTACAACCTTCTCTTGTTCTCTAGCTTCTCCTGGAAGGGAGCTACAACCCCCTTAGCTCTTGTACTAGCTGAGGTACTAGTACGTAGGTGCTAACCTACAGGAGGCTACAACCTTCTCTTTTCTTCCAGGGACCACGTTTCATAAATTTTCACACTGGATCCATGAATATCAATCAAACATCAAGTATATCTGCATTAACCAAACTCCTTTGTACAAAAAAATACTGAATCAACCAATAACTTCTCAGAATGTTGTAACCAGAAAACAGTACCAGTAACCAAACACCAATTCTAAACCCAGAACACTGCAACAATAAACAGAAGCAGCTAAAACATATTTCATGAGATGTATGCTACTTCAATATGTGGAACCAGTGTGCATATGCTTCTGTATTAAGGCCAACCAGCGTGTACGCTGTTTTAAGATAGTGAACCAACGTGTATACGCGCCTCTGTTGTGCTGAACCTGCGTATAGATCTATAAAAGATAATTTACCCTTTTCACTTATTCAGACATCAGTTATACCCAAATTATCATATTTATAGATCACGTCATGCACCAAATATAACAGATCAAAAATTACACAAAGATACTTCTCTTCAAACCGCCTTAAGATCTTGACCCATCAATAGAACTTATCCTTCTCCTTGCGCTCAAGTTCCTCCTTGATTCAGATCTAGTTATGCACCATAACCCAATGACAGTATTCTAGATCTTGCTCTTCATAAGATATTCAATGCTTCAGTTCCTTCCCTTGCCAAATGATCTCCTTCCCTTTTTATAGTCTTAGGCCTTACTCAAACCATGATCCAAAACCATAGAGATCCAATACTAGGGACTCAATACCTGGGTTCAACACTTTGGATGCAATACCAAGGATCAAAACCATAGGTTCAAATATGTCGGACTAAATACCATGGACCAACCATAAGTTTTCCCACATGTACGTGCTTTTCTTTGCATGAAAGTGCGTGCATACGTATACGCGCCTTTTCATCGGTATACCCGCGTGTATACGCGATTTTGTTAAGAGGAACCTGCGTATACCTCATTTTCTTTCATTCTGAGAGCCTGAACTATGATCTGCCCTTTGAGTGAGTTTCCATCAAGGACAACACCTGTGCCATAGTGCCAAACCTGTGTCATAATGCCAACAAAAATATCATTGTGCGTCAATAAGTGATGGAAAACACATCATCACTACCACACATGATTTACAAAAATAAAGCCAAACACTAATGTTGCTTTAACGGTGATGGAAACACAACATCACTTTCACATTTAAAAATGCATCACAAAATAAGACTAGACATCATTGCTGCTGCAACAAGTGACGGAAAACACATCATCAGTTTTACAGTTTAAAATGCAACAAACAATTTACAAAAGCACGACCATGATAAGCTACCATATCTAGAAACCATTTTTCACTTATCCACATGAATGGGTCATCCCCTGTGGTGGTTTTGCTTGTCGAATAATTGTTTCCCCTGGTTCATGCATGGATGCTTTGTCCTTGAGGCGTTGCTCTGGATGGAGCCTCCAACATGTGGCTCTTTGATGGCCACCTCTGTCGCAATGATTGCAATAGGTCTTCTTCCTCCAAATCTGCTTTACCTTCTTCTTTCCCTGATGTTGAGAGGGTCTTTCACGCCTCATCCTTTTTTGTGTTGCTATTCTTTTCCAACACTTAGCAAATATATGGTTATGTAAACCACAAAAGGTACATGTTTTTCTATGCCTTGATTTATTTCCATCATTAACAACATGATTATAATCAAAATGAACATTCAAATATTGACACTGGTTAAACCTTTCCTTGTTGTCTCTGGTGTCATTATGGTAATGAGAGCTTGCCTCAGCTCTTTCCCTACAATGGCCACTGCCATTGGATGATGGTGATGTGTTCCCATCATTCTCTTTCCTTGACAATTTCAATGATGCCTCGGAAGCATCTGACACCTTCAAGCATTCTCCTTCAGTGTATCCCAAGCATGCAAATCGAGGTCTCTCCACAACCTCTAATGGTTGAGTTATACCTTGGCTATTAACACAAAGTTCTTGTTCTTCCTTGTACCTCATCCTGGTAAGGGGCCTAATGTTTGTCCCTATAATTGGTTTCTACACATTTCCAACAGAAATCATACTATGTGAAGATGAAACTGAAGGAAAATCGACATCTTTTACTTCCATTGTCAATTTGGAAAGAACTGATGAGAGCTTCTCATCATCTATTGTTGGTGGTTTTTTGGTTGTCTTGGCGCATTCCCCAACGTCCTTTCCGACATACCCAAGTCCTGCCTGACGGGGTAATTCTTCTACTTCGATGGGATTGACAATGCCTTGGCCATTAATGCCCAAGCCTTTTCCTTCATACCCCATTTTCTTCAACAGTTTGGAGCCAATTCCTGTGGTATGATTTTCAAAAACAGTAAAATCATCATCAGGAAACATACATGAATTTAGAGAATTACTTTTTACTTCACATGGGTCATGCTGCAGCTTTTCCAAGGCCTAGTCCTTAGCTTGCAGTTGTTGTAGCAAACTCTGTTTCTCCTCTTTCTCTTCATGTAGAAGCATCTTCAATTTAGCGTTATCTGCTTGAAGACTTTGGCTGTTGTGCTTCAGTTCTTTGAGGGCCTCTTCCGTGGCTCGCAACTGAAGCTGCAAACGTTGTTTTTCCTCTGTCTCTTCTTGTAGAGACACATACATTATTTCCACCTTTTTGGATACTCTAAGCATGGTCTCGTACATCACTTTGTCATCCTCCATCATTGCACGTTCCATTGTTCATGCTCGCAACTCACATCCACGCGAAGACCGCCCTAATACCAAACTTGATTCGAGTTGACTCAACTTTTGAATTTAACCAAGATCTTTTGCTTTCCTGATGTAGTTAGATTCTCATTAAATAGCATAAAGGAACATATATGCATGTTGTAAAGAAGAGGGAACATGACAAGAATCAGCAACATAAAACACAAGACGTTGATAATGGAGTTCATCTAGTGTGGACTACGTCTCTAGGCCCGATGTCAAGATGTTGTTGGCGGCTTCATTCAGTGCTAGAAATGGTGAAGGTGTACATGGACTCTGTTTTCTATCATGCAAGGATATGTGCCCTCTACATGAGTGGAAAAGTCTCGCCACGAGATGTTCCTCTACAGGAACTATCACTCACAATAGACCTCCTATCAGCACGACATAATCTGACACATGGTGAGAATGATTATCCCACCATCACGGCATCAAAGGGATCTCAACCAAAACACCCATGGTGACAATGAGTATCTTGCCATCATGGAAACAAAGGGATCTCAATCAAAACATACATACAATCCATGATGAATACATCTCACATGAAATAGATACAAATATTTCACATCAGACATCAAGCAGGAATCGAAACAACATCGTACATCTCACAGCAAATGATCAAATAAGTACATGACAACAAGACTCCATATACCTCAACTCTAATGCTAGCTGATGAATAGAATGCTCAGTTGCTGGATCTGAATGCACCATCGAAATCGTGGAGTCGAATGGCATAGAATCGACTGTCCACACTTTGATATCTGACACCAACACTCCAATCTGGAAAATGGCCAAAAAATAGAAGGCTCAACTGCAAAAACTAACTGCAGCACTAAATTTGTGTCATCGAGGGGTGTAAAATTGACTATCCATTCGTCGAATTCTGTCACCGGAAAAATATGGGTCTGTAGGAATCTTTTAGATTCCCTCGCGATTCTCCAAAGATTCCATCCTTTGGGTTGACTGGAGATTTGCAACTAAAATCAGAAAACTAATCTCACCAGTGAGATCCGTGTGAAATTCTGAGAAGAATGAGTATAAATTTGGCTGCATTCTGGATCTGGTGAATTTCAGCCTCCAAGGAATCTAGAAGATTTCGTTAAGATTCTCAAAGATTCTCTTCGAATGGGAATCTACAAATCCGCTTCTCAAAAGGTGAATCCAACCTCGCCATTGCGTTCCCTGCAAAAATCTGAGAAAATTGACTGTAAACTTGATTACATTCTGATAAAATGAATTTTTACCTCCCCAAAAGATTCCTATCTCGAAATCTATGCCAGATGGTTACAGCTCCTAGTTCCCCCTTGGGCTACTGTGCAGTGCTCCACATTCCGTCGATTCTCCGTTCATTATCCATTCTCCCCGTGCAAATGAAAGTCAGGTCTTTTTAAATGTTTTTTTGGGCGGAGGTATTCATGAAATGGTCGTTGGCGCACTAGTTACAAATAAATAGTGGTTGAGGAGGGGTCGGCAAATCAAATCCACCCCTCCCATTTTAACACATAGAACATTGAAGACTCTGTTTAGATATGGCACAGTTACATTGTAACTATTGTTATTTAAAAATGGCATGGTTTAAATATGGTGGAGTTTTGTTTGTTGTTTTGTTTTAATCATTGGTGTTAAATGGGGTTGCCGCGTGGTGGCGGGCTGGCCCACGTGGCCGGTGTGGGTTCGATACCCGCCAACCTCTGTATATATATTAAAATTGGTATGGTGGGGTGTAGGCCACATCCACAAGAGGTGGCCCGCCCATTGTCCGTTAAAATATATGTGTTAACGCTATGCAGGTTGGGGCCAACGGGGGTTCGCACTCAGATTTGAGTGTCGTTCACACCGTTGGAATCATGGTAACGAGCACTTCGGTCTGGTGCTAGTTTGGGAGCATTCTGACCACCTTGAATTTTGACCCTTTCTAAGTCCTCTAGGAATTTTGCATGTGTCTGGAGCCACCTGGATCAATCCTCCCCACTAAGGAGATTTTGGTCCTCCAAAAGCATGAAAATAATCTGCAACTTCTTTGTACCTTGTCTGCACTTACAAGTGTTTGATAAGTCACCCTTCCTTCTCCTTCAACTTTGTCCTTTGGAGCCATAAGCGATGAGCCGACACCTACACCCTCTGCAAACCTGCAGTACAATTCTGCAAATCACATGCTTAATTTACATGACCAAATAATGACCTATGTATCCCATACTTGCCAAGAGTTTATAACACATACTCGACGGTCAAGTTTACATCAAAATGGAAACAATACCCTAGCTATCAATAACAAGGCCAAAATATCATTGTTGCATCAACAAGTGATGGAAAACACATCATCATTGCCACACATGATTTATAGAAATAAGGCCAAACATTATTGTTGCCTTAGCAAGTGAAGGAAACACAGCATCACTTTCACATTTAAAAATGCATCAAAAAATAAGACTAGACATCATTGTTGCTGCAACAAGTAATGGACAACACATCATCACTTTTACAGTTTAAAATGCAACAAATGATTTACAAAAGAACAACCATGACAAGCTAACATATCTAGAAATTTTCACTTATCAACTTAAGTGGGTCATCCCCCTGTGGTGGTTTTGCTTGTCGAATAATTGTTTCCCCTCATTCATGCACAGATGCTTTGTCCTTGAGGTGATGCTCTAGATGGAGCCTCCAACATGTAGCTCTTTGATGGCCACGTCTGTTGCAATGACTAAAATAGGTCTTCTTCCTCCAAAACTGCTTTACCTTCTTCTTTTCTTGTTGTTTAGAGGGTCTTTCACGCCTCATCCTTTTTTGTTTTGTTATTCTTTTCCAACACTTAGCAAATATATGGTTATGTAAACCACAAATGGTACATGTTTTTCGATGCCTTGATTTATGTCCATCATTAACAACATGATTGTAATTAAAATGAACATTTGAATATCGAGACTGGTTATACCTTTCCTTGTTGTCTCTGGTGTCATTATGGCGATGAGAGATTGCCTTAGCTCTTTCCCTGCAATGGACACTGCCATGGGATGGTGGTGATGTGTTCCCATCATTCTCTTTCCTCGATGATGTCAATGATGTCTCGGAAGCATCTGACACCTTCGAGCATTCTCCTTCAGTGTATCCCAAGCCTGTAAATCGAGGTCTTTGCACAACCTCCAATGGTTGAGTTATGCCTTGGCTATTAACACCAATTTCTTCTTCTTCCTTATACTTCATCCTGGTAAGGAGCCTCATGTTTGTCCCTGTAATTGGTATCTCCACATTTCCAACATAAATCATACTATGTGAATACGAAACTGAAGGGAAATCGACATCTTTTACCTCCACTGTCAATTTGGAAAGAACTAATTAGAGCTTCTCATCATCTGTTGTTAGTGGTTCACTGGTTGTCTTGGCGTATTCCCCAACTTCCTTTCCGACATACCCAAGTCCTGCCTGATGGGATAATTCCTCTACTTTGATGGGACTGGCAATGCCTTGGCCATTAATGCCCAAGACTTTTCCTTCATACCCCATTTTCTTCAATATTTTGGATCCAATTCCTGTGGTATGATTTTCAAAACAGCAAAATCATCACCAGGAAGCACACATGAATTTGGAGAATTACATTTTACCTTACATGGGTCATGTTGCAGCTTTTCCAAGGCCTCGTCCTTAGCTTGCAGTTGTTGTAGCAAACTATGTTTCTCGTCTTTCTCTTCATTTAGAAGCATCTTCAAACCAACATTCTTTGCTTGAAGACTCTGGCTATTGTGCTTCAGTTCTTCTAGGGCCTCTTCCGTGGCTCGCAACTGAAGTTGCAATCGTTGTTTTTCCTCTGTCTCTTCTTATAGAGCTACATTCATTATTTCCACCTTTTTGGATACTCTGATCATGGTCTCGTACATCGCTTTGTCATCCTCCATCGTTGCACGTTCCATTGTTCACACTCACAATCACATCCATGCGAAGGCCGCTCTGATACCAAACTTGATCCAATTTGACTCAACTTCCAATTTAACCAATATCTTTTGCTTCTGTGGTGTAGTTAGAATTGCATTAAAAGAGCATAAAGGAACATATATGCACGTTGTAAAGAAGAGGGAACATGACAAGAATCAACAACATAAAACACAAGACGTTGATAACAAAGTTCATCCAATGTGGACTACATCTTCGAGCCCGGTGTCAAGATGGTGTTGGCCCCTTCATTCAGTGCTGGAAATGGTGAAGATGTACATGGACTTTATTTTCTATCATACAAGGATGTTTTCCCTCTACATGAGTGGAAAAGTATCTCCAAGAGACATTCCGCTACAGGAACTATCACTCACAACAGACCTTCTATCAGCATGACATAATCTGACACATGGTGACAATAAGTATCCCGCCATCATGGCATCAAAGGGATCTCAACCAAAACATCCATATTGACAATGAGTGTCCCGGCATCATGGCAACAAAGGGATCTCAATCAAAACATACATACAATCCATGATGAATACATCTCACATGAAATAGATACAAATATTTTGCATCATACATCAAGCAGGAATCGAAACAACATCGTACATCTCACAGCAAATAATCAAAGAAGTACATGACAACAACACTCGATATACCTCAACTCTAATGGGAGCTAATTAATAGAATGATCAACTGCTGGCTCTGAATGCACCATCAAAATCATGGAGTCAAATGGCCTAGAATCGACTGTCCACACTCTAAAATCTGACACAGTCACTCCAATCTGGAAAATGGCCAAAAAATAGAAGGCTCAACTGCAAAAACTGACTGCACCATTGAATGTGTGTCGTCAAGGGGTGTAAAATTGACTATACATTCGTCAAATTCTGTCACCGGCAAAATCTGGCCCTATAGGAATCTTTTAGATTCCCTCGCGATTCTCCAAAGATTCCCTCCTCCGGGTTGACTGGATATTTGCAACTCAAATCAAAAACTGATCTCGTCATTGGCCTCGAAGGAATCTAGAAGATTCCTTCAATATTCTCGAAAATTCTCCTCCACTAGGAATCTGCAAATTCGCTGCTCAAAAGGCGAATCCAACCTCGTCATTGCGTTCCCTCTGAAGATTTGAGAAAATTGATTGTAAACTTGATTACATTCTGATAAAATGAATTTTTACCTCCCCATGGAATCTCAAGGATTCCTCACAGCATCAAAATATTCTTGTCTCGAAATCCATGCCACATAGTTTCGGCTCCTAGTTCTGCCTTGGGCTACTGTGCGGTGCTCCACATTCTGTTAGTTCTAAATTTGTTCTCCATTCTCCCCATGCAAATGAAAGTAACATCTTTTTAAATGTTTTTTTGGGCAGAGGTATTCATGAAATGGTTGTTGGTGCGCAGGTTTAAAATAAACAGTGGTTCAGGAGGGGTCAAGGGATCAAATCCACCCCTCCCATTTTAATACATAGAACGTTGAAGACTTTCTTCCGAGATGGCATGGTTACATTGTAATCATTATTATTTAAAAATGGAATCATTTAAATAAGACGGAGTTTTGTTTGTTGTTTTGTTTTGAGCATTGTCGTTAAATAGGGTCGTCGCATGGTGGCGAGCCGGCCCACGTGTCCGGCGCGGGTTCGATACGCGCTGACCTCCATATATATATTAAAAGTGGTATGGTGGGGCGTGGGTCAGGTCCACTGGAGGTGGCCCGCCCACCGCCCATTAAAATATATGTGTTAACGCTATGCGGGTTCGGGTCAACAGGGGTCATGGCCTGTCGGCCCTTTTTTAATTAAAATTTGGTTTTTTTTAATATACATTTTTTCATATGGTCTGATGGAGGTGGCGGGGGTCATGGCCCGCCACCTAATTTAATATTTTTTTTATATAATAATAAATATATTTTTTTTATTTTGTCTAATATAAGGGATATTAGACAACTTAAATAGCAACAATTTCGACCGCTCTTGGGATCTAGATTCCATGTTCTGGACTTAGTCAATTTGTAGGACATTTAAACCTGGCCCACAACCCAACTTTCACTGCAACTTTGATTGGCTCTTTCTCCCTCATACGAGCTTGGATTTGAGTGTCATACGCACCATTAGAATCAAGGTGACGAGCACTTCGGTCTGGTGGTAGTTTGGGAGCATTCTGACCACTTTGAATTTTGATCCTTTCTGAGTCCTCTAGGATTTCTGCATGTGTTTGGAGCCACCTGGATTAATCCTCCCCACTAAGGAGCTTTTGGTCCTCCAAAAGCATGAAAATAATCAGCAACTTCTTTGTACCTTGTCTGCACTTACAAGTGTTTGATAAGTCACCCTTCCTTTTCCTTCACCTTTGTCCTTCGGAGGCATAAGCGATGAGCCGACACTTGCACCCTCTACAAACCTGTAGTATGATTTTGCAAATTACATGCTTAATTTACATGACCAACTAATGACTTAAGCATCCCATACTTGCCATGAGTTTATAACACATACTTGGTGGTCAAGTTTACATCAAAATGGAAACAGTACCCTAGCTATCAATAACAAGGCCAAAATATCATTGTTGCATCAACAAGTGATGGAAAACACATCATCATTGCCACACATGATTTACAAAAATAAGACCAAACACTATTGTTGCTTTAACAAGTGATGGAAACACAATATCACTTTCACATTTAAAAATGCATCACAAAATAAGGCTAGACATCATTGTTGCTACAACAAGTGATGGAAAACACATCATCACTTTTATAGTTTAAAATGCAACAAATGATTTAGAAAAGCATGACCATGACAAGCTACCATATCTAGAAATCATTTTTCATTTATCTATGTGAATGGATCATTGCCCTGTGGTGGTTTTGTTTGTCGAATAATTGTTTCCCCTGGTTCATGCATGAATGCTTTGTCCTTGAGGCGTTGCTCTGGATGGATCCTCCAACATGTGGCTCTTTGATGGCCACCTCTGTTGCAATGACTGCAATAGGTCTTCTTCCTCCAGATCTGCTTTACCTTCTTCTTTGCTTACTGTTGAGAGGGTCTGCACGCCTCATCCTTTTTTGTGCTGCTATTCTTTTCCAATACTTAGCAAATATATGGTTATGTAAACCACAAAAGGTACATGTTTTTCAATGCCTTGATTTATGTCCATCATTAACAACATGATTGTAATCAAAATTAACATTCGAATATCGAGACTGGTTATACCTTTCCTTGTTGTCTCTAGTGTCATTATGGCGATGAGATCTTGCCTCAACTCTTTCCCTAAAATGGACACTTCCATGGGATGATGGCAATGTGTTCCCATCATTCTCTTTCCTCGACGATTTCAACGATGTCTCGGAAGCATCTAACACCTTGGAGCATTCTCCTTCGTCATATCCCAAGCCTGCAATCGAGGTCTCTGCACAACCTCCAATGGTTGAGCTATGCCTTGGCTATGAACACCAAGTTCTTATTCTTCCTTGTACCTCTTCCTTGTACTTTGAGCATGGTCTCGTACATCGCTTTGTCATCCTCCATCGTTGCACGTTCCATTGTTCACGCTCGTAATTCACATCCACGCGAAGACCGCTCTGATACCAAACTTGATCTGAGTTGACTCAACTTCTGGATTTAACCAAGATCTTTTGCTTCCGTGATGTAGTTATAATTGCATTAAAAGAGCATAAAGGAACATATATGCATGTTGTAAAGAAGAGGGAACATGACAAGAATCAGCAACATAAAACACAAGACGTTGATAACAGAGTTCATCCAGTGTGGACTACATCTCCGAGCCCGATGTCAAGATGGTGTTGGCCGCTTCATTCAGTGCTGGAAATGGTGAAGATGTACATGGACTCTATTTTCTATCATACAAGGATATGTGCCCTCTACATGAGTGGCAAAGTCTCTCCACGAGACGTTTCACTACAGGAATTATCACTCACAACAGACCTCCTATCAGCATGACATAATCTGACACATGGTGACAATGAGTATCCCGCCATCATGGCATCAAAGGGATCTCAACCAAAACACCCATGGTGACAATGAGTATCCCACCATCATGGCAACAAAGGGATCTCAATCAAAACATTCATACAATCCATGATGAATACATCTCACATGAAATAGATACAAAGATTATGCATCAAACATCATGCTGGAATCGAAAAAACATCATACATCTCACAGCAAATGATCAAAGAAGTACATGGCAACAACACTCCATATACCTCAACTCTGATGTTGGCTAATGAATAGAATGCTCAGCTGCTAGATCTGAATGCACCATCGAAATCGTGGAGTCGAATGGCATAGAATTGATTATCCACACTCTGAAATCTGACAACGTCACTCCAATCGGGAAAATGACCAAAAAATAGAAGGCTCAGCTACAAAACTAGCTACACCACTGAATTTGTGTCATCAAGGGGTGTAAAATCAACTATCCATTCGTCGAATTATGTCACTAGCAAAATCTAGGCATGTAGGAATCTTTTAGATTCCCTCGCGATTCTCCAAAGATTCACTCCTCAGGGTTGACTAGAGATTTGCAATTCAAATCAAAAAACTGATCTCATCATTGAGATCCTTGCAAAATTTTGAGAAGAATGAGTATACATTTGGCTGCATTCTAGATCTTGTGAATTTCAGCCTCCAAGGAATCTGGAAGATTCTTGGATATTCTCCTCCACTGGGAATCTGTAAATCTGCTACTCAAAAGGCAAATCCAACCTTGCCATTGCATTCCCTGTGAAAATCTGAGAAAATTTACTATAAACTTGATTACATTCTGATCAAATGAATTTTTACCTCCCCATGGAATCTCAAGGATTCCTCTCAGCGTCAAAAGATACCTATCTCAAAATCTGTGCCACTTGGTCCCACCTTGGGCTACTATGCGGTGCTCCACATTCCTTGGGTTCTCCATTCATTCTCCATTCTTCCCATTGTTAGTGTCAGTCTTTGCAGCCTTCCTCTAGTGATCAAACATGCTCTTACAAAATGATTTTAAGGTGTCAAAGTCAAATTTTGTCATTTCAGTGAGTCTTCAAGAAAAAATTGGTCATTAGGTATTAGGTCTAGGGTTTGCTTTTACTACTTTCAAAGTTGTCCAAATTTCAGTCCATGTCACCATTCAGCTAAGTGTACCATCATTCAGAGGGTTTTCATCATCATGTCAAGTTCCACTGGGTCATTTTACACCTTGTTCACGCTTCAGTTGCGCCTAGGTAATGTTCATTTCCCTCTCCTAGGGTTTTGAGGGTAATTTCTCTTGGATGGTCAAATCATCAGCAAAACTTGTATCCTGATGTTCATACACCTTCCCCTATCCTTAATGTACCTTATTAAACACTTCCCATCATTGAGATCCCCCAAATTCCTCATTTTTCCACAAACCCTAGTTTCTTGCTACAACTTGACAATTTTCTAGACTAGGCCTATGTTTTGCCATTTTGGACCCCTTCCCCTCACTCAATATTTGAAATTCCACTTTCCCCTACTTCCTCATTTCGCTTCATTTCGACAAATCCCCTATTCCACACATCGGGATAGGTTTTACTCAAATGATGTTTCTGAGCAAGAAAAGATGAATTTTGGAAAAATGAGAGAGTTTTTTTTCCACAATAGGCCAAGGAAGAAAAACCTCCTTCACTTTTTACACAGGTGTCATGGTTTTAGAGAAATGTCAAAAATACAGTTGCCTCAGGAGAATTGATGCGCCTCTGAAGTGACCTTGGGAAAATCAAGTATTATCCTAGCTTGGTTGGCAAAATGACTTGCTTAATGAATCAAATGATAACTATACACAAATATCTTTCCAATGAGCTATCATGATCTCAATTTGGAGTTGAGGAAGACCTTCAAAAGTTGACTGCAACAGCACTCTGCCTTTAGGCAGTCTCATTTGGCACATTTTGACCAGTCTTGGGAGATTTGATTTTTGATAGGGCAAATGAACTCCAAATTGAAAAATTCTAGTTGGGTTGGAAATTAGACTCAAATACCTTTCCAACGAGCTATCCCATGCCCAATTTTGACACCGGGAAGGCCTCCAAAAGTCTCATGGAAAAAGCGCGACGCATTGGGCAGGTGGCGCGGGGCACATAACTAGCGCAACGCATTGGGCTGCAATTTCCAGTGCAAATTTACACTGGCGTGGCGCATAGAGAAGGCGCGGCGCATTGGGTTTGTGGCATGGCGCATAGATCTGCCAAGCCCAATTTTATCCTAAACTCTCTCAAGTTGCCAAAATTTCTTAAATCTTCGAATGTGCAAGTAAGTCACCATCTCTTCATTGCTAGTGGAGGAGTTTTCTTTAAGGTTTATGGTGATTGTGTAAAGACAAATCAAACCCTACCTCTTGTATCTCTCAAAGGAAACAGTACCTATAGTTTGCACTGTTGTTTGGCCACCAATTCATTCCCTTACCTTGCTACTCCCTCACTCATTTTCCTAGTTTCTTCCCCTATTACCTAATTCCCATAATCCCAAAACAAAATCGTATATCCCTATCCCCAATCCTATTTTTCCAAAACCACAAAATTCCCTAAACCCTAATTGTTTTCCCAAAATCTAAATATCATTACCTAAAACCCCCTCATTCCCTCAAAAGCCCTACAAACAATCTACCCAACCTCTCATACACAGTTCTTCCATATTCCCTCCATAGCCCCTCATACAAACATACCTTTGGCAGCAAAAACCTAATCACCATAAATCTCATCAAGAAACCTCACACATTAGCAAGCATCGGAAGTCTTGGCTTGAAAGAGCCAACATCCACTTAGAGACACTATTGTCAAAAGCAAACAAGGACAAGGACATGCTCAGGCACATGAAAAACCATTATTGGGCACAAACTCATGTTTGCAAAGCAAGGATCAAAATCCTGAAGGCAAGACTAAGGAGGGCACTAAAACGACGCAAAAGGCATGATAGGCTCCAAATCCTGGTCGAAGCTTCTTTGGTTGAGTATGATACTTGATGATGGACCTTCAGTCCAAATTTAAGCAAATTTGGAGAAAAAATTTTCAATTTTGAATTTTTTGGCTTCAAAACAGATTTTCCTGCCCAACGCATAGCGCCACTTGGCGTGCGCTTATAATTGGGAGATCCTTTGGAGGAAAACTTTGTATTTCTGGATTTTTTATGAAAATTTATGCATGCTCATGAATTACCTAAGGATTTCATCAAGTTCTGGTTTTCCTAAAGGGTCAAAAACACACAAAAAATGACCTCTCTGCCACCTTTTTCACCTACAGGAAGCAATGTTGGGAGATTGAATTTTTGGAGGGGAAAATGGACACCAAATCCAAAAATTCTACTTGGGTTGGAAAGTAGACGGGCAGGGCTTTCCAATGAGCTATCATGGGCTCAATTTGAACTTCAGGAAGGCCCTCAAAATCAGCCTCAAAGGTGTGCTACGCATACAAGTTTCAGGCACGGCGCATAGGGAAATTTGGCCTATTTTTCACTCAGCAGCTCAGGATTTCGCCCAGTTTTGACTAGTTTCACTTTTTCATATAACTCTCGACTTATCTTGATGTAAATTCATGACTTTGATGTAATTTTGGCACATTGTTACTCATCCATGTAGATTCATTCACTAAAAAGTAAAAAGATAGTGAATGAATCAATTTCCTTTTATATAGAGGCAAGTTGTTTCATTGCCTATTTTTCAGTTCCTTGTTTAGATATGGTTGAAACAGCTCCTATAATGATGACCTCGACCCCTAGAGGCATGGGAAGGAGTTAGGCTTGTCTATATCATGTAATTGCTCAGTCATTTTCAGGGTTGGACACTTCGGATTGCTTGGCACTCCATTGTACATTTGATTTCTGCATTTTTGGCAAAGGAAAGACTAGGGTTTGCAACGCATTTTGGGATCCTTGTGGCTCTGTGTTTTGATGGTGTTCTTCTCTATGTAATTTGTGAGTTCACTGATATTTATGTGTACCATTTCCTTTCTCTTTTGCTTCTGAAATCAAACAAATGAGTGACAAAGGTAGAATTCATTAGCTTGTTGTGCTTTGCCTTATAATTTTGTTTAATTTCAATGTTTTCTCCAGTTTGAAGAGGATTCTTGATACCCTCTCGCCCTCTTCAGCTTCTCACCAGTTTGAGCCCTCCATCTTTACAAATCAAAGCATCAAAACGATTTCCTTTCTTGCCCCAATCAGAACTCTGCAAAACTGGCCTTCATCCCCGGACCCAAATTTTCCTTTCCCTTGATTCCAAAAAAACCCCCAAAAACTCAAATCAAATCCTTGCAGTTCATACCTAGCCTAAAATTAGTTTTTATTTCAGTAATCTCAAGCCCCATCGATTATCTTTTGCTGAGATTGACTCGGAGAGAGCCCTCCCCTGTCCTCGTAGGGCTAGCTACGAGGTTGAGAGTGGTTTGATGTTGGTCCTGGATACTACCTTTTCAGCCTGAGGTAAATCTAGGCACTAACACCCTTGCAAATTAAAGTCAGGTCTTTTAAATGTTTTTTTGGGAAAAGGTATTCATGAAATCGTCGTTGGCGCGCTGGTTAAAAATAAACAGTGGTTGAGGAGGGGTCGGGGGATCAAATCTACCCCTCCCATTTTAATACATAGAATGTTGAAGACTCTGTTCTAAGATGGCGTGGTTACATTGTAACCGTTGTTATTTAAAAATGGCACCGTTTAAATATGGCGGAGTTTTTTTTGTTCTTTTGTTTTGAGCATTAGCGTTAAATGGGGTCGTCGCATGGTGGCAGGTCGGCCCACGTGGCCACCGCGGGTTCGATACCTACAGACCTCCATATATATATTAAAAGTGGTATGGTAGGGCACGGGTCGGGTCCACTGGAGGTGGCCCGCCCACCACCCGTTAAAATATATGTGTTAACATTGTGCGGGTTGGGGTCGGTGGGGGTCATGGCCTATCGGCGCTTTTTTAATTAAAATTTGGTTTTTTTTTAATATATGTTTTGTCATATCGTCCGAAGGAGGTGGCACGGGTCATGGCTTGCCACCTAATTTAATATTTTTTATTTTTTTTAATAATAATAAATATTTTTTTTATTTTGTCTAATATAAGGGATATTAGACAAATTAAAGAAGCAACAATTTCGCCCTCTCTCGGGAGCTAGATTCCATGTCCGGGACTCGGTCAATTTGTAGGACATTTAAACCTGGCCCAGAGCCCAACTTTGACAGCAACTTTGACTGGCTCTTTCTCCCTCCTACAAGCTCGGATTTGAGTGTCGTTCGCACCGTTGGAATCAGGGTGACGAGCACTTCGGTATGCTACTGGGTTGGGAGCGTTATAACCACTTTGAATTTTGACCCTTTCTGAGTCCCCTAGGACTTCTACATTTGTCTAGAGCCACCTGGATCAAAGGTTGATCATTAGAACAAAAATGGCGAAGCCAAGGAAGAAAGTCTCCAATCCTCCTAAATATGTGTCTCCCTCAACCATTGAAATTGACGTCAATCAATTTGTGAAGGCTCCATTGTTCAATGGAAACTTTGATATATGGGAGGCAAGAATGAGGAATTTCTTAAAAACTCAAGGCATTGAACTCTGGAAATTGGTGATTGTTGATAGCATGATGGATGGAAAATCCAAGGAACATAATACAAGAGTAATGAAAGCAATCTTAAATGGGCTACCTGATTCTATGAAGGTCAATTTTGAAAAAAAATTGTCAGCAAAAGGATAAACTTCATGATCTTCACTCAAAAGGAGTGTTGGCAATGATCTCTAGTCAATAAAATGATGGAAAACAAGAAGGGAATCAAGAGCCCATCAAGGAAGCTGAAGATAAGAGTGATTACATCAAGGCTAAAGAAGACCTAGAAGATGAAGAGAATGAAAAAGATTTTGAAGA
The DNA here is from genome assembly GCA_031772625.1 of Pinus tabuliformis. Classification (NCBI taxonomy): domain Eukaryota; kingdom Viridiplantae; phylum Streptophyta; class Pinopsida; order Pinales; family Pinaceae; genus Pinus; species Pinus tabuliformis. The sequence goes on from CM062819.1 coordinate 829,214,477, forward strand.
ATATCTCCTCACTAAACTTATGATTTCCGTGGAAGAGATTAACAATTTGAAAAACGAAAATGGGGAACTTAAGAAGAAAGTGCAAGTTGGTAACCAAGATAAGACAAGGAAGGAAGTTGACCTGGTCAAGCTTCAAGTACAAGAAAGAGATGAGGAGCTCCCCAATATTAAGGAAGAATTTCATCAAAATAAGAGAAAGCATCATGAAGAAGTCATATCCATGACAAATCAATTGGATAAGGCAAAGAAATGGGAAGATACCTTGTCAAGCCACCTTGAACAAAGGCACTTAAGCTTGAACAACTTGAAGCAGATATTGGTCAATACAAGGAAGAGGTCTCCTCCCTTAGATCTCAACTAGAAAAAGAGGGGAAACAAGAACAAGGAGCTGAGAAGGTGATGGAAGCTTTGACATTCATAGAAGGACAAGTTGATGAAGCAAAAAAGGAGAGAAACACCATGATATGCCAACTAGAAGAAAAGGATGATGACATCGCCAAGTTAAAATCAAAAATCACTTCTCTTAAGGCCCAATCGTGTGAAGCAACCAAGATGAAGGAAGAAATGGAGATCATTCTATCAAAGAAGGATGAAGAATGCAATAAAATGAAGGAATAAATTGACTTTCTTAAAAAGGAAGTTGACTTGCTAAATAAGAACTTGAAAATTACTCAAACTTTAGATGACATCCTAAGTCATCAAAGGTCTCTCCTTGATAAATTAGGTCTTGGCTATGCAAGTGAACCCTCAAGCAAGAATGATGCAAACCATAATGCTTCAAACAACAAGGATGTGAGGAAGCTTGGAAGAAATTGATGCTCCCAGTTCCAGCAAAGGCAACGAGAAGAGTCAAGGCAACTATGGAAGAAACCCTCCTCCAAGAAGAAATGCAGATGGTGTCAAGGATGCAAGAATCAATGGTTATCATCAAGGGATCCCAAGGCAAAAAGACTTCAAAAATACATCAAGGAAACCTTCTTCTCCCAAGTACCAATGTATATTTCTTGGTTATTGCTATTCTTGTACAAACTTTGGGCACATGGAAAAAGATTGTAGGGCATATCACAAAGACATATTTAATTGTCCCTGTCAGTCCCCGTCAATCTACAAGAATAAATTTTGCAAGAATAAGTCATGAATTCTTATTCATGAACAACATAGAGTGCTTCAAGTGTCATAACATTGGACATATGTTAGGTGATTGTAACTTGACTTGGGCCCCTACACAAGGAAAAACCATGCCAGAGAAGAAATTTATACAAGTATGGAGAAGGAAGCAAATTGAATCTGGAAGTCCCTTGAACACTCTATCCAACAACACATGTTGTTGACTTGATGAATTCATCCTTGATATTCCAAGTATTTGATGGGGAGACTCTACCACAAGGAAGACCATGCATACATTTAGGGGAAGATTATGATGACTAAGCATTCTTGCAGAAGCTATCCGTGAATGGGCCCTATGAAATCCTTGATGAGCCACATGGACAGTCATCCTTTGATAGATCATCTCTCGGGAGCATTTCCATTAAAGAACATGATCCCTTATTCATCCATGAACTACTTGATCACTAAGAAGGTAATCTTTCATGAGTAAGAGGAAGTCGTGTAGACAGGGGGAGTTGGTTCATCACATGAAGAATTTAAGCACATCTATCATGGACCACATTGTCAAAAATAAGAGCACCGTGACAGCGGGAGGAACATACCTATGAAGAACTACTAGTCGTGAAGAAAAGAAGAAGCTTGACAAGGGGAGTACTTGGGCACCCCATTTTCCATTGATGTCAAAGGGGGAGAGAATATTTGAAAGGGCTAGAATATTTCCATCAATGGAAAAGGGGGAGATTGTTAATCTAGGTTGTCATTGATGTCAATAATTGATTGTTGACATATCAGTGACTGGATGGCAAATATTCTTGAAGATGCAAGAAGATGACTACAACTCTTGTTTAATTTGATGAAGTGTCAATCATGCTTCTTGATTACATGTCTATGATAAAAGACTACATAATGACTTATGTGGAACATAAACATGATGGCACGCCCTACCTCCAATGATCTTCATGATGACAAACTTCCAATATGTTGAAGGAAACAAGGTGATCAAGAAGTCAAGCATGATGATGGCCCTACATTGAAGAAGGAAAGAACATAATAATGATGACCCTATGAAGACAAGGACATGACAAGGACAAGATTACTAAGAAAGGAATCACCATGAAGAAGCCCTACACTTTATTTATGCACTCATAAAGGACCGGTCACATTAAAAATTATTTTTCACCTCCTTAGAAGTAGAATCTCACCATGGGACCTTCACCATCTTAAAGAGCATAAGTTTTCATTTTCAACAAGATAGTACTCAGCCTGAAACTCCAAGCGGTTTGGGAGAAGTGAATTTTTTAAGTTAAGTTATTAATTCTGGACATGGAGCCAACCTATGCTAGAGTCCTCATGTTGGCCTACCGATAGAGACATGCCTATTCATTTAGCATGACAAAAACCCTATATATTTGGCCTCTGACTTCATTCTTTCACTATAATTTTCGATCAAGATTTCAGAGAAGATACAAAACAACAAAAAGAGTTCACAACTCACGAACTAAGAAGGTCGAGGAGGAGAGTTTAGGTTAAATCTGTGATTGGATTAACTTGAATACCTCGAACCTGTAGAAGTGGAAACCTCATAACCTTACCTATGAATTCGGATTGGTGATCAGTGTTAGAGACTCATTGAAATATTGTTGTGAAGTGAAGGCCTCGGGATCAGACTTGAGCATATCTATGACAAGAGAACAGTCAGACTAGATTAGAACCTCAAACCGAAGGGAAAGTCTACTATGGAGTGCTCAAATTAGTTGTAGAGGCTCGGACTTGCAGTGACACTTGTCTATAGCTCAGATTTGTGACAGTTCTGCTCGTGGAGCTTAAACATTGAAGAAGGACGCTCATACAGTCATCCTTCTAGTTCAGAATAATGTTGTGGAGAGGCTTGAAGGTGCTTGGACATGTGGTTATCCTGTGGTGGATCGAAGGCTTAGTTTCAAGCTCAGACAAACCTATTAGAGGCTCATTAAATCTCCGACCTGCGGATAGTTACAATGGAATGCTCGGATTTGTGGAAAGTGACATGTGAGGGCTCATACATGTGATCAGTCACCTTGGAGGCTTAGTTTTAGGGCTCAGTGTTATAACCTCACATAGTGATTTAGACTTTGGTTGGAATACATCACTTCGGTCATCAAGGTTTGGGTATCTCTGCCTGGAAGTATATTTCAGACCATCACTATGGTGCAGAATAATAATTGGTGCAACAACCCACACTATAGAAGCTCAGTTGTTTGACTATGGTGTAAGATCCTTGACTGTGATATGAAATAGCTCGCACTAAGGTGCAGTTTTAGTGGCTCGACTACATTCAACATTGGGCATAGTTTTGGAGCTCGGAACATTGTGAAGACTTCAACCTTAGACTTCATTTTTGGACCAAAATTTGAACCATATTCTCGGTCCTGTAGCAGCATATCAAAATTCGGATCAGTAAATTGGTGCAGCATGGTGCCAGAATATTATTGCTGAAGTTTTGGTGCAGTAAGGACATTGGTGAAGTTGTGGTGCAAAAGTCTTGGTGCAGTACTAAAATCTTGGTGCAATGTTGAAGTCTTAGTGCAAGAACATTGGTGCAGAATTGATGAAGAAGTGTGGTGCAGAATAGATGGTGCAGTATGGTGTATAAATCCTTGTGTAGAAGTATTGGAACAGTTTGAACAGTGGTCTAGTGCAGTGTGGTGCAAGGACATTTGTAAAGAAGAATTTTCACAATCTAGTGTTGAATTCTTGGTGCAACAATGGTCCAATAGTCTTGAGATAATATGGTGTTGAAATATTGGTGCAGTGCAAAAGTAATGGTGTAAACTTTGGTGCAGACTTTTGGAGGTAACTTGAAGTAATCTTTGGGACTAACCTTGGACCATATTTGAAGAAGGTGCAGAACTATTATTAGAGCTAGTGTAGAACTTGGTGCAGTTCATTGAAGACACATTGAAGTGTTGTATTGAAGATCATAATGCAGTGTTGATGTCATGATGAGGTAACTTGAAGAGATTGATTGGATATTATAAATAATAGTGGTGGCACTTTCTGTATGACAAGATTGTCATTGATGATGTGACGTGGAGACTAAGTGAAGGGATAACTAAAGATTGACAGGGTTCGGTGAAGAAGACTTTGGGACCTGTGAAACCAAACATCTCTTGACAAAGTGAAGCTATAGGATTGGTTTCCTTGGAGTTGGTGCTCCTAAACTCAAGGTTGGTGCCTTGGATAAGATAGGGTCGAAGCCCTAGAGGTCGGAGCCTCACTAAAGTCCAAGTAGGTGCTTGGCACATCCCAGGTTGGAGCCTGGGTGTCTTCTTCTAGGGTTGGAGCCCTACCTATATTGTATTTGATTCATTTTAAAAATTATATTAATAAAATCATTTATTTATATTGTTCATTTTGTGTTCTAAATATAAGTGATCTAACTGGTAAAAGTAACAATTGAAAATAAATATTGATTCACCCCCCCCCCCCACCTCTTAGTATTTCCAACACATACTACCACATTTGTTTTTCCATGTTCACAATGTAAGGGTCGTGTTCAGTAGGAATCCATTTTTTGTCAATATATTCCTCTTTGCATGCCATATGTGAGCAATCAACTTTCCATTCGAATGATCCTAGAAACCCTGTCAAACATAATTACATTTTCACACACACACATACACACATAATCATGTATGCAATACATAAGTACATGTGTGATAAAGTCAGGGTTAAGAGAAGTCCCTTCTATTGGCCATCATTTCCATGGAATCAACCATCCTACTTGTTTGTCACATTACTGTTATGTGGCAAATTTCTAACCATTTACATTTGCATTTATGCCTGTTATCATGTTCATGTCAATTTTAGCAATAGTACTTAGTATGTAACTTATATACTGCTCCCTTCTCGAATATATGTGGCTTCTATGCCACCTCAACCAACTTGCTCCAAGGCCCCAAGTATGTAAATAAAAGGGAATTTATAAAATAAGCAATCAATGCAATAGGAAAAATAGAAAACAACATCGTAAAAAGAAATAGAATCCATAACCATAATTGTAAGATAAAACCACACAAAAAATAGCATTTCCATGCATACGCAGCAATCAATTAATAGTCAATCACAAACTTGAATTTTAAAGGCATAACATAACAATTTCAAAATAAGTAGTCCAAAAATTGACTCAATGTCCTGAGTCCAATACTCATGGCACTCTCGGCCATCATACCGTGCATATACAGGTATAACAAAATCATATTCCCTTCTTTTTCGGCTTGTGGGGACAATCTCATTTTAGGTGCTCTTCCCCAAAATACCAACACAAGATGGGTTTCGTTCCCATCTCAATCTTGAGGGACCTTTTCTTTCCATCATCACTTCTCTTTTCCAATGGTTGAATCTAGTACACCAATTCCTACAAGCATCCTTCCAATTCATAGTTCCAATCTATTAGTTCTTTTTGTTGCCTTCTAAGGTTCTTTATCTCTGCATTACAAATCTTGAGCTCCATTTCCAATTCCTTGAGTTGAGCCTTCAAGTATTCAATTCTTTCCATGTGCTACCACACACACCCAATTGTTATTTCATAAAAGAAAATAAAAATACATATATCAGTGATCATCTTACCAAGTTAACTCAAACATGTTGTCATGTAGTTGTTCACACATCAATACGATTGTTATCAATTATACCTCACAATCAAACCAACATCTATATAATCTTGCTTTCAAATTCAGAAACACACACGCACACACAAATGTATATGCATGTTAGTCATAAATATCATCTTACAATTGCAATATTATAATCCAATTTGTGATTCATACTAACAAAGTAATGCAATTCAGCCTCTTTTTTTTAATCGAGACTATCATTACCATTTTAAATCGGTTGTTAAAGCACTTTAGGAAGGTTTGACCCTCTTATTAAGGCCTATAGTCCTAGTACCTGCAATCTCATAGTTTGTTAGGATACCACATCAAATCGGTGTGCATTAATTCTTGAATTTTCGCATTCATAAGAGAATGCATCCCATGACCTGCAGACAATCTCAATTAGCACATAATCCTTCTATATTCAATGCCATTCTAGGGTTGGATGTCTTGCATTTAAGGAAATTATTTAAAAATCTATAATCAAATAAACCCTAATTTATCTTATAATTTTAGCCCTAATTTCCATTGCTTATCACATGTTATACCCAAATCCCACCAATAGAAGAAGCAATATAAGGTTTCTTCCTTTATCCAAAACTTGGCCAAAATTTACAGCAAAGTCTATGACATACTTAAGGAAACACAAGATAAGTACAATGCATTACATGATGGACATCAAATACCTCCTCATTTTTAGGTTGGTGACAAAGCTTAGTATCATTTTCACCAAAAAAAAGTTCAAAAATCAACAAAATAAAACTCAAGTCAATCCAATATGAGCAATATACCACCATGTGGCAGGTTTCCTAAGTGCCTTCAAAATGGTTTTTCTACCTCAGTTTGCTATCCTTGATTGGTGAGTGTTAATTAGGTCAAGTTGCATGATCCTCAATATTTGAAGGAATTAATTTTAGTCACACGTCAATACACCAACATCCCTCATTTTCAGCCTCCTTTGCTTGTAGATACACTGCTTGATTTACTAGACATTGTAGAAACATAACTTACTTAGTGGTATGCACAAGATTTTTACCCACTCGATCCAAGCATTATCCTAATCATTGTTTGAGTAGTAATTCCCAAATCTATGCAAAAATTACTAATTAGGGACAATTTCCTCAAGGAAGAAGAACTATGAAACTTGGTCAAATGGACCTTGTCCAAATATGTATCATATATGTGCTTTGCCTTTTGCATTTTTTCTTGTATAGCTGACTTCATAAAAATGAACCCTCAACTAAATTTTGTATTTTCACCTTTGTACATCTAGGAGACTTGGTCAAATATGTTTCCCAACAATTTTGCATTCTATACATAATACATGCATACATAGACACACACACACACATATAAAGAGTGTGCAACATGTATAGTTATGGAAATCTCCTTTGAACTGTGTGTATATCAATGATAGATAGAGCTATAATATTTTTGGTATTTTATAATCTAGATGGAACAACATTCCTAAAAGTTTCTTTGGTCTAATTTTCTATTAGCATTCGGGACCACAAAGGGAAAGATACTGGGCCAATGAGACAAATTCCTTTAACTCTGTCTAAGGTAATATGCTACCAAATAAAAATGGGCCCATTGGAAAATGAAGAAACTAAATGAAAACACTAATAGTGTATCAATAAGAAGCAAATTTTTGCCATAATGGAAGATATTATACCCTCTAACCAAATGGCCAACTTTAAATCTAACCACTACCATAATCATTATTTGAGTATAAAAGTAAGGATGTATATATTTTACCATGCATATTTTATATAGTACACATAGGGGCAATCCAACTATTGTGAAATATGGTACTTAGTGGGATAGGAATTTAGATTTTGCATTGAATTTTCCAAACTAGCCTTGCCAACAAAAATTAAGAGACAGGAAAATAAATTCAAACTCCTACAGTCTATTTTGTCTTTGCAAAATGTTTAGGGGACCATTGAATTCAAGTTGGTTCTTGAGTAGTTGATTTTGTGCCCTCAGTGCAGGTCCTATAAGCGCATATGAAATTTTCTCTTATTTGACATTTGAGATTCCATTGGCCATAGATCTCAGAAGCTTGGACTCTTCCTCCAATGACAATATATCTTGAGTGGTTGAAGGTGTCTTAGCCTCTTTCCCACATGTCTTGGAAATCTCCTCTTTCAACGGATCTTGATTGGTTATGGGTTATATTCCTGAAGCCTTCATATTTCTCTCCATCTCTTTGGGGAACAACCTCTTGAAAGCAAGAAGATAAAACTATTTTGTGAACCCCTCTTGATTTCTAGCCCCACAGACCATGGTGGTATGCTTGTTATCCAAGAAGTTAGTCTATTGATATTGGAAAGGATGAATTGTTGAGATGGATTCGAATTGACTGCAAATCATATATTTTACAATTTTATTCCCTCCCTATTTATGATATGGATTGCACCAAAGAGTATGGAAAGGAAGCATAAGTTTTCCATCATGAGACTCTTGTTATTTCAGTTAGCTTATCTAGAAACCTAGACACAGTTGAATTCCTTTTCCTCGCATAATTCACAAGTTGTTTTAAATAGAGTAAAGCCAATTTAATGTTACAAAATTGGATAAACAAGTTTTGATTGAAGACTTGTCCTGGGCTTGGTTTGATCCTATCATGTTTATACCAACAATTAGACAAGAAAGCATAGTATCATTAGAAAATTAGTATAAATTTTCGCTCGATGACCTAGTATGGGCAAGTCAGAGACCTCAACTTTAGTCATCACAATCCACTAATTAGGACAGAGTATGGATGTATAATTCAGACTAAATAATTCACTAAAGAGATCAAAGAAAATATCAAAGAAAGGCATCTAAAACCCAAAACTTTCTCTTCAAAATGTGCACTATGAAAGTTGAGGAATCACCCCACAATAGTCAATACATTATTTTTTTCAATGTTTCATCAAAATATATGAGACTTGAAGTTTGAAGGAACTATAAACTTTACAAAAAACCAGTGATGAAACCCTAAATACAAAGAGAAGAAGAATTTTTTAGTGATGAAACCCTAAATACAAAGAGAAGAGGAATTTTTTACAATGTGTTAAAATTAAGAAAAAACTATGTTAGAGTCCTCTATCAATAGTGTAACAATTGATTTATAAAGGTGTCCATCAAATTACAAATTTCAGATTCATATGTGACACTTCAATTAAGTTTCTTGGAAAATAACCTTAGAAGGGAAATGGAACTTCTTAACATGCATTCAGATCGTATTGAAATAGAGACCAAGGTCCAAAGATGAATTCAAGTTAGTAACCACAACAAAAGAGTGTCTTGGGCCAAGTCTTCAAGTTCTACTTATATCACTCCTATAATGATATAAGGAAAACAATCATAGTAAAAGCAGCTACATCCTGTGGTAAAAGTATTTTTTCTAGGTTACAGGATGCATGGCCACTCAAACAACGAATACATAAAGCAACAGAATTCTAACCAACCAATGGTTTTAGTCATAGAGAAGTAGCTAGAAATGGAGGGGAAGGATGAAATTGTACTTTTAAATCCCATTGCATATTATCATCACTTGGTCTTTGTTATGCGATGTTCAAACTACAAGGAGTAGTAAAAAGGATTCGGTATGTCAACTATTAGTTGACACTGTACGATTTCCTGTGACATCCAAACACCCTTAGTTCAACAATATAATGTAAACAACAGTTATTAACAACATATGTTGTGTTACATTTTCCATCAAGCCTTTCATTGATGTCATAGAATGCACTGCTGCTCCAATGGATGGTTGTGACTTGCTTCTTGAGACTCCATATCAAATAAGATTGCAATGCCTTCTAAGATGGGTATAACAAGATATATTGGTTGAAAAATACATTACTAGATATAAAATTTTACCTTTTTTGCTACACTAAAACTCACATTCACTCGCATAAGAGAGCCAATAGATCTTGTTCTGGGGGATATCAAATTAATTTTCAAGACAAACTTCTTTGGCATGAAAAATTTCTCCACGTTTGCTTTAAGAAACCCACTTTGATATTTTTTTCTAATCTATAAACCTGCTACGTTCCATGTGCACGAAACTCAAAAGTACATATCTTATATAATATGTTTGGCAAACATGATAACTCATTTGATTATGCAATCATACAAGTTTATTTTGGAATAGGTCATGTCAAGATGAATATAGAAACCTCTAATGTTAAGCAAGTCCTGAGCAACATTGATAAAAGGCAACAAAATTTACCACATCGATTCCACATATATGCCCCAGGGGGGCAACTGGAATACTATTCTATCCAATTTCAATCATGAAAATCCTAGTTTTTAAAAACCAATTTCATCCTAAGTAATCAGTAGTTATGTATCACCAATATTGGTAGAATTTATTAACAAATTACATATCTCCGTTGCATTAGGAAAACCCTTACTCTAGGCACAAACAAGACTCACAACAATACATTATGAAAGTCAATCATATAAACCCTACCAAATCATGGAGAAGGGGGTTAAATAAAAGATCTTACTATACTCTTGTGATTATAGGGAAACTCGTCGAAGATCACAATTCATTGTAAACTATTGCACGACATTATCTAACTTTTTATTTCAGAAACACAAATAATAATAATAATGATAATTGTACATAAGTTCCTTAAATACTGAAAGCATCTATGCAGTCCATATCCCATTCGGTAGGAAATATTATAATTAATTGCATTCTTAGTTAGTTATAATACTCAGGAGCTAGAGCTCCACTCCTTTCCAGTGGTTCTAACCTTGAGCCTCCTACTTAGTTAATTTTTAGTAGGGTGCTAACTTATATTAAAAATTATAGGTTTAAACCTTTGGTCTTCCTTTCCTTTTGTGATAGAGCCCAATAGGTCCAAGTGTTGAACCTAGGGGCTCTGATACCACTTTGTAACACACCCCCTTGTCTAATCAAAGGTGGTTACTATGTTAACCCAACCCTAAAAGCGTAGTTATGAGAATGGGTTAAAAAAAAGATTAAATCTAAGATAACTATGATGCAAGTTATACTTTCTTTCCTCATTGCCACATCATGTCTTTATGGGTTTTAGTATGGGTATTATCCATGAAAACCTAGGACTTTTACTATTTATCCTCATCCATGTTGACCAAAGACAGTTTCTAATTGCAGAACTACAAATCATAATCAATGTTGAAAAAGATATTTCTAAAACAAATATCCATAAAAGGAATAGTATCATATATGTTTTGTTGAGAATTCCATGTGTATTTGATATAATGAATATGGTTTCGACATTGTAACTAGCTATTCAAAGCATTATAGAAAACGTGTTCTCTGAGATTGACCTGACATATTCACTATTCTCATTGTAGTCTCTCAGAACTGTCAGAAAAGTTGTTTAACAAAATTTTAATTTTTATCTTGTTGATTCCAAAAGAACAACGAGCATAGAGGCGTCTTTTCACATTTATTTAAAAAAAACTTCATTAATATAGCAATATAGTAAAAGATAACATGTTCTTTAACAAGCTCTATATAGATCTTTCCCATTGGAATAACTTGGGTTTTTAAGACTACAAGTTCTCTGGTAGTTATGGGAAAATATATACAGTACCTCTCATTAACCTATAGATGGTGGATCTATGGCCTATTCATCTTATCAACATGGATGCTTACTATGGAATAAATCTTAATGTTTCTGCAATTTTCAACAAACTAAGTTTAGGTTTCTAATGCTCTGTTTCGATTGGTTTCAAAGTTGGTGTCTTTGCTTGTAATGTTGAGATCATGTCTAGCAAAAATTCAATTGCAATATGTCCCTACATATCTATGTTCAATACGACCAATCTCAAAAAATAATCAACAACACTTTATTATACCAGCAAAATAGCATAATCTGCCTTTTAAATATGCAACATGGCCCTCTATAGTTTTTTGGTTTTTTAATGCCAAGAAAAAGGCAAGTTGGGACTAATTTCTTACTTATCATGTTGTCTCCTCAAGAAAATAGTAAACATATCACTCCAAAAACAACTAATCACTCCCACAGTCTTGTGGGTGAATTACTTCACTATGGGATGGTAATATATGGCTGAAAGAAAACTAAGAGATGGTTGTAGAAGGCATACCCTTTTCTCTACAAATAAGATACAATATAACTAGTTGATGTAACTATAACTAAATTCCTCCAACAAGATTTTTTATTTGGTGTTGTTGGTAGATATCAAATCCCATGGGTTTTTACTAGTCAAAGGGGTTGATGGCACCACTACGCAATGCTCTCACATACATGATTAAGCCAGGAACCATTCAACGCCTAGTTGAAAACATGGATGAGTCTATGCCTAGGCATAAAATGTTGTAGTCTATGTTCTACATAGTAAGAATCGCCAATAAACAAATGAAACATTGTAGTTACTACACAGTAAGGCAATCCAAAATGGATTGGGAATTAGGATTGTTGTCACTTTTGTGATTAAGTGATCAATAGAATTGGCAAACATGAGAGACGGCACCAGTGAACTGAAGAAAGCATACAAAAAATGAATCATAATAATGGTTGTTGTGCGAATTAATTAATTAACCGAGAACTAAGCATGCATACAAAGAACCCAAAAATTTTAGTAATTACATAGAAAACCACAATCACAGATTCAACCATAGACACAGAGATATACCCTAGAAACTCAAATGAGAAAAATGACATTGAATGGATTTGCTCAACCTTGTTTTTCTCAGTAATCACAGAATTGAAAGGTGTACTCCACAAAAGATTTTTCTTATCTGTTGCACCTATGGTTTTACAATATCGTCAATTATATTCGAAACTGATGGTAAATATTAATCAATAGTGAAATATCCTCTCCATGTGTTGAAATATGGCAACAAGAATATTCCAATTTAATTTGTCCTTGAATTAAATTGTGAATTAAAATAGAATTTAGTCTTAACAGCTACTTGGAAATAATTAATTAATTAATTTTAAATTAATTAGTTGGAGAAATTAAGGAGATAAGATTGAGTTATATTTGAGTTGTAATTAGTTAACTCAATTTACTGAGTTAATTCCAGTTAAATTAGTTCCAAACTGTTTGAGGAACTAATAGTGAGTTAACAGTGAGTTGATGCATTAATGCACTCAACTAGTGCTACTCCAGTTAACTGAAGATTCCCTCATCAGAAACTCATGCATGTCCATTCTGAGAAAGACCCAGTTGAGATTAATGTTCAAGGACAGTGTACTATCAGTTGCATGTGTTTTCTCATGGAGAAAACTCATGCATGAGGTCAAGGATTCATCCTTGAGGATTGTGCATTTTTGAAGGCCTGGTTTTCCACTTGGTAATAGGCAAATCATCCAGAAGGAATAGCGCAAAGAAATAGGAGCTTGGAGGGCAGAGAGGAAGGCTGGAGAGAAGCCAAGATTGCCTATGAGCATCTGTGAGGATTGTACTGAGAGCTGGCTAGCTGTGACAGTTAAGGCTTTGTATAATTCCTATGTATTTCCACCATGTATGATAATACAATAGTGTGCGGTTTTTAGCTGAGGCTTTCCCCAAAGTATTTTCATGTGTATTGTGCCATTGATTCTTCTTCTTCTAGTTATATTGTTCAGCTCGATCTTTAAGCTTCTGCAAATTGATAATAGAAGTAGGTTATAGTATTCTGCTTTGATTTATATTGCATTATCGGGTTAACCTATCACAGATTTTCTACATGGTATCGAAGCTGTGAATAGTATATTGAGAAGAGAATTCGAAGTTTGAAGTTCGGGATTGCAGGTGCAAATCAAGTCCATATCATACTTCAAGGTTGGCCAATGGCATTCTATGGCTTGAGACTCAAGTATGCCTTGGAAGGTAGCTTGAATTACATAGCATGGAAAGATAGAATGAAGGTTGTATTAGAAGATAACAGCTTGAAGGAATTCACTGATCAAGAAATCCCAAAGCCAGCTTCAACTAATGCACAAGAGTTGGTTGAGTGAAAGAAGTGTGTGGCGAAGGCAAGACAGATCATCCTTGAGGGAGTTCGAGACCATATTGTCTCGAGTCTCCATGGGAAGCATACTCCATTTTCAATGTGGAAGACATTGAAGGACCTCTACTAGAACAGTAGTGACCAGAGGAAATTGGCGCTCAAGGATAAGCTTCGAAGAATCAAGATGGAGAAGGGCAATACTATTTCCAAATATCTGAACAAGCTCACCACCTATAGAGATGAGCTTGGAAGTGTAGGAATAACTACTACCGATGATGATATGGTGAGACTCGCTCTCCTTGGCCTTCTAAAGAGTTGGAATAGCTACCATGACTCTGTGAATGGAAGGGGGAAACTGCCGGATTGGGAACGATTGTGGTCATATTTTATGCAAGAGGAGATTAGGAGGAGCACACGAGATGGTTCTTCATCCAAGAATGATGATGAAGAAAATCTGGCCTTAGCAAGTAAGGCAAGGAAAGGGAAGGGGAAGTCTTCCCATTTCAAATCGAATTCTTCTCATGGAGAGAAGAAGGGTGACATGTCTAAAGTAAGATGCTTTAATTGTCACAAGATGGGACATTATGTGACTAATTTCCCATCGAAGAAGTCCAAGAAGGGATCCTCGAAGGATCGGAAGGTGGGGAATTAGCCTCTCAGTTCGAAATGGACTTTACCCTCATCGCATGCATGGTGTCATCGATGATGGGTTGTGTCTGGTATCTTGACAGTGGAGCCTCATTCCACATGACCGGTGATAAAAATTTATTCAGTGCCTTGGAGGAGAAAGACCTCAAGATGCGCATAGAGATGGGTGACGATGGAAGGTATAGTGTTTCAGGAGTGGGCACGGTTGCTTTTCAGAGGGAGCATGGAGCTCCTCTCACCTTGATAGATGTGATGTATGTGCCTAGACTGAAGAAGAACTTGGTATCAGTCACGATGTTGGAGGACAAAGGCTACGATGTTGTATTCAATAAAGGAAAGGCGTTCCTAAGACACATAGCCATGGGTCAGACCAAGGGATAGGAATTAGGGTGAAGAATCTCTATAAACTAGAGGTAGATTATTGTGCAGCATTGAGTACGAAAGCAGAATTGGTGCAAAGCCAAGACATTGGCGAGTTGTGGCATAGGCGGTTGGGCCATTTTCACCATGGGGCTTTGAAGATAATGCAGCAGATATCTATAGGACTTCCCAAAGGTAAACATGAGTAAGTTGACACATACAAAGGTTGTACCTTGGGAAAGTACACCAAGTCTTTCTTTCATGATCGAGACAGTCGAGCAGAGGCTATCTTAGAGCGAGTTCATACTGATTTGTGTTGACCCTTCTCAACGGCATCCACAGCGAAGCAAGGGTATTATGTGATTTTCATTGATGACTATTCTCGTAAATGATGGATTTATTTCATGCAGAAGAAGGACCAAACTTCCACAAAGTTTTATGAGTTCAAATCTTTGGTCGAGAAAGATTCAGGGAAGAAGATCAAGGCCTTGAGAAGCGACAACGGTGGAGAATATGTCTCTCAAGAGTTTAAGGACTTCTGTGCAGCAAAAGGAATTAAACGAAACTTGACAGAACCTCATAACCCACAGCAGAATGGGGTGGCTGAGAGGAAGAATAGAAATATTGTAGGGGCAGCACGGGTAATACTGCATGACTAAGGCCTACCACTTCACTTGTGGGCTAAGGCATGCAACACAACGATCTGTTTGCAAAATAGAAGCCCGCATCGCATACTTGGGATGAAGACACCAGAGGAATCTTTCTCCGGTAAGAGACCAGATGTGGGTCACTTCGGGATCTTTGGCTCATCGGTATATTTCCATGTGACAAAGGATGCATGGAAGAAGCTTGAGCTGACAATAGAGTTGGGGATATTTGTGGGGTACACTGATACACCTCACAACTATTAGGTGTACTTACCTACCAGTCGGAGGACAGTGGTTCGCAGAGATCTTAAGTTTGATGAGCAGAAGGCCATGCAAGTTTCACTTGAGAGGGAGTTCCAACTACAGGATGTGGAGGAACTATTGATTCCTAAGGAGGAGGAGCCTCAGACTGATGCGGAGCAGTCGCATGCAGAGGTTCCAGGAGTGGAGGCATCCACTCAAGCAGAGTCTTCCAGAAATGGACGGAAGCGCACAAGAGAAGCTGACAGACTGTTGGAGGATGCGAGAGAGAATGTGGGAGCACCATCTTCTCAGTGCAGACAGAGGAGGTCACCTGAGAGGTACACTGGATACATGGCCCTTACTGGGGAATGTGTTGTGACCGAGCCATCTTCCTTTGAGGAAGCAGTGCAGCAGCCGATTTGGGTTGATGCTATGGTGGAGGAGTATGACTCCATAGTTCGTAACAGTGTCTGGGATGTGGTTCCAAGACCAAAGAACAAGTCAGTTGTGAGTTCCCGTTGGCTTTACAAGGTAAAGCATGCTGCTGATAGTAGTGTGGAGAAACATAATGCAAGATTTGTTACCCGTGGCTTTTCACAGGTCAAGGAGATTGACTATGATGAGACTTTTGCTCCTGTCGCAAGGTACTAATCTATAAAATCTATGTTGGCACTATCAACAAAGATGGGTTGGAAGATCCATTAGATGGATGTGAAGACTACATTCCTCAATGGCCAGATTGAGGAAGAGGTGTACATAGAGTAGCCGGAAGGTTTTGAGACCTTCGATCATGAGTCACATGTGTGCCAACTCAAGAGAGTGTTGTACGAGCTGAAGCAAGCACCTCGTGCTTGGTACACCAGGATAGACAACTACTTCACAAAGAGTGAAGCAGATGTGAACCTGTACCACATCATGGTGAAAGGTAAGTTGTTGATCATCGTACTTTATGTTGATGATCTCATATTAACTGGTGATGATCAGTTGATCGTGTCTTGCAAGGAGGAACTTGCAAGAGAATTCGAGATGAAAGACATGGGTCTCATGCATTACTTCCTTGGCATGGAAGTGTGGCAGAAGACGGGGAGTTGTTTGCGTCTCAAGGCAAGTATGCCAATGAGATACTCAGGAGATTCCACATGGAGAAGTGCAATCCCATGCAGACTCCTCTAGCAGGTAACTGGAGGAAGGAGGTTGTTACTTCAAGAGAAGTGGTAGAGGCTACTATATACAGGCAGCTTGTGGGTTCATTGATGTACTTAATGAACACACGACCAGATTTGTGCTATGCGGTGAACCAGTTGAGTCAAGCGATGGTTCAGCCTACCAAGATGTTTTGAAAGGCGGAAAAGCATGTATTGAGATACCTCAGAGGCACATCTCAGTATGGATTATGGTATGGATAGACAAAGGGAGTGAAGCTACAGGGATTCACTTATGCAATTTGGGAAAGGAGTCCATCAGATCGGAAGAGCACATCAGGATGGATTTTCAACCTTGGGTCAATGGCAGTTTCTTGGTACAACAAGAAACAGAGATCGATTGCACTCAGCTCAGTAGAGGCAGAATACATGGCTACAAGTTAGGCAGCATGTGAGGCCATCTGGATGCAGAAAATCCTAGTTGGTTTGTTTTATCAGAGGATGGATCCAACTGTGATCTATTGTGATAATCATAGTTGTATCAAATTCTCTGAGAATCCAGTATTTCATGATAGGTCCAAGCACATCAACATCCGGTATCATCATCTCAGAGACTATGTAGCAAGGAGGATCATGTTGCTGCAGTATATTTCGACAGAGGAGCAAGATGCTGACATTTTGACAAAGGCATTGTCAAAGTGTAAATTCGAGTTCCATAGAGACAGGATCGTGGTGGCAGATAATCCCTTTCTTGTTGAGATGGAGTGTTGAGATATGGAAACAAGAATATTCCAATTTAATTTTTCCTTGAATTAAATTTTGAATTAAAATCGAATTTAGTCTTAACAACCACTTGGAAATAATTAATTAATTTATTTTAAATGAATTAGTTGGAGATGTAAGAGTTATCCCTTAAATTAAGGAGATAATATTGAGTTATATTTGAGTTGTAATTAGTTAGCTTAGTTTACTGAGTTAAGTCCAGTTAAATTAGTTCCAAATTGTTTGAGGAACTAATAGTGAGTTAACAGTGAGTTGATGCATTAATGCACTCAACTAGTGCTACTCCAGTTAACTGAAGATTCCCTCATTAGAAAACACATGCATGTCTATTCTGAGAAAGACCCAGTTGAGATTAATGTTCAAGGACAGTGTACTATCAGTTGCATGTGTTTTCTCATGGAGAAAACTCATGCATGCAGTCAAGAATTCATCCTTGAGGATTGCGCAGTTTTGAAGGCTGGGTTTTCCACTTGGTAATAGGCAAATCATCTAGAAGGAACAACGCAAGGAAATAGGAGCTTGGAGGGCAGAGAGGAAGGCTGGAGAGAAGCCAATATTTCCTGTGAGCATCTGTGAGGATTGTACTGAGAGCTGGCTAGCTGTGAGAGATAAGGCTTTGTATAATTCCTATGTATTTCCACCATGTATGATAATACAATATTGTGGGGTTTTTAGCTGAGGCTTTCCCCAAAGTATTTTCATGTGTATTTTTCCATTGATTCTTCTTCTTCTGGTTATATTATTCAGCTCGATCTTTAAGCTTCCGCAAATTTATAGTAGAAGTAGGTTATAGTATTCTGCTTTGATTTATATTGCATTAGCGGGTTAACCTATCACAGATTTTCTACACCATGTAATAAAATCAATAAATTATGAGACTATCGATGGTTGCCATTTCTTGATCTCCCTTTGAAGGCCCTACAGGAAGAATCATTATCAACATTCCTCAACTCCACAGAGATTACACAAGGGAAAAAGTGAAGATAGGTAATACACATTATTCCTAACACTCCATACTATATTCCATACATAGGACCATACACAACGCATTACGAACATAGTGTTATATGAGCATGGCATACATAAAACTCGTAATAGCATTTAAACATACATAAATAGCTACAACACACCATAAGTTCATCATACTAATAGCAACAAGAATTCATTGTACAATTAACATGATAGAAACATTTACCTCAGATGAAGACCTCGGATGAAGATAGGCAACTGAGTCAGGGGTAGTAACCCGCCTCCCAACCATAAATGATTTGTAATCAGAACTCTTGTGCAGTTGTCACTCCCAAGCTAGATTCCAAGGCTTGAGAGGACTGCTCCAACCAGTTGGACTAGGGATCCCATAAATGCTACATAGTAAGATCGAACCCCTCTCTGTTTGTCTAGATCTCTTTAGTATCCATTTTATGCATTCTTCGCACGGCTTTAAACAGAGAAATATTATTAACATTGTTTGAACCACTTCTCTGCTTATAAGTGTTGCCTTAGGAAGGATATAGTAGCCATTATTTGGTTGAGAACGTATAGACAAGGTCTAATATATGTGTGATTAGAGTCTTTGTGTTCTTCCACTCTCCCTCGTCTCCATTTGGCTCTTTTTCTTCTATCTTAAGTTATTCAAACTCTGCCTACTGGTAGGCAATGTCCAGTCTAGTCCAGATTCTTTGGACCAATGAAAAATGTTCCATCTTTCCTCTATTTCCTTTTTTTTGTGGTGATTGGCCTTATCATCATTAATTGGTTTTTTTGTATCTTTCAACCAAGTCTTGTAAACCAATCATTCTGTTTCCACTTAACCTTTTTCCCCTTTCTCGCCACCTGTCCTAAGCATCATGTCCTCCTTAACCTTGGAATCAGTTGTCCCTTTGACTCATCAACCCATGTGACTATATTTTCCTTTCAAAATATTCACAACCTCTTCAAAAGGTGAAAAGTGACCGAGGACTTCCAACATCTACAATACTACCCGCAAGCTTTTGTAAGGATCACTTATATGATACAATTTCATCCTCATCGATAAGTACATTAATAATGTGTGAAATAACAAAAGAGTTACCCACTAAGTACATATATGATAAAGCTCTTTCATTTTGGGTAATGTTTCAGGTAATCAATAATGGAATTAACATTCACAATTCACATCTTCATACATGTTAATATGTCTACAAAAATCCATTTATTTGGGCCAAGAAAATCAAGGAAATAAGGTTTCATAACCCACGTCTTCAATTTCAGGTTTGCTTGCAAAAGATCTGAGGAAATAATGGAATATGAATATCTCCTTTAGAGGTATTGACTTATCAAGGTAGATTATACCCTAGTTGAATTGAATTAAGTAAATCATGTAGTTGTGTGTCTTTTGTAAATTGTGTATTTGAGCATCTTCCTTATAGCATGGCTTACTCATCGCTTATTTCTGCTGGGTTCTCGACCAGCAATGCACAAATTGAATATAAATAAATTACAACATGAATATAAATTTCTCTTTCACTACCCTTTCTTCTTCTTATGGACCTTCTTTTCCTAAGGATGTGAACTCTATAAGTGCCCTATTTAGAAACATACACGGCATCGAAATGCAGTGTTTTCATAGTCTAAAACGTGGTAACAATGGAGGTTCTTGTGATTCAGTACAAGATGATTTGGAATCCCTTTACGGAGATCAATCTCCACACATATTTTGGAAAATGTGATGAGACTATTAGCCATTCTCTCTAGGTCCACTTTTTTGAATTTTCTCAAAATGTTTCTGATTCCCTCCAAAACTTTGTGGTGCTAAAAAGGAAGGGGGAGGTTAGGGAAACTCACCCAAACTGACATAGTAGAAACCACCATGGTTATAGCATTGAAATTGAGGAACCATGGAGTAATGAATAATCTAGCTCTTCCCCAGAACCAAGGCCCTACATTTAAAACAAAATCCAAATCCTTTTGTGTTTTAAATTAGACAATAAAGAAGCCCTTTTAGCATAATAAATGACAATGTTTTGAGTCCAAAAGGAGTAAACCATTAGAATAAATATTTAGGTTTTGGCCAAAAGCCATTAAATCTACATATAACTGCCTTATATTGGAGGACTGAGAAGAGAGAAGAAACCTCATCTAAATTGGCATCCATAACAGGAGATTCCTCCATTTGCTCTACTATATAGGGACCTAGAATGTATTGGTTTTTATCAGTAGAAGTTGACTTATTTCCTTGTAATACCTCCTTGAATGAGGCGGAATTCCCATTTGTGGGCTTGGTTCCCTTCACACCCCCATTGTTTAAGGATGAAATACTTTTGCGGACATAAGCAATCTCCCTAGAGCTAGTGGTTTTATCTAGAAACAACCAAGACAAAAATGATTTGTTTTCCTTAGAGAGTTGAAATATGGAGGAAATACTTACTTAGGAACCAATGCAAGCTCTTTTCTTCCCTCCGCTTGTAAGCTTTAGCTCCAATTCCAAATGCTAAAATTGGAATCTGCAAAACATCCAAAACAAGCAAGAGAATTGTAGAGTCTTGTGACTGTTTTGTTTTTGACACCATTTCCATCCATTTTTCCTCTTTTCATCATTTCTATCAACTCAAATAAATAGTAAAACTATATATTTTGACATGGTAAGGTACTCAGATGTCTTATTTTTCATATTTATTAGTGTGCCTTATTATTAAGTTAAAGATTGTAATAGCTACGGAATTAACACGAATTTGTAGTTGTTTAATGGTTCCGCAGCTATCTCCATGGTTTGTCGAATTCCAGTACGCCAACCAAGAAAAGAAGCATATGGGCATATAGGGATTGATCTCCTCATGGATCTCCTCCTATTCGTTTGAGCCAAATCATCAAGGAAATCACCCAGTGGCACAGTCAAAGAAGAAGGTCAACGCGTGGATGAACAGAGCAGCGAGAGTTCAAATAGATCATGACTCTCCAATTTGCTTTCCAAATAGAAAATTGTCGAGAAACATTAAATTCTATGTTGTTGAATTGAGGCTTCTGTGATCCACATCAAGTTTAAGAGAAATTCTTCAGCGTAAATCACAAGATAAATCATTTGCCGACGCGTTTCGAACCAACTAGTGTGGTTCATCGTCAGGACAAGTTGAAGAGACAGATCCAGCTTACGCCGAAGAATTTCTCTTAAAATGATTTATCTTGTGATTTACGCCGAAGAATTTCTCTTAAAATTCTATGTTATCAGATTAGTATGTAGATTGGGATTGTTTTTAAGTTTTTAAGGCATGAAAGTCTCAATATGTTGAGCATGAATGCAGACATATATGTAATTTTTAATTGATTGTTTGAAGTTTCATAACTCTGTTCCTTTTTAATTGAAGAAGCATTCTCGTTGATATCATGCGCAGTTAGCTATTGAGATAAAGTCTTAAAACATGTTGTTCTGTGGAGGGCCCATGCAAACAATCGAGGTTCATTTGCTTATTATTCAGTTCAGTTTAGTTCATTTCGTTTTTTATTTCCGGAATTTCATTATCATAGTTTCATTTCTTTGTAATTACTTGTTTACAGTTTTTATTCGTTGTCTGTCGATTTCAATTCATTTGTATGCTTTCTAAAATAGGACCATGTACATAATCTCCTTCTTTTCATAAGTAAATATGTTTATTTAGATCGCATTCTTTCTGCTTTTATTTTTATTATTTCAAGTAAAATTGTTGATTGCAGTGCATAGATCTTAACATAGATTGCTTTATAAATTTCATCCTTGAATAGAAGTAATTCTTTTTAGAGTAGAAGTAATTATCTTTCTAGAACATTAGTTTAGGTAGCTCTGTTTTTATCATTTTACATAGCAACTAACAATAGTCAATTAAAGAGGATCATGATAGCTTGTCTTACTTTCCTTTTCAAAATTTGATTGTAGAAATTTAATTGTAAATCTTTAGTTTTCATTAGGAACAAAGGAAAAAAGAAAATCCTTAAAACATCCTATTGTAGTGGCTACAACCACCCTCCAAAATTTTGCCTTAGCCTCGTTTTGGAGCCTCCCTTCCAACCTTCACAGCAGCTTGCCTTGCTTCATCAAGTTCACAAGCTTCAGTGTCTTTCTTGCACAAAGGCAGCATGTCAGTCACAGCTTGATCCATTCCCCTCACAGGTTGTTCACCCGAACTTGGTCCAGTTGTAGGCTGAGCAGCTTCCCCTTGAAAATTGTGCATTTCTAGAGGGCAACCAACCTTCCCTCCAGAAATTGTGCAATCCTCTCTAGCAGCCTGTTGGGCTCCAGGATTGCGCAATCCTACCTGCCAACACTCCCAACAGGATTTGCGCAAATTTCCCCAGCAAGGCTGCTTAGCCCAAAATTTGTGCAAATATGGGTAGCAGTTAGCTGCTTTGCCCAGAAATTGCACAAATCTCCTGAGCAGCCAGCCCAGCTCCCAGCAAGAAATACGCATTTTTCTCCAACAAACGAGTAGTCTCTTGCATGTGCAGCTGAGTTGAATGGTTCCCTCTGGGACTGAGCAAAATAGACTTGCATGCATGGGTTGCTTCTCCCAAAGCAGCATGCAAAGGCATCCCTTGTTTCAGGGATCTATGTTTAGCAGTTGGAGGTTACATGCAAGGAGCAATTCTGAAACCTCCCACAAAGTGTTGCTTCCCCTAGATTCGTGGCATGCGCATCACAACCTCGATGTTATCAAAACTCATCAACCAGACGCTGCAAAGCTCATTCCTCACATCAACCTTGCAGCTCTAACATCCCACATCACATCTAGGAGCAGTCGGCACATTCAGCTTAGCTGTTTTTGGGTAAGCTCGCTTCCCATGCCTTGTGCTACATTTCTGTCACTTTTTGTGTTTTCGTTTATGGGAGTACTGTTTGCTTGATTTCTTTGAACACTTGTTGTCGTTTACATATATACTAGCTTTTCCTAGCTCTGTTTCAGTTTTCTTTTCTATCTCACTATTTTCACATGCATGAAATTGTTTTGCACAAACATTCGCCCAATCGGCAAACTACCTCACCCACATGCATGTTGATCTGTTTGTTGAATCTTTCATTCATGTTTTGCACGTGTTGTCAATCACTTTTACTACACTTAGTGTCACCATGCATTTACTATCTTAGTTGCTTTCAGTTGTCCGTCGGCGAGTTGGGCCAACCTTGGCCTAGACATTGCCTTCACCAAGGCTGCATTGTGCAATCTAGGGAAGGAAGGCTCACCTTCCTCTCTATATTTACTCATTTTTACCCAACTCTAGCCTCCAGGACTATTTTGCGCATTTATGGAGGACAGTGGCTGCTTGGTCCAAGAAATTGTGCAAATCTATCCCTATGCCAGCGGTCCTTCCCAGCTGGAATCGCGCATTGTGCAATCCCAGCAGTTAGCAGCCAAACTGGACTGTGTATTCCGCAATTCTAGTAGTCAGCCAGTCTCCCAACAACCCAGACTGTGCCTTGTGTAGTCTTGGCAGCCGGTCTCCCGCCCTCCTGGCCGAAATTGCACAACCTTCATGATCATGCACCCAGGTATGTTGCAAGTCAGTTCTCATGTTCATTTTGGTTTTCAACTGACAGATTGCTTGCCATGAGTGTTTCCATGTCTCCAGGTATCCCAGGTGTTCATCTGCCTCTCAGCAATATAGGTACAATGGTTTCCAGGAGAGCAGAGACAAAGACACTGTTCAGAGCACACTTGGGGATGCAGTCGATCAAGTGTCCATGGACTTGCCTACCCACGAAGACATCAAGTTGTTCATAGACAAGGACATCAAGATATGACAGCAGCAGCATCACAGCGAGCAGCATCATGAACAGTAGCTGAAGACAGCATACCAAATGCAACGAATGCAAGAGGAGGGTTGTTGACAACACGGAGGTGGAACAAGGTTGCAAGCTCAAGCAGGTCCATTGATGATGAAAGCAACTTTGGAGACTTCGGCTATGAAGTGATGGCACGACATGAAGATCACGCGAAGGCAAAAGATGGAACAAAGAAGGAGTTGCATGTGTTGAAGCAGCAACTTAGGAAGAACATGAAGTTGCACAGACAGACGAATGAGTTGCAATAGGAACAAGAACAGCAGTGGGCGCAACATGCACTCACGGATGAAACTGCACCTGTATAAGTTAAGGATCCATCCCAACAGTTGACATAGAGTAGACATGGTGATCAGTGTTGTTGATCACATGCAAGGGATTCAACAACATGCATGTCGTTGAGCACATGCATGCAATCCAACCCATTCAACACACTCACCAAGGCGAAGACAAGAAGCAAGTCAAACTGGGGTTGAACATGTACTTCGGCAAGTTGATGCACATGACCACCAGCACACACTTGAAGATCCGCACGGACACTATGCATCAATGTGTTGTCGGTTCAACTGTACCCAACAAGACGATGCGCATGTTAGCAGACTAGTTGGATGGAGGGGCCGAACCAATGCACCGGTTGTGCAACGGAGGCAAGAGTTCACTTCAGCAAGATGTCACCATGAGGTGCATGCACACCATCACAGACAACCAAGCTTGGCATCAGCTCACCACATTCACCATCACAAGCATGTCAAAGAGTTGGTCTCATCACAGCAGACCGAGTGTCAGCGATGTCTTGCAAGGCTTGCTCAAGCCATGTTGTCTCACATGAGTACATGTGCATTATAATGTTGAGTCATGTCAAGTGTAAGTCAAGTGTCAATGGTTGGATGTAACAGTCATAGAGTAGGTGAAGAGTCATGAGGGTAGTTGAACTGTCACAAAGGGGAATGGCAAGGATCACCCCACCCTTTTCTATAAATTGTCCCTCATAACTCATTATAGGGGCTTTTGGTTAGCCAAGCTTCTACTAAGATTATCTTGAAGAAGGCTTAGACATTATTGTAATGCGCCTTAGCTTCTCCACTACACGGAGTTAGTACATCACGTTGGAGGAGCAGGCGGATGTGGTTGTAACGTTCCACTGTTGGGGCTAGTAGGTTTACAGGGATGTATTGTATTATTGAGACTTACACTTCTTTATATAATAAGAGTTAGCACATTTTCATGCATATGTTGTTATTGTAGTTGGACTGCTCCAGTTGCCTTCATGATATATGTTGTTTAACTTACGTACTTGTGTATAAACTGATTTGCATGCAATTATATGAATCTTGTTGTTAATGTGTTGATATGTTGTTAATGTTGTCATCGTCTGTGTTGACTGCTTTATCGGACATCAGACAGACCTTCCACATGAACCTTGTTGTAACAACTATTGCACTCATCTCAAACTGATCCATGAGTGTTGTACGTGTTATCTTACCTTGTGTGATGTGACTGTCGCATCCAAGTGGACTGCTCTACCGGAAGTTGTTCATGTCCTTTTGTGTTGTGTGTTCCTAACCGAGTTGGGACTGATCCCTTTCAACCTGGAACTCACCTTCACATCCTTCGCCCTTCGAAGTGTTAGAACCTCTCATACACCTTCCTTTACTCACTGCATCAATCACACCCTTGCTACTGACAGAGTTATCTTACTTGCCTCTGTGCGAGATCGCGGTCAAGGCATTACCTTACGACCCACTGTTGGGACTCCTACACCAAATGGTCTAAGGTTTAATTGGGACTTCTTATCGAGGAGATCCCCTTGACATGTTGGCGGGTCCAGCATCGTTAACACATCCACAATCATTATCTTAATAAACTCATAAAGGCTTCTAGCATATATAGTGCACTTGGTCTTCACAAGTTTACCAACTTCGGTTGATAATTTATGTAAGCAATTTAAGAAAATTGAGTTGACTAAACAAGAACCAAAACATACAAATAAAATATACAAACAACTCTAAACAAGAAGCCAAGGATTCATGCTCTACATATGCATAAATAAGACATAATGTATAGGAAAACAAGGCATTTTTATATTAATAAAAGTAGGAGGAATATTACAACCCTTGTAGGCCTTGACCTTGTAGATCTCTCCCGGTTATCTTGTCCTTCCTTTGCCACAATAGAAAGCCTTCAATCACACCTCAAGCACATGGATGGATTATGGACCTCTAGACACAATTGAGCAGCATAAGAGAATAATTCAGAGTCTCCAAAATCCAACCCAGACACTATGGGAGGCAGTGAATTTATAGGATAAATGAGGTGGTTTGGATGACTGAAGTGCTTTATCGGAAGCAGTGCTGAGGACTGAAGTGCTTTACCATGTGGAAAGTTTGGATTAAGAATCTACTAGTTGAGATCATCAATTGATTGTTACAATACATTATCATCATGATATCATTGTTGAGGTAGACATACCCATACTCAACATATAATCCATTTTACATGTACAATGATCAAAGTCACATCCATTGATTACATATAGTGGACCCATGTTTGGATGACTTACTATAGGATCACAACCATCATACTTTGTAGATCTTGTATGGATCTTGAAATCACAGTCATAATGGATGAAACTAGATTTAGGGTCTTCCACCTCGTCACTTGATAGTACGAGTCTAACCATGTGAATAGATGTGTTGGATTCAAACATGGTAGACACCATTTGATTACCAACCAATGATGAAAGTTGTTAACAAATGCGAGTGGAACCACTGATAATGATAATGCCGCTCAAGGAACTTAAGCGCAATCTATGAGGTGTGAATGAATGAGATGAAGCCTAAGACCACACAGAATCTTATGGTCAAAAGCCAACGATGAGAACCTCTCACTGAAAGCAAGGAAACTTTCCATTGAGATATGCAAGCTCCAAGGCACTACAGGGAGTTTCTAAGTCAACTTCCTGGATAATGTGCTGATGTCGACAGGAAGCTACCCATTGCAAGAGGGCTTTAATGTATCCCCCATAAATCACACCAAATGGGTATCAAGATTTGAGACAGAAAGTGATGATTCTGAGTTGGTTCAGGGGTGGTAGACATGAAAAGAAGGCTTAAGGTATTGTAGCAAATATCAACTGAGGATGTAATTTCTCTTGAACATATTAGCAACACTTATATGGAGTTGGCATCATTGACTCAAATACCCATCATGAAGGCTTTCATTAAGGTGTGATCAACAAAGAGGCAAGTGGATTTCCCAACCCAAAACAATCACAAAGGTGAGAGAGTGTCATGTTCAAGAGCGACTCGTTGCCATAAATAGGTTTTATGCCATGCTTCCCCAATTTCCCAACCATTTATGTCCAATACCTCTTTATTTTTCACAAGATTGAGGAGGATAACATATGCTTGATCTATAAGTTCATCTTTCGGATGAATCCTTATGAGTATTTTTAACAAACCCTAAGAAGTAGTGGTATGGTCTCGTCATGCTCAATGAGTCCTACGATGTTTAATTGTTTTATGAGTCCAATGAAGGTATATCTCGAATTCTTTTTCATGTTTAGACAGTTTGAAAAAGAGGCAAAAAAGAAAACTCAAAGAGGTTCCTTTTCATAAATTTAGTCTCTTAGGCCCTAAAAGGTATAAAACAATACCTAGGAAAACCTTTTAGCCATGTTCAACTAAAGTATTCCTTTTTCGTAATTAATCCATCCAGTCCGAAAAGGGTTAAACTTATACTAGGCAGATGTCCTTTCATTTACTTTAACGAGTGAGAAAGAGTCAAGCGCTCGGTAATCTTTTCATATTTTGGGAGTCTAAAAAAAGCTTAAAGAGGACTTCTCCTGGAGGAATGAATGGTATAAAAGGTAGCAACGGGTTCCGGTCATGATGGAACTACTCAAAACATGTAGAGGTCAAGAGGCAAGCTAACAATACCACTCATCGTAGCGATTCCTCCAAGAAAGGGTAAAATACCAAGTGAAATTGAATGATCACCCAAGTAGATGGTGACGATGGAATGAGAAAACCAAGGCTCATCTCGTAGAAATAGGTTGATAAAAAGTGGAAGTCACAAGAATAATTTTCATTTTTATACAAGCTTGAAAGAAAGGAGAAATTATGCTCGAGAGTATGTGTGGTTTCATTTTTATGCAAGCTTGAAACAAAGACAAAACTATGCTTAAGAGTGGCTTCATTTTTACATAAGCTTGAAATAGAGGAAAAACTTTGCTTGAAAGTGGTTTCATTTTTACACAAGCTTGAAACAAAGGAAAAACTTTGCTTGAAAGTGGTTTCATTTTTACATAAGCTTTAAACATGGAAAATTTGCGCTTTATATAAATACATTTCCCCCAGCATAACGGTAGAGGCATGCCCCCCAGCTTTGTTTCATCCACCAACACTTCTCATGGAATTAGATAGGTTGTTGGTGACTGATAGAAATATGTTCACCAGGAAGAAAGGAAGAAGATTATGTGATAAGATGAAACAAAGGTGACATAAAAAAATAACTATGTTTATAAATTTGTTTCATGTTTATGCAAGCTTGAAACATAGAAGAAATTATGTTCGAGGTGACATGTTTCATTTTTTAACGAGCTTGACATAGTAAAAGAACTATGCTCAAAGCACCTTGTTTCATTTTTTAATGAGATTACCACAAGAAAAGGAACTATGCTCATGGCCCCCAAGAGGCCATGGCTTCTAAGAGGTTCTCATCAAATGGGAGAACAATGCTCTGGAAGGAATACATATCAAGGGATCCAATGACCCCAGTAAATAATTCACCATATCACCTGTTGAATCCAGGTCAAAAGAAGTTTAGCAAACAATGAAAGACTCTCTTTCATCAGTATGTGTGGGCATGGGACAGGTTGCCACATAATTGACCTGTGGCAGGGGAGATACCACTAGCATATTTTGAACATTTAGGGAAGTTGGATGATTAGCAGTCAAATCATGACCAACAAATAAAAGTTCATCAATAATCACAATTTTTCCATCATGTGGGAAACACATCACTAGAAAGAGTGTAGACACAATAGTGTTCATAGCATAAACATAGTCACATCCAAGGAGTAAATTGAAATCCAAGGGGCCTAGGACTACCATAACATTAACACACACAGTTTTTCCTTCCAAGGCAATGGACAGTTGAGGAAAGATCGTTAAAGGTTAATTGGCTCTTCTGTTAAAAGCCAACAGATTTGGAGCAACAGACACAAGTTGAGGGGAACCTATAGCTTGCCAAGCAGTCGAGGATAAAATGCTAACAAAATCTCCATCATCTATAACAATGCGATAGATGTTTTTATCACAAGCCTTCACCATGACTTGAAAGGGCATGTAAGAAGGGAGATGAGGTTCTGTTAAATTAATTCCAATCAAAGGCAATGACCTGATTACTTGGAGGGGGTTTCGTGAAAATGGAAGATATACCCCCTTGTTCTTTATGATCTAAAGAAACCAGAAGAACCTGAGTTGTATGAAGTTCATTCTCTAAGGGGAGAGTACGATCAACAACTTCACTCTCAAAAGGGAGAGTATGATCAACAGAGGGTGAATCGAATCAACCACTTTTTCAACCAATGGTTGGTTCGAAACATACTCATGGGATTCATGTTCAGAGAGAGTGGGATTGATTGAAGATGGATTTGGATCAATCACTTCATCAGCTATTGGAGGGTTGGGATAAATCTTTCGGTATCCAGTGGGAAGTTGTTGTTGAGAAGCGGTAAGGTTTTCCAACAGGTTGTATGCTTCATCCATATAAGGTAAAAGGTGAATTTAATGGTTCCCTTCACATAACCTACAAGGAAAATTAAGTTTACCCTTATTCTTGGGAACCTTATTATCACTAGTTGATGGTTTGTCACCTACATGATCTCCAAAGGCTGATGGCAATGGTTGATGCGATCCTATAGACCACACTTCTAATACTTTTGGAATGTTAGGATAATCTCTAAGAAGGTGATCACCCCTACAAAGCGTGTAAGGGAATTTAACTTTATGGGGCTTGTTGGAAGGTTTCTTGACATTAGCTGCATTCGTAGTAATGGTTGCTTGGTTGCCCCCTTACTTATTTGGCTTATTCTTCTTCTTCTTCTTAGCTTCTTGGTTACTAGTATCAATATTTTCCCTAGGCGAGGAAGAAGAAAGGGAGGAAGATACATTAGGCGAAGAAGGAAAAGGGTCAACTTGAGGTTGACATTGTTCAAGTGGAGGATTCAGTTGTGAAGGAGTTTGGACATTCAGAAACAAAGAGGTTGAAAACAACCAAACTGGTAAACCTGTGGTAAATCCAAGAAGGGACAAAGTAGCCATATAAGTAGCACCAATATTTCCAAAAGAGGGAAAAGGATTGGGATTCCCATCAGAAGCGTTTCCTTGACTTGTAGACTTGAGAATTGTTGCCACCATATTTAACATAAGGTCTACTAAGGAGTAGAGAGTGAGTTTATTAATTGATTACGAAAAGTAAAAACACAAATAAAAAATAAAAGGGGTAACTAGACATAAAAGGTTTACCAAGTAATTGTGAACTACAATATACGGTTAAGTACATGCAGGAAATCTCCATGAATGTTGTGTTTGGTGTATCACAGTTAACAAGGCGACCGACTCAGTTACCTATGGTGGGTTTGCAACATAGTGGGGACTTCCAAAATATATCGGGAGGTACGTGGAAGCACAGTCCATAGTAGTGTTGTCTAATGCATAACCATAAGATGGGAGAATTCCTATATACTCATTGTATGTGGAGAATTGTCATATATACCCGAAGGTACGTGGAAGAATGTTTTGGTATACTTTGATGTACATGGAAAACCAACCATCCCTGAGATGTAACGCTAATAAGTAATGACAACTCCTACATTTAACGATGTTGGAACACGTCTTCTAGACTAAACCACTAAATGTGTCATTAATGTTCCAAATGTAACTTAGGATAATTGATAAATTTTAATGTTGATCTTAATTACGGTTTCAATTTCAAGGCTCGAAATGAATTCACCTAAACTGCTAAAATGCAACTAGCATGAGAAAATGAACTCTTTTCATTCAATGAAGATCTATCTAAGGAAGGGAAGAATTTCCAAACAATAATGCAGCAAACAAGAACTTCCAAACAAGATATTCAACTTTCATTATTCCAATGTAAAGATGCAAAACCCTAATGCATGAAGAAATGGAAATTTTCTTTTCTTTTCTTTTTCAGTTTTCAAGGTAATGAAAAAAAGAAACATGACTAGATTATTGAATCAAAAACATTCACACGGATAATAATTGTAACATGAAAGTATTTTAATAAATCGATAACCAAGCTAAATGATTGGAAACCCTAATTGACAAGAAGAAACAAACTCTCATAAAAAAAGGCAATCAAACATAATTCTAAATAGGTTGTTGGCTTTATAGAGATCTTGGACAAACCAGAGAGTCAGGAAGACACTACAAGTAAAACAGAATTCGAAATAATGCGAAATGCAAAAATTTTGCACTTACAGGATCATCGAGGTAGCATAACTGCACCAGAAAGATGCATTGCACTTAATATACAGGAAAACTGAAATGCATCGCACTTAATACATAGAAAAATTGTAATGAATCCAATCATTGCACTTATTACACAAGAAAACTGTGATGTATCGAAACTGCAACGAAAATCATTGTCTCAGAAGAAAAAGCATGATGGGGCTAATTGTGCTTAAAACATGCAAATCAAACCCTAACCAAGCTCAAAATCAGGCTTATCTAAGTCCAATAACAGTTTGAACAAGCCAAAAAGAGTCGATTTCAGAGGTCCTAAAAGGCTAGACAAAGGAAACCACTAAAGAACATCATGTCCCCTAGTGGAGTCACCAAGTTGTGTTATGGATAAGTACCTTCTACGGACATAAGCAACCTCCCTAGACCTAGTGGCTTGATCTAGAAACAACCAAGACAAAATTGTTATTCTTTCCTTAGAGAACTTTGAAATATGGAAAAAAGACCTACTTGGGAACCAATGCAAGCTCTCTTCTTCTCCCTGCTTGCAAGCTTTAGCTTCAACTCAAATTTCTATAAGTGGAACCTGCAAATCATCCAAAATAATGAAGAGAACCAAAACATATTAATAACATATACAAACAACTCTAAACAAGAAGCCAAGGATTCATGTTCTACATATGCATAAATGAGACATAATGTATAGGAAAACAACGCACTTTTGTATTTATAAACGTAGGAGAAGATTACAACCCTTGTAAGCATTAACCTTGTAAATCCCTCCTAGTTATTATCCTTCCCTTTCCACACTAGCAAGCCTTTAATCACACCTCAAGCACATGGATGGATTATGGAACTCTAGGCACAAATCAGCAACATGAGGGCATAATTAAGAGTCTCCAAAATCCAATCCAATCCCAATAGTAGGTAATGCATTTATAGGAGAAATGTGGAGGTTTTAGATCCATTGAACTATGGTAAGATCCACTTTAGAAGGGGATAAGATCCATGGGATAAGTGATAAGACCTTAATTATAGGAATTTTAGGACATTTTTAATATAGAATGGAAACTTCCACGATAGAATCCTCTAGAAGTGGAAGCCTTGAAATTATATTTAATTATTTCCTCATTTCAAGCGTCATTACAATTATAGTGAAAGCAATTTGCGTTGACCAACAGTTTTCCCTTTGATGCAACCTATGCCATCGCACTATATAAACTAGGAAAGTGCAATGAGGACCTAAATTAGGGTTTTTAGCCAATATGATGCTGAATTTTTGGAACTTCTAGAAAGGGGATGATTTTGTCTTTATAGGAGATGATTGAAAAGTGTGAATGGATTATGATTGATCCAGGTTCAAGGTCATTTGGTTGAATGTGACAAAATGGCCTATAACTCTCGTGAAGCCTTATATTCAGAAAAATGGTTGAGTGCCTTTTAATGTTGTAAGATTTGAGCTCCTGGGATTCATGGAGAACCTACCCTTCAAATTGAAAACACAAAATATGTGAGGGAAAGCCCCATTTGTCTTGGATTCTCTACATTAGGCAAGAGACGAATTATGAGTCACAGACCTAGAAAACGAAGGTCTTCCCATTTATATTCTTCACAAAAATTTGGAATAAAACATTCAGGTCACTCTCTATCAAAGGTGATGGGGGCTTAGGATGGCTAGAGGGAAGGGAGATTATAAGAGGAGGGATACTTGGTGGAGGCATTGGTGGCAGAGTATTCTCGGAATCCAAAGAACATAACACCAGATAAATGAAATTAACTTGAACAACGACTTTTGTTAAGAAGAACCCCCTGTTTGAAGTCACCTGGCACACATTCTTTTCACATACAGAGATATGAATGAAGATATGAGAGTGAGAGAAGAATCATATCGCCGCAAGAATAATGGGGTGGCCATTTTCTAGCCCACGAGCATCCTCAGAGGTCAAGTGATCCGCTCTTAAAGCAAGAAGCACCAACAACTAAAGGAGAGGGCCATCATGCAAAGGGGGACCATTACACCTCAAACAATTCCATGGAGAGATAATTGTGGAGGCAACAAGAGACGTGGGTGCGGTGACAAAAAACAGAGAGCTCAAAGACGACAACGACCTATCCTCCATCGCGCCTTTCCAACCACCCTAATTTCATTACCTAACTTCAAAATGAAAATCATTATGTATTTTTTATTTTATTTGTTTTAAAGGATAAATCATACATGGAGTTGTAAGGATTTATTAGGAAAAATGTGGCTTTTTAGTTTTGTATGGTGTTTATTTAATATTTTGTTTAAGGATAAAAAAGCATGTTTGATATATCTAGATGAAAATAGGATATACACTCTAAAGAACTAGGACTCTATTTTGTTTCTACAAAATAAAGGTTAGAAGTTCTTTATCATTCTACAAACTCATGGTCCATTTATTTATTTGGATGTAGAAGAGGCATATAGCAATTCAAAAATTACAATAAGACTAGCTCCTAGCCATCAAAATTACTAAGAGAACTAATTAGGAGCAACTTCCAGAAATATGAATTTTGGACTCCCTTGCATGGTAAAGTTTTTAGTGCATGGAATTGGTTTTTGCTAGTAGAGTTCCACTTTAATTGGATGTAATTATGACAATAAACCTTTTGGAAAGAGCAACGCTTCCTTTTATAACTCATTATTTTTTTCCTTTAGTTCCGTGTATAAATCATTGAATGATATGCTAACAAAGGATATTTTTTCTTCTATGTTTTTCCCATGATTGGGAGTAAAATTAGATTTTCCATAATGATATTTTTAGTCACCCAATTAATACCAAGATTACAATCCCTAAATATTTGAATGTGTGTCATTCCTTTTTTAGCAGCCAACTTTAACAAGATCCATAAGGCACCTTTCTTTAATTTATTATCTGAAGTTGGTACAAATGTTGATTTGAATGAAATAGATTGATTTCTAGATAGATGTAGCATCCCTCGTGAACCACATTTTCCCAAGTATCCTTGGATATTCTAATCAAAGAATCACCTTACCTAAAAGCACAATGTGGAGGAAGAATATCCTTCCTTAATAGCTCATATCAAATATGGCTAGTCATAAATCCCAAGCCACTAAACATGAAAATGCTCTATGACCCATTTTTTGTTGGTGTTGCTCTAGTTCTTAAAACAATCTACATTAGTCTTCCTCTCCCATTTCACATCTCCATATATTATCTTCAAGAATTATTTCAAAGGTTCTCTTCAAAATGAATAATGAATGGGTAAATGGTTAATGACGTCTTCAATATTTTTGCAGAGGCTACATATGCTAGGGCCCTCCCAATATATTTTCCTATAAATATGCTACACAAAAAAATTATTGGAGATTCTTATCCATATAAGTATTTTAGTTTTTAAGGGACATTTCAACTTCCCAATATTATTTCATCACCATGCTCTTTTACCCACAAATTCATTTATCTTAACCCCATACTTTATAACAATAAAATTTCATGTAGTTTTAATTTTGGAACAAATAATCTCACCCTCCTTTTCCCTAAGTTTTACGCCACCTAAATTGGTTTTTATGAGTGTACTAGTTGCATTCTTCAACTAAATTAAGTTGTATATGCAACAATGTATCATTTTTCCATGCTTATCCCCAAGTTGAGTGTTGAGAAATGGCAACAAGAAATTCCAGTTTAATTTGTCCTTGAATTAAACTGTGAATTAAATTTGAATTCTATTCTCATAGCAACTTAAAATAGTTAAATTAAGTTTATTAAACTTACTTAACTTAGGAAATTCGAGTTGGAAGTCTTTTGGAAGTCATGTATATGTTATCCCTACTTTGTAGGAGTCCAATGTGGGTTAATTATGAGTTGTAAAATAGAAGACCTAGTTTCATGAGTTAGTTCAATTAAATTAGTTCTCAAACTGATTGAGAGAACTAATAGCGAGTTAACAGTTAATGGTGATACTAATGAACTCCACCAGTGCTACTCTAGTTAACTGAATATTTACTCATCAGAAACTCATGCATGTCGATTCTAAGAAAGACCCAGTTGAGACTAGAGTGCAGGGATAGTGTACTATTTGTTTTAGATTTTTCTGAGTTACACTGGTAATGCCTACAATCAGGAACTGATCCTTGAGGGATTGCGCTATTTTTAGAGGCTTTATTTCCCTTTAAATACAAGCTATCCTTCATAGGAATTACACATTGGAATAGAGACTTGGAGAGCTTGTGAAGAGGCTAATCTTTGGCCTTGAGCTTGCTTATGAGTTGGAGATTGAATTTGCTAAGTGCTAGGATTGTTCTAGAGAGAACAAGCATTGTAACTTTATCTTGATTTTCCGGATTAATACAAAACAGATAGTGGGGTTTTGGGTTGTGGCTTTCCCTGAATATTTATTGTGCTATGTGCCTTTGAGTCTCTTCCTCTATTGATTATTGTTTTCTCGATGTTTATGGGCTTCCGCTGTAAAGAGTAGAAGTATATTCTTGTCTCTTGATTTAGCAAATTGCATTAGCTTGTGAATCTACAAGATTTTCTACATGGTATCAGAGCAAGATTGTTTTTTGGGCCGAGAATTTGCAGAGCAGATCTGATCATTTCTATGAAAAAAATTTAAGAAACAAATTGTAGATCTGGATTCCTTGGGAAAATATGCCCAAATTCAAAAAAAAATAAAACATTCCAATCGGAGTTCGGATGAGGGAGATATCGTTGATTTAAAATCATCTCTCTAGAGGAGATTTCGAAGTTTTGAGTTTCTGGGTTACAGGTGAAAGTAGAATTTGCATACATACTTCAGGATCGGCAAATGGTGTTCCATGGGTTGAGGCTTGAGTATGCCTTGGAAGGCAGCTCAAATTTTATAGCCTGGCGAGACAGGATGGAGGTTGTGCTAGAAGATAATGGCTTGAAGGAATTTGTTGAACAAGCAATTCCTAAGCCAACAACTACTGATGCACAGAACTTGGCCGAGTGGAAGAAGTGTGTGGCGAAGGCAAGGCGGATAATCCTTGAGGGAGTTCGAGATCATATTGTCTTGAGTCTCCATGGAAAGAAAACCCTGCATGATATGTGGAAAACATTGACAGACTTGTATCAGAATTGCAGTGATCAAAGGAAGTTGGCACTGAAGGATAAACTTCATAAAAGCAAGATGGAGAAATGTGAGATGATTCCAAAGTACTTAACCAAATTCACTCAGTGTTGGGATGAACTTGGAAGTGTTGGAATCACGGTTATCGAGGAGAATATGGTGAGCCTTACTCTTCTTGGACTCCCAAAGAGTTATCATAGTTATTAGGACTTTGTCAATGGTAGGGAGAAGCTTCCATATTGGGAACAACTATGGTCAGATTTGATACAGGATGAGATCA
Organism: Pinus tabuliformis; assembly: GCA_031772625.1. Taxonomy (NCBI): domain Eukaryota; kingdom Viridiplantae; phylum Streptophyta; class Pinopsida; order Pinales; family Pinaceae; genus Pinus; species Pinus tabuliformis. The sequence continues at coordinate 829,251,622 of CM062819.1, forward strand.
GGAGGAACACCAGGGTTGGCTCTTAATCAAAGACTGGTGATGAAGAGAATTGTGCCTTAGAAATTAAGGTGAGGAAGGGGAAAGGTAAAATTTCTCGTTCCAAACCATATTCTTATCATGGAGGTAAGAAGAAGGACATGACGAAATTTAAATGCTTTCATTGTCATAAGATGGGATTCTTTGCTACAAATTTTCCATTGAAGAAGTCCAAGGAGAAGTCCTTAGGAGGAGCGGCAGGTGAGGCTTTGGCCTCCTAATTTGAATTGGACTTTTCCCTCACTGCATGCATGGTATATTCAATGATGGGAAGTGTCTGATACTTAGACAGTGGAGCTTCTTTCCACACGACTGGCGACAAAGAGTTATTCAGTGAACTGGAGGAGAAATATCTCAAGATGCATATCGAGATTGGTGATGACGGTAAGTATAGTGTTACTAGTGTGGGCACTATTACATTTTAGAGGGAGCATGTGGCTCCACTCACCTTGAAGAATGTTATGCATGTACCTGGACTAACGAAGAACTTGGTATCCATTTCCATGCTTGAGGATAAAGGCTATGATGTGATCTTTTTGAAAGGAAATGCGTTCCTTCGACACACAACCATGGTAAAAGTAAAGAAGATAGGGATTCAAGTTCATAATATCTATAAGATAGAGGTAGAGGATTGTGTTGCTTTGAGTTAAAAAGCAGAAAAGATGTTGAGCCGAGACATCGACGAGTTGTGACACAGGTGATTGGGCCACTTGCATCATGGGGCTTTAAAGATATTGCAGCAAATCTATACTGGTCTTCCCAAAGGTACGCTTGAGCAAGTTGATACATGCAAGGGTTGTACTTTGGGAAAATACACCAAGTCTTCCTTTGGAGACAGAGACAGTCAAGCAGAGTCTATTCTAGAGCGAGTCCATTCAGATGTGTGTGGACCATTCTCGACAGCGTCCACGGCCAAAAACAGGTATTATGTTATATTTGTTGATGACTATTCTTGTAAATGTTGGGTATTTTTTATGCAAAAAATGGACCAAATTTTCACAAAGTTTTGTGAGTTCAAAGCATTGGTAGAGAAAGAGTCTAGCAAGAAGGTTAAAGCTCTATGAAGTGATAATGGTGGTGAGTATGTCTCCAATGAGTTTAAGAACTTTTGTGCAACGGAAGGGAGTAAACGAGAGTACAGTACCCCATAACCCTCAACAGGATGGGGTTGCCGAGAGGAAGAACATGAGCATAGTAAGGGCAACAAGGGCGATGTTGCATGATCAGGGCCTACCACTACACTTATGGGTTGGGGCATGAAACACAACAGTTTATGTTTAGAACCATAGCTCACATCGGATACTTGAGATGAAGACACCAGAGGAGGCTTATTCTGGTAAGAGGCCAGATGTTGGTCACTTCAAGATTTTTGGGTCATCGGTTTATTTCCATGTGACCAAAGATGCATGAAAGAAGCTTGAGCCAATAGCAAAGTTGGGGATCTTTGTGGGGTACATTGGTACACCCCACAACTATCATGTGTACATGTCGACGAGTCAGATGACAGTGGTTTGCAAGGATATCAGGTTCAATGAGGAGAAGGCCATGCGAGTATCCCTTAAGAGGGAGATTGAGCCATATGCGGATGAGGATCTTTTAGCTCCTAAGGTTGAGGGGCCTCATATTGATGTGGAGCAACCACATGCAGAGGTTTAGAGAGTGGAGACATCCACTCAGGCAGAGTCTTCCAGAGAGGGAAGAAAGCACACTAGAGAGGCTAACAAATTATTGGATGATGCATGGGAGAATGTGGGAGCACCCTCTTCTCAGCGCAGACAGAGGAGGTCACCAAAGAGGTACACTGGATATATGGCACGTATGGGTGCATGTGTTGTGACAGAGCCATCTTCCTTTCAGGAACCATTGCAACAGCCAGTTTGGGTTGATGTAATGGTGGAGGAGTAGGACTCCATAGTTCGAAACAACGTTTGGGATGTGGTCCCGAGACCGGAGGACAATTCAGTTGTGAGATCCTATTGGCTTTACAAGGTAAATCAAGTTGTAGATGGTATTGTGGAGAAGAATAAGGCCAAATTTGTGGCTCGTGGCTTTTCACATGTAGAGGGGATTGACTATGATGAGACCTTTTCTCCTGTTGCAAGGTACTCGTCAATCAGATCTATTTTGGCACTATCAGCATAGATGGGTTGGAAGATCCATCAGATGGATGTGAAGACTGCCTTCCTCAATGACATGATTGAGGAAGAGGTGTACATAGAGCAGCCTGAAGGTTTTGAAACCTTGGACCGTGAGTCGCATGTGTGCCAACTCAAGAGAGCGTTGTATGGGTTGAAGCAAGCACCCCGTGCTTAGTACACCAGGATAGATAGCTACTTCATTGGGTTGGGCTTCACGAAGAGTGAAGTAGATGTGAACCTGTATCACATAGTGGTGGAAGGTAAGTTATTGATCATTGTACTTTAAGTAGATGATCTCATACTAACAGGTGATAAGAAGCTCATCAAATCTTGCAAGGAGGACCTTGAAAGAGAGTTTGAGATGAAGGAAATGGGGCTCATGCATTACTTTCTTGGCATGGAGGTATGGCAGAGAGATGGGGAGTTATTTGTATCTTGGGGAAAGTATGCCAATGACATACTCAGGAGATTCCGCATGGAGAGCAGTAAACCCATGGAGAGTCCTCTAACTGGTAACTAGAGGAAGGAGGATGTTACTTCAGGGGAAGTAGTGGAAGCTATTGTTTACAAATAGCTTGTGGGTTCACTCATGTACTTGGTGAACACACGACCAGATATGTGTTATGTAGATAACCAACTTAGTCAAGCAATGGTTAGGCCTAAAAGATGTATTGGAAGGAGCCAAAGCATGTATTGAGATACCTCAAGGGCACTATTCAGTTTGGGTTATGGTACAGACGGATAGAGGGAGTGAAGTTTCAAGGCTTCATCGATGCAGTCCATCTAATAGGAAAAGCACATCAAAAGGGATCTTTAGTATCGGTTTAGCGACAGTTTCTTGGTACAGAAGGAAACAAAGATTAGTTGCACTGAGTTCGGCAGAGGCAGAGTACATGGCTACAAGTCAGGCATCATGTGAGGCTATCTGGATGAGGAAGATCATGGTTGGTTTGTTTGGCCAACAGATGGATTCAACAGTGATTTATTGTGATAATCAAAGTTGTATCAAACTCTCTGAAATCCAGTCTTTCATGATTAGTCCAAGCATATTGATATCTGGTGTCATCATCTCAGAGATTGTGTATTGAGGCAGATCATGTTGTTAGACTACATTCCCATGGAGAAGCAATACGTTGACATCTTGAAAAAGGCATTGTCAAGATGTAAATTTGAGTTTCATAGAGACAGGATCGGGGTAGTTGATAATCCTTTTCTTGTTGAGAGGGAGTGTTGAGAAATGGCAACAAGAAATTCCAGTTTAATTTGTCCTTGAATTAAACTGTGAATTAAATTTGAATTCTATTCTCATAGAAACTTAAAATAGTTAAATTAAGTTTATTAAACTTAATTCACTTAGGAAATTCGAGTTGGAGGTATTTTGAAAGTCATGTATATGTTCTCCCTACATTGTAGGAGTCCAATGTGAGTTAATTGTGAGTTGTAAAATAAAAGACCCAGTTTCATGAGTCAGTTCGATTAAATTAGTTCGCAAACTGATTGAGAGAACTAATAGTGAGTTAACAGTCAGTGGTGACACTAATGAACTCCACCAGTGCTACTCTAGTTAACTGAATATTTACTCATCAAAAACTCATGCATGTCGATTCTGAGAAAGACCCAGTTGAGACTAGAGTGCAGGGACAGTGTACTATTTGTTTTATATTTTTCTGAGTTGCACTGATAGTGTATGCAATCAGGAACTTATCCTTGAGGGATTACGCTATTTTTAGAGGCTTTATTTCCCTTTAAATACAAGTTATCCTTCATAGGAATTACACATTGGAATAGAGACTTGGAGAGCTTGTGAAGAGGCTAAGATTTGGCCTTGAGCTTACTCATGAGTTGGATATTGAATTTGTTGAGTGCTCAGATTGTTCTAGAGAGAACAAGCATTATAATTTCACCTTGATTTTCCAGATTAATACAAAACAGATAGTGGGGTTTTGAGTTGTGGCTTTCCCCGAATATTTATTATGTTATGTGCCTTTGATTCTCTTCCTCTATTGATTATTGTTTGCTAGATGTTTATGGGCTTCCGTTGTAAATAGTAGAAGTAGATTCTTGTCTCTTGCTTTAGCTTGTGAATCTATAGGATTTTCTACATTGAGATCACTTTCGTGTTAACTACTTTAGTAAGTCAAGATATCCCCTTGTTGTGTAGATGATTGATAAAGGGACTTGATAACCTGAAATTTTATGTACACCCCATCGAGGGGTATTATATAATATTTATTTTATTTCCTTTACTATTTTTCCAAATTATCCACTTTTCTAGCCAAGGAAAGGATATTACCATTGCTTTCCAAACTATGGAGACTCCATCATATCCTTTTACTTCCTTTCTAATCCATTTTGAAATTGTATATGGGTTGATGTATTTTTCCATTATTATTTTTCCTCACAACATTTCATTATGCAATAATCTCCAAAGGATTTTGACCACTAAATCTATTCTAAACAATTGAATGTTCTTTAGACCCCATCACCATCTTCCTTACTTTAGCCAACTTCTTCCATTTCACTAAGGGAGTAACCTTGTTTTATTCTTTACCCATCTAGAAAAGGTTGAAGCATTTTTTCTTTACCTTCTCCAAGATGCCTTCTGAAATGTGGGTTATTGATAGATAGTATACTAGAATCCCCTCCAAGAATGGTTTAACTGATCCTAGCTTTTTTTATTAATCCTAGCTTCCCTCCTTGAGACAACCACTAGTAGCACTAAATTGTCACTCTTCTCTCTATCTTAGCATATAACCATAACAAGTCTCTTAATCTACAATCATTAAGATTTAAGTGGAATCCAAAGTACTTACCCCATCATTGAAGGGAACAAAGTTAAGAGGCGGGTTCTACTTATATCACCTTTCCTTTTCTTCCTCTGGCCCATGGAAAAATATAGAATACTTATTGAATTTAGCCTCCATTATTATTGCGTTATTGTACATATCTAAAATATCCTTATATTTCTCTAGTTCTCTTTGATTCCCTACTCTAAATAGGATGACATCATCAACAAAAGTAGATGTGGCAATGATATTGAGCTTCCCACTACTGTCCTTTTGTTAAAGCCTTCTCTCTTGTGGGTTGTTATTATTTTTCTTAGTCATTCTACCATCAATGGGAATAGAAAAATGTGTCATTAAATGTCCTTGTCTTATGCTTCTTGATATATGAAAAATTTAGAGGTTGAACCATTGATTATAATAGTAAATGAGGCTAAGGATATATACCGCACGATCCAATTCATCACTCGAATATTCATTCCTACTTGGATTAGGATTGACCTTAAATGTGTCAAGATAACCTTATCAAAAGCTTTAGTCAAATCCATTGAATATGAAACCAAGTTTTTCTTTTGAAATGACTTTTGAAAGAATTCCTTCGAGCCCCTTCGCAATAATTTTAGTGACAATTTTATAAGTTGAATTATAAAACAATGAAATAGTCTTGTAGTCCAATTTTTCAAATTCATTTCTTTTAGGCCTAGAGTGTAACAACCCCCTCTTAATCCTCACCATAACCTTGATTAAGAGTGGGTGGTTATTATGTTGACCCAAGATCTAAGGTGTCGTTATGGGAATGGGGTCTAGAAATTTCAATTTTTCCAACTCACTTAAAGCCTAAGTTGATATTATCATTGCATTAGTCTTGTCAAGATGATTTTGGTGATATAAGACTTTGCTTCAATCGACCTCTGGATCAAGAGATGTGACCATTACAATCCGTGAATCAGAGGATACCACATCAAAATCTTAGCCACATGGCATCCATGTGGCCATACTCCCTAGCTAACCCAATGCCACATGGAAATTAATTACTAGTTACCAACCCATTCATGGGTTTGGGTCCCATGCCCCACGTTATGCAACAAAATGCAACCCATATGCCTAGAAGTATATGTATACAATTATATGGTTTCTCTGAACAATGCAGTGGGTCATTAACTGTCGAAAATATTTCTCATCTCTTGAGCCCGTTACCCCGACTCCTCTCCCCTTTGCACTTGTAAATACTTCAGGGTCGATTTGTCAAACTAACCTGTAACGTGGGTCCACATACCTCCAATGAGCGACTTATCAACACACATGTATGCCACCACAACCCGATCTCACGTCACCCCACTCCCCCTTATCGTACGCCCTCCCCAGGCTTTTGGGGGATAGTATCCAAGCTTATGTGTACTGGTGGTCACTCCCTTGTGTGTAAACACATGCAATAGGCCCATGATTTCATATTTACCCTGCGGCTCCATGGATCCACTCAACATATACTTTGCAAGAATTTGATGCAGCTGTACCCCGAGTCCACTCCCACCATGCCATGAATCGGCCCAGTCCTTGCACTCTACCTCTTTTATGAGTTACTATGGGATGACCTATCTCATAGGCCTGCCCCGCACCAGTGAAATAACAGCCATAATTGCATGGATGCCACCATGTCCTAACCCCATGTCACCCCGTTCCCTTCGGAGTGCACTCTGTCTTTGATCCTATGGGATATAACCTCTGGGATGTGTCATCCTTCAACTCATCCACAACAAGGCTCTATTAGGCCAATCAGATAAGGTTTGGACAAATGAGGACTATAAGGTTAATCCCTATGCCATGTTCATAGAAACGTTGCTCATAGCGGGACTTCACCCATGGTCTGATGAAGGAGTTCCTACTTGGGTCATGAACAACACACTCGATCTTGATTTTGGTGGTTTCCATAAGGGGTTACTCCCATCCTGCACTATGTGCCCTTCACACATTGACTCAACCATGGCTTGGCTGCAATGGTTATGTAAGTGTCTGAACTTGCGGAGTCCATCTATGGCCATTAAGGCTTTATGAAGCACCCACAAGTGTTATCCCTTCTGAGCTTACAGAAAGAATTCCCTCTCCAGGTTTGTGGTATCTATAACAAAGACCATCAATCATGGATTTTCCCATTTAGGCCAGGGACTTATCAATCCAGTCCCTCAAGGATCTGCGGTCCTTAAGGTCTTTAAAGTCTTATCGATATCCTTCATATCTCGACTTAGAGATCTACAAGTCTCTCTCAAAGACCAGATATACACCACAAGAATATAAGGGCAACCATAAAGAATATGGTGCCAAAAGGACCGAAGGAGATCAACACTCCTTGAGGAAACAAGGATTCTTATTTTTAATTCTAATGACAAACAAGAGCTTTATGGATGGCAACATAATGGGTAATATCATAGACCTACATGAATTCATCTTTTAAAGACATGGAATTCTAGGCATGGTTGCACAAGTAGTTGTCAGTCGTCCTCTACTAAAGGCTTTGTGGCTTCTAAAGAGCCTACAATACTCACATTGCAGGCCATAGTGCTACCCAACATGTATTACAACCACTAAGTGACCATATGCATACATATATGTATTTAAATGTTCTCATGCACATCGAGCAGGAACTTAACAACAAATGTGGCTCCTAACCCTGTGAGGTTCATTTCAAGAACATATAGCAAAGATGCAATCTTATGTAAGTGCAAGGATATAATCCCAAGTCATTCAGGCTTCAAGAGAATGTTCCTTGCACAACATATAACACATACCTATTGGTCCAAATCTTAAGTAAAATGGATGTATAGACCCAATCTTCGGAATGAGCATCACCAAGAGCTTGAAGAAGTCCCTCATATAAGATCACGGGTTTATGGAATAAGGGAGGAGGAAATCCTCAGCATTAACACATTGCAACATAACCCATGTCAATGCAAGTTATCGTCAATGTAATCATCATATTGTAACAAGAAGAATTTCTCATGCTAAATATTGTTGTAATTAAATCAAGATTCTTATAAACTATTCCAATGCCTTTAAACATTGCACAATATGTTAGCCAATGGTGTAATGATAGTATCACAGTCATGGGTTTTGCACAACAACCCCATTTCAAACCATAAAATCATCACATATTCATTACAGAGAAACATACATAAAAAACACTTATCTTATAAATCTTGGGGCAACTGAGTTTGGGACTAAATCTCCACCCAACAGTAGATAGTTGCAGCCAGTTCTCTCTTGAAACTATGACCCCCGAGCCAAATTCCAAAGAATGAGGGGATCTTTTTCTCAATGGATGAAACACAACATTTAGTTGCTCCAAGTATTCTAGATATCTCTCCACCTCCACCCTTCAACTGAGTTGCAAGTAACAAGGGCGCAGGGAATCAAGAGACTCATTGTGTCCACCCTTCGAATTCAATATTGTGGTTCCACTCAGCTTTGGGGACTCCATAACAACAACCAATCAAACACACAACAAAGAAGCCATCCAGAAGTCCCCTATGGATTTTTCCAGGAATAGTTCCTCCACCCCAGCCCTTTGGGATTTGCTGAGAATCACCATCTCCACCCTCTGGTTATGTTGACGGTGTTGGACCCGCCAACATATCAAGGGGATCTCCCTGGTAAGAAGTCCCAATTAGACCTCACACTGTTTGGTGTAGAAGTCCCAACAATTGGTCATAAGGTAATGCCTTGACCATGATGTCGCACAGAGGCAAGTAAGATAACTCTGTCAGTAGCAAGGGCGTGACTGATGCAGTGAGTCAAGGAATGAGTATGAGAGGTTCCAACACTTCAAAGGGAGAGGAACGTGAAGGTGAGTCCAGGTTGAAAGGGATCAATCCCAACTCAGCTAGGAACACACAACACAAAGGACATGCACAACTTACAAGGTAAGATAACACAAGCAACACTCATGGATCAGTCCGAGACGAGTGTGACGGTTGATATAACAAGGTTCAGAGAAAGGTCTATCTGATGTCCGGTAGAGCAGTCGACACAGATGGTGACATCATTAACAACATATGCAACACATTAACAACAAGATTCATATAATTGCATACAAATCAGTTCATATACAAGTACGTAAGTTAAACAACATATATCATTAAGGCAATCAGAGCAGTCCAACTACAATAACAACATATGCATGAAAATGTGCTAGCTTTTATTATATAAAGAAGTGTAAGTCACAATCATACAATACACCATGAAAACCTACTAGCCCCATCAGTGGAACGTTACAGCCACATCCGCCTGCTCCTCTAAAGAAATGTACTAGCTCCATGTAGTGGAGAAGCCAAGGCGCATTACAATACTGTCCAAGCCTTCTTCAAGATAATCTTAGTAGAAGCTTGGCTGACCAAAATCCTATACAATGAGTTATGAGGGACTATTTATATCAAAGGGTGGGGTGACCCTTGACATTCCCCTTTGTGATAGTTCAACTACCCTCATGACTCTTCACCTACTCTATGACTATTACATCCAATTGTTGACACTCGACTTACACTTGACATGACTCAACATTACAATGCACATGTACTCATGTGAGACAACATGGCTTGAGCAAGCCTTGCAAGACGTCACTGACACTCGGTCTACTGTGGTGAGACCAACTCTTTGACATGCTTGTGATGGTGAAGTTGGTGAGCTAATGCCAAGCTTTGTCATTCGTGATGGTGTGCATGCACCTCATGGTGACATCTTGTTGAAGCGAACTCTTGCCTCTGTTGCAACCGGTGCATTGGTTCGACCCCTTCATCCAACTCGTCTGCTAACATGTGCATGGTCTTCTTGGGTACGGTTGAACCGGCAACACACTGATGCATAGTGTCCATGCTGATCTTCAAGTGTGTGTTGGTGGTCATGTGCATCAACTTGCCAAAGTGCATGTTTAGCCCCAGTTGGACTTGCTTCTTGTCTTCGCCTTGGTGAGTGTGTTGAATGGGTTGGATTGCATGCATGCGCTCAACAACATGCATGTTGTTGGATCCTTTGCATGTGATCAACAACACTGCTCACCATGTTTTCTCTATGTCAGCTGTTGGGATGGATCCTTAACTTGTACTGGCGCAGTTTCATCCGTGAGTGCATGTTGCGCCCACTACTGTTCTTGTTCCTGCTGCAACTCATTGGATTATCTGTGCAGCTTCATGTTCTTCCTGAGTTGTTGCTTCATCACATGCAACTCCTTCTTTGTTCCATCTTCTGCCTTCACGTGATCTCCATGTCGTGTCGTCACTTCATAGCTTGAGTCTCCAAAGTTGATTTCATTAGTGGATCTACTTGATCTTGTAACTTTGCTCCACCTCTATTTTGTCAACAACCTTCCTCTTGCATTCGCTGCATTCGGTATTCTCCCTTCAACTGATGTTCATGATGTTGCTCGTTGGGATGCTGCTGCTTGATGTCCTTGTCCACGAACAACTTGATGTCCTCATGAGTAGGTAAGCACATGGACACTTGATCGACTACATCCCCAAGTGTGCTTTGAATAGTGTCATCGTCTCTACTCTCTTGGAAACCATTGTACATGTACTACTAAGAGACAAATGAACACCTGTGATACCTGGAGACATGGCAACACTCATAGCAAGCAATTTGTCAATCAAAAACCAAAATGAACATGAGAACTTACTTGCAACATACCTGGGTGAATGATCATGAAGGTTGCACAATTTCGACCAAGATGTCGGGAGACCGACTGCCAAGACTGCACAAGGCACAGTCCGAGCTGTTGGGAGACTGACTGACTACTGGAACTGCAAAATGCACAATCCAATTGGGCAATTCGCTATTGGGATTGTGTAATGCACAATTCCAGCTGGGAAAGACTGTTGGCCCAAGGATAGATTTGCGCAAATGTTTGGGCCAAGAAGCCACTAACCTCCAGAAATGCATAATTCAGTCAAGGAGGCTAGTGCTGGGCCATAATGCACAAATCTGGAGAGGAAGGTGAGCCTTCCTTCTCCAGATTGCGCAATGCAACCTTGGTGAAGGCAGAGACTGGGCCAAGGTTGGCTTGACTCGCCGACGGGCAACTGAAAGCAAGTAAGTCGATGAAATGCATGGCGACACTAAGTGATAGCAGAAGTGATAAATAGTGCATGCAAAACATGAATGGAGGATTGAGAAAACAGATCAACATGCATGTGGGTGAGGCAGTTCGCCGATTGGGCGAACATCCGTGCAAAACAGTTTCATGCATGTGACAATAGTGAGATAGCAACGAAAATTGAAACAGAGCTAGGACAAGCTAGAATACATGTAAATGACAGCAGGCGTTCAAATAAATCAAGCAAACAACACTCACACAAGCAAATACAAAAAAAGCGACAGAAATGCAGCACAAGGCATGGGAAGAGAGCTTACCCCAAAACAGCTGAGCTGAATGTGTCGAATGATCCTAGATGTGATGTGGGATGTCAGAGCTACAAGGTTGATGTGAGGAATGAGCTCTGCAGCATCCAGTTGATGAGTTTTGATAACATCGAGGTTGTGACACGCATGCCACAAATCTATGGGAAGCGACACTTGGAGGGAGGTTTCTGAATTATTCCTTGCATGTAACCTCCGACAACTAAAAATAGATCCGTGAAACAAGGGATTCCTTTGTATGCTGCATTGGGAGAAACAACCCATGTATGCAAGTCTGTTTTGCTTGGTCCCGGATGGAACTGTTCAACTCAGGTGCACATGCAAGAGACTACTTGATTGCTGGAGAAAAATGCGCATTTTTGGCTAGGAGCTAGGCTGGGTGCCCAGGATATTTGCATAATTTTTGGGCTGAGCAGCTGACTGCTTCCTAGATTTGCGCAAGTCATGGGTTGAACAACCTGTTGCTGGGAAAATTTACACAAATCCTGCTGGGAGGGTTGGCTGGCAAACTTGTGTAATCCTGGAACCCAGCAGGCTATCAGAGAGGATTGTGCAATTTCTGGAGGGAAGGTTGGTTTCCCTCCAGAAATTCCCAATTTTCAAGGGGAGGTTGCTCAGCCTACAGCTGGACCAAGTTCGGGTGAGCAGCCTGTGAAGGGAAAAGATCAAACTGTGATCGACAGGCTCCCTTTGAGCAAGAAAGACACTGGAGCTTGAGGACTTGAAGAAGCAAGGCAAGATGCTATGAAGGTTGGTAGGGAGGCTCCAAAATAGGATAAGGCAAAATTTTGGAGGGTGGTTGTAGCCGCTACAACAAGTTACTAGGGATTCAAGAGGCAACTTCTTCCCCACCTGGAATGATCTCCTTCCTGACTTCTTTCCAACCAAAAAATTATCTCCCTACTACTTTTTTTTCCTTTCCTCTATGTTCTCTCCTCTGTCAAGCTTCTCTTCCTAGTTCATTGTTGTTGTTTTCCTTTGACTATGTTCCCCCTTCTTCCTCCTTTTTTTTTCACTATTCCCCATCGTTCTAATTGTGTTCTCCCCTCTCGTCCATGGTGGTTCTTCCCATATTGTCCAATAGTTTGTGCAAGACCTTCATGGCCTGTGGGGTTGTGCCACGTCTCTATATTTCATGTCTATTGATTGAATCTCAATGATCCATTCCTAGCTTGTGTACTCTGGCCATAAATTCTCAACGACACCGCCATCCCATTTATTTATTTTTGTCCTCTTTTGCTTGAATTTTCCTCCAAGGAAACATGGCCCCTATCATTTTGTCCAACCTCCTCTTTAATGGTATGATCCCACTCAATCATAATGCATACCTACCAGCCTCCTTGGATATCATAGTAATTAAATCCCCAACAATTACCCTCCTCAGTCTCTGGAATTTGTGTCCCTTAACTCAACCCATAATTATTTTATGAAAATATTTACATTTCAAAAATGAAGTTAAGCAAAGTGGGTTGTTACATAGAGGTAAGAATGGAACATTCATAACCCACAAGAATTTTCTTGATCTTATAGATACTTCAATCGCCTTCAACAAACCTTCCTTTAGTAAGTCATAAAAGGCCAAGCATAATTTTGTTATACAACCATTTAGGCTTGCACGTTTTGCTTTCTTTAAGGAATGGAAAACTTGTTTAAATTCTCCTTTAGCTATTTTAGTTGTAAAGTTAGTATTATGTTGTGTATTAATATATTTGGAAAAGGATTATGCAACCACGAGAATTTCTAGTGTATTACATCTTAGGGTCTTTTGAAATAATGTTCCTTTAAGATTACATATAACTTAAATACTTACTCGATGTCATTTGTGCTAGGTTACGGATTTAAGGCCTAATGATCAAGAACATGTGTTTCCTCTTTGAAGGTAGTAGGTTCAAATAAATAACTAAATTTTTGCTCAACGGAGGTCCCTTTTCCCACAAACAAGGAGGTATTATATGCCAGTTTGACATTTAGCTAGGCCATAACCTTGAGGTTGATATGTCAATTTCATATGAGAACTACAACTTATCACAAATCAAAATAATAAAAATTAAGAAATCAAATCAATAATGTTGCTCCAAACCCCAATCAAAGTATTAAACCATCATATGTTTCCCAACACTGATCTCTCCACTCCTTTTTATAGGCTTTAAAATTAAATCTTCCAAATTAACACACTTAATTTACAAATGTTTATATTTTTATATTTTTTTCAATTTATTAAAATTTTATATAGATTTTAATTTTTAATTTTTAACAAAATTCTCCTTACATTCTTCTTGTTTTAATTTTAAAATTTCCTAACGTTTCTCTTTCATTAATCTTAATTTTAATAGTAAAAAATTGTCCCATTCATAACATTTCACTTCTATTAGTCGTTAACCAATCACTCTATTTAACTTGGTCTTGCACTCATTGCTCTCTCAAGAAGTTTTATGTGTCCCTAATGATGGGTGGAGTGTCCATTTGAAACGTCATTCATTTCATACATATTACACAGTGTTTTCTAGAAGAAAGATCAACAAACAAACAAAAATAAACCTTTCAAATTCCACATTTAATTTATAAAAATTTTAAAGTTATTATGCACATATTTAGAGAGAACTTACTTTACAAGATGATAGAGAATGGGTGAGTAGACATATTTTCTTCACACACAAAAAATACTTTGAGTTATATAATTTAATCAACAATGATACATGTAAATACTTCTAACTTTATCTTAAGCTAAGATTTTTTTTTTTTTGCCCGAGGAAAAATAGCAACCTTCTATTAATAGAAATAAAAGTTACATCAGTACATGCACAAGTGCATTCAAATATTGTCCTCAAAGGCCATTTGCATGTGCTTAAAGCACTCATCATTGCCAAGCTACCAAAATTTACATTTACCTAGATAAGTTGAGTTCCTCTTTTTTACCTTTTTTCTTTTGAAATTTATGCCAAATCCCAGAATTTGGAGTGGCCATAACAATAGCCAATTTATATTCTTCTGATATTGTTGGCACTTCCTTGTCTAAGTCTGAACTCTCAGAATCGTGCATTCGCTTTATTCCACTTGTTCCTTGATTGCTTCTCTCTTCCTCATGTTGATTTCTAGGAGTTTGGGTCACTGCTAAGTCATTGTGTTTCTCTGCATGTTTGGCATGATCCTTCTGCGTCTCTTCTCCCTCCTTCATTTGGGGTCCTTGTTGGTTATGTGACTCTAGTTGTTGTTGAATCTCATCCATTTTTTATCTTCGTCATCAAAAGAGGGTGGCTTTGGAAAATTCCATCCCTTTGGATTTTGTGATATTTTCTTTCCCCTTTTTTTTACTTGTGGGCATGAGTTCTGCAAGTGACCTGTTTGATGGTAGATCTGGCACCTGAAAGAAGTATTTTCAAAATCTAACCATTGTGTCCACTTGAAGTCTTTATGAGTCTAATGGACGCAATCTAGAAGGCCTTTACTTAAGTCTATCTCCACACACATGCGGGCAAAAGTGAAGATAACTTTGTCCATTCTACCTCTATCCATCTTTAGATATATCCCCAATGAATTCCCAATGCCTTCTAAAACTTGGTGGTGCTAGAAGGGTAGAGGGAGATTATGTAATCTTACCTAAACCGACATATTCGTACCCACCATTTTTGTGATATCGAAACCAAGAAACCATGGAGTTACAAAGAGACCCGCCCTTCCCCAAAACAATGGTTCATCATTTATGAAAAAATCCAAATCTTTTTGGTTGTCGAATTGAACCACAAAGAATTCGTTCGCGCATAGTTAAATATCACAATTTTTAGTCCAGTTGAGGTAGATCCATTGATGGAGATCTTCATACTTGGGCCAGAAACCATTAAATCGACATATAATAGCTCTGTCTTAGAGAACAGAGAAAAGGGCACTCACCTATAGCAATTATACTGGCAGAGATGGTGGTTTCTCCATCTTCTCAACTAAGTAAGGACCTGAGATTGTCAGATTTGGAGTTTGTCTTTCTAGTGTGGTTGTTTTCCCTCACATTGTATCCTTAAATTATCTTGGACCCTTGGTAGCAGAATTTAATCCAGGTGGAAATATTGTTCCTCAGGCTCCACGCCTCAGCCTCAAATTTATAAAAATTGTTGAATTACATTTGATGCCATACTTGTTCGAATGGGTGACACCTTGTAGAACTTTGCCTTCTTGGAGCAGAATCTGTAGATTGTTGGGTATACCCAATTTTTCCTGCGCCTTCTTTTCAATATTTGATACTAGATCTATTGACTGAACCCTTAGAAGAATTGATTCTCCACTTAAGGTCTTAAGAAAAAATTGAAATTCTCCCTCATTATCTAGCTCTGAGAATCAAAGATCGTTTCTTTGATCTGGACAAAAAAATCCCTCTGACGTAGATTTAGGATGAGGTTGTTTCAAACTCCATCCAACCAATCCCTCATTTATCCACCAACAAGATCGAAACAGTCTCCAAACTTCAATTTGGGTTAAGAGAAAACGATGTTGATTGAAAATACTGGGACACATATCACAAAAAAATACCAGAGAAAAGTGGTAGATCCCCCATAAAAAAAATAATAAATAATAAATAAATAAAACAAAAAAACAAAAAAATAATAAATAATAAATAAAAAATAAATAAAAAATAAAATAAAATAAAATAAATAAAATAAAATAAATAAAATTGGATTTGTGAACACCTGTTGCAAAAAAACCATGGTGTAGCTCTTCATTAAAAACCTTTGTTATAGAAATAAGTGCCTACAAACCCTTCACTACAGAAAGCCCCCAGGGTTTGCGAAAGCTTTTCAAAAACCTTACCATCAAAGCTTGTAGCGACGATCCATAGCTCGAAAGCATGTTCGGCAACCTGAACATATGCAGGAACCCTAGCCATTGCATCCCTTCTCAATTATCAAATATTCATGAACATATCTAAGTTAGGCATGTTATCTTAACAAATGCTAATAATTAGTTGATAAAATATCTGAACTACACACCAAATCTAGGAGCTAATTAGTTGGAGAGAATCTCTCATGTCCAACTAAATCTATTAATCGATGACTTGGAATCAAACCACTTAGGTAGTGATTGTCTCCACCTCACAATGCTTATACATTAATGAGCCACAACCATAAGATATGATTAAGAATCATGTATTAAGCACCAAGACAAGTAAGATTTAAGAAATAGAACACCTCCCTTTACGACTATTTGTCTCAATTTCTAATCTCTTCAAAATATTTATACTTAAAACTCCATCAAGTTGGCACCTATTCCTTTGAAAGGTATAATCTTCTGCCTGTGACCTAAGTTTCTCAACATCATTGAACATCATTGGCACTTATTATGTTTCATAACCCTTATAAAATGATGATGTTCAACTTCCACATACTAGATCTCCCTTGAGCTATTGGATAACAATCCCCACATGTGTATCTAATAACCCCAATGAGGCATAGTTTCTATGGTGCTTCAACATCTTGGACACTCTAAACAACCACCCATCTTGAGTTAAACCTACACTTCAACTCGCCTCTAGCTTTGGAGATATATTCTCTTAGGACTAAGAAAATAATTCCCTATTATTGTCATCATTGGTTAATATGTATATTATTTCCCAATGCAAACTACTAATTTAAATGTTCAGTTCAAAAATGCACCCATTTACAAAAAACAAAATATTGTGTGTGTGTGTGTGTGTGGATCTCCAACGTCAATGGATACCCACAACTAGCAAGGCAATATTCCATTCCTCACATGCATATTTATTTCACCTTATCAAATAATGAGGGTAAGTCACACAATCAATTTGGGCACTTCAAGAAACTTATTTTTCCACCATGTGTATTTTTTGGGTGAATGATTTGAACCAAGAACCATTACAAACGTTTTGTTCTTGTAGATTATGTCTTTCTGCAATTTTCCAATAATTCTGTTTAAGTGTCTCCTCCTATTTGCATGAACATGCTTCACTACATGTTGCTGACTACCCCCCTTCACATGAATCAACATCTCTTCCATGCAACAATCTGTCATGAATAGATCTAAGTTGAATCTCTTTAGAATGGGAACTATACAAAATTTTAAATATTTCAGCACAAGTCTCTTCTTATACAGGCAATAACATCTCCTTTTGCTAAAGTATTTATTTGCACAATGAAAACAACTACATCACTTAACACATTTTACGACAAGCTTTCTACAAATAGAAATTAAAAACAAATACTAACAATCACTTACAACAATCTACTTTTTCCAACAATTCACTTTCTTATGTTAAGTAAATCTTATATATGTACAAAATGTCAACTCTTAAGGTTCTCTTGTGTTCCTGGGCCCTCCTATGAGGAAGTTAAGCCGAGACCATCTCTAATATCATGAAAGAAAATGCGAGAGTAGACATATCTTCTTCACACACTAAAACTTATTTAACCAATGCTAGTACATATGAATACTTCAATCTTTGGCATAAGATAAGCATGCTTTCTTAACCAAACTAACAACTAGTTGAGAAAATATCTCAACTACACACTGAATCTAGTAGTTAATTGGTTAGAGAGAATCTCTCATGTCCAAATGGATCTAACAACCTCATAAAGCCTTGGAATCAAACCACTTATGTAAATATTGTCTCTGCCTCACAATTCCTATACACTAATAAACCATGATTGTATGATATGATGAGGAAACACTCATTAAACAATAAGACAAGTAAGAGTTAAGAACTACAACACAAGAGCCCACAATGCTAATTTATTTTTTCTTACTGAGTCACCTTCAACTCTTGTTTATGATTTTGATGTTGGTTTTGAGGTTTTATTTTATGAAACACAAAGATCTATCTCTCTCTCTCTCTTAACCAAAGAAAGAAATCGGCCTCCCTCTCAACCCGAGGGCTAGAGTGAGGTTGCAAGTATACTCACTTAAAAGTTCACAAGCCTCAAAGGCAATACAACACTATTCATAGGAGCCCACATGTATACTCACTTAAGAGTTCACAAGGGTCGAAGCCAATACAACAATATTCATATGCACAAAACCATTACAACAATAATTATCAAGGCATTACAACTCATCATGTCACTAGCCAGGATTTGAACCTAGGTGGGGAAGATAACAACCATTCTGCCCAACCACCCAAGATAACCCCAAATAACACACACACACACACACAAAGCTCATCATGTCACTAGCCGAGATTTGAACCTAGGTGGGGAAGTTAACAACCATTCCACCCAACCACCCGAGATAAACCCAATTCACACACACACATATCTAATTTGTTTAAAATTTACTTAATTTTCAAAATTTATATTGTTTTTTTCATATGTTAATGATGATGAAAATGAATGGTCTATTAAGACTAATTTTAATTGACATGAAATAAAGTGTGTGTGTGCACAAATACATGAAGTGGCAACATCAATGGATACCCAAAACTAACAAGGTCATCTTGCTTTCCTCACATGCATATTTATTTCACCTTATCAAATAATGACAGTGAATCACACAATCAATTTGGCCACTCTAGTGAACATATTTTTCCTCCATGTATATTTTTTTGGGGAAGCTCTAAACCAAGAAACATTACAAACATTTCATTCATGTACATTGTGGCTTTCTGCAGTTTGTCAATAATGCTTCACATGTGTCTCCTCCTACTTGAATTAGCGTGCTTCCCTGCATGTTGTTGGTTGTCTGCCTTCAAACAACTCAACATTTCTTCCATGCAACAATCTATCATGAGTAGATCTAAGTGACTCTCTTGAGAATGGGAATTACTTTAACGTTTAAATCCTTCGTCATGAGTCTCTTATTATAGAGGCAATAACATATCCAATTGGAAATGGTTTTATTTGCATAATGCAAACAATTAAATCACTTAACACACTACAATAAGATCTCTACAAATAGAAATAAAAAACAAATTCTAACAATCACCCACAACAATCTACAATCACCAAAAATTCACTCTCTTATGTTAAGCTAATCCTATATATGTACAAAATGTCATCTCTTCACCACAATTCTCTTCTTATACATGCAATAATATCTCCATTTGACAAAGGATTTATTTGCACAATGAAAACAATTACATCATTTAACACACTTTATGACAAGCTTAAACAAACTCTAACAATCACTTACAATGATCTACTTTTGCCAACAATTCACTCTCTTATGTTAAGTCAATCCTATATATGTACAAAAGATTAACTCCTAAGGTTCTCTGATGTTCCTGGGCCCTCTTATGAGTGAGTTAAGCCCATACTGGCTCTAATATCATGAAATTAGAAAATGTGAGAGTAGACATATCTTCTTCACACAAAAAAACTTATTTAACCAACACTATTACATATAACTTTACTTCAAACTTTGGCTTAAGATAAGCATGCTTTCTTAACCAAACTAACAACTAGTTGAGAAAATATCTCAACTACACACCATGTCTAGGAGTTAATTTTTTAGAGATAATCTCTCATGTCTAACTGGATCTAACAACCTCATAAACTCTTGGAATCAAACCACTTATGTAGAGATTGTTTCTACCTCACAATGCCTATACATTAATAAAACATGATCGTATTATATGATGAAGAATCACTCACTAAACAATAAGACAAGTAGGAGTTAATAACTTCAACACAAGAGCCCACAATGTTATTGTATAATTTCTTACTGAGTCACTTTCAACCTTCAACTCTTGTTATGATTTTGATGATGGTTTTTAGGTTTTATTTCATATATATATAGTTTAAGCAAGGAAAGAAATCAACCTCCTTCTCAACCTGAGGGCTAGAGTGAGGTTATTGGTACCAGTCCACTCACAAGTATACTCACTTAAGAGTTCACAAGGCTTGAAGCCAATAGAACAATATTCATAGGTGTAAACCCATT
Organism: Pinus tabuliformis; assembly: GCA_031772625.1. Taxonomy (NCBI): domain Eukaryota; kingdom Viridiplantae; phylum Streptophyta; class Pinopsida; order Pinales; family Pinaceae; genus Pinus; species Pinus tabuliformis. The sequence goes on from CM062819.1 coordinate 829,271,858, forward strand.
ACAACAATAATTATCAAGGCATTATAAGTCATCATGTCACTAGCCAAGATTTGAACCTCGGTGGGTGTTGTAGGGAAAACCCAACGCCCCCCATTACTTCAAGTAATAGGGACCCTTTACATTAATTTTTTGGCTAAGCATCTTTTATGATTTTCATTTAAGTTAATTGTCTTACAATTTTCTCATTTTTTCGTTTTTATTATATTTATATTTTAATTCTTTCATTGAATCCGACTTTTCACTAGCTTTCCATCAATACTTGTTTCGATTCATTTCGTCAACTGGTTTGCAAAAGGCACTCTTTTGAAGTTTGATCGTTTTCTCGCCTAGACTAAAAATGTAAATAAATGTATACTAGCAATTGTCCCAAAAGGTACAAAGAGAGGCCAATAGGATTATTAAATTAGAATTGTTGAATTTCTCTAGAAGAGATGTTGGTTCAAACCTAACGGATGAGCAATTTGAGCTGGCTAAAGGCCTTCTAATTGTTTTTTATTATTGTAAAATTATATTGATAGTTCATTGGTTTTACTTTCAAAAGCTTGAAACAATGAAACTAAATCTGCCCTGCCTATCTGCAACATCTAATCAGTGTTAAAGTCTCACAAAGGCCTAGATCAAAGGCTAAGATTAAATCGTCGAGTTACAAAAGATAAGTCACATAAATTAACTTACTTCTCTCATGCCTTCTGTTCTTAAACATAAGAAAGAAGTTATAAATAGCTTGCATGTCATGCATGTCACACCCAAGCTCCTGAAGAGGCAAAACAATATCTCCATAGCTAAGACACCAAGCTAGAAGACCTTCCGCAGATACATAATTCAACAATGTTAAATGGTTGGATGGTTTTATTAGCATAATTATACATTGTTGGTGCATTAGAATGCAAATCTGGATGGCATTGTCTAGACCTAATTCACATTCCAAACACCCTAAACAACACTAATAAATCTAAAAGTGATGACGTGTTCAATCTCTATACACCCCTGTTTTAAAATTTATGAATTTTGTTGTCACTAAATTTAATGTATTTTCAGTCCTTTGATATCGCTGAAACAAACATTTATGAATTTTGCTGTCACTAAATTTAATGTATTTTCAGTCCTTTGATATCGCTGAAACTTTGGATGGTTTGGATGTTTATAAAATCTGAGATTCTAAAACAGACTTATAGCCTGAACGCACAAATTTAAGTTTTACAGCATGCTTTGATTTCTCTGGGCACCAAGTTCTGTAGAATTTTCTGAGATGTAATTGGATGCATTGCTGCACATGTAATAATATTCTGGAATACCCTATGTGAATGACTTTCCTGTTTCAAGTAACATGATAGCAGCATATGGTTATCTCATATAATGGATGGTTTCCAAGTATAAATTATGTTGGATAAGATTAATTTGATGACCATTTAATTATCTACAGCATTTGTGTGTATGAAATGAACCAGAATCGTAAATCCATGCTTAAATTTCAAGTTGAGACTCAAATTTGCATTTGTTTCCAAGACCATTTGCACATTTGTATTATGACTTCAAGCAAATAAATGAGCAGCCTGTGGATGTTCACAGAGGTAATGCGGAATTGAGGATGGAATTGAATAAGGCGGTCGATGTAAGCATAGACTGTCTCAGGCATAGAAAAACTGCACTTTAACATACCTCAAAATCTTGTCCAGATACCGCTCTATGCACATTTCTGGCACCTGTACAGCGTCGAAAAATTACTTATTAAAAGGTTGATTTGACATTTCGGATTCATTCAATTAAAAGAAAATACTCATTACATGGATGCTTTGACATTTAGGTTTCGAGCGTTCCAGGGCTGAAAGGAATTAATCGAGAGAAAAATAAAGAAAATACCCTATTCTGAAATGAAGGAATTGGGGTACCCGTACCTGTAATTGAATCCCTGTGCATTGATCATGCTTTACGAACTCTTCAATTGGAGGTTGTTGTCCATCGATCCTCTTGAATACCCTGCATCAGATTTGAGATAGACGGACCTGCATTAAAATGGCTGAAATGAATTAAAAATATATTATCGCAATTGAAAAGCAGAGCACAAATGAATTAGTGATGGTATGTACCTGAAATTAATGAGAGAGAGCAGAGCCATTATTGAGAGAGAGTCGTGACGGTTCAGTTGCTGGAGACCGCCCTTCCTTTGATGTTGGGAAGAAAACAAACTCACACTCAGTTGGCTCAGATTCAGAGATTCATGCACAGGCACAAACATGCATTAGACAGAAGTGGCAATTCTCTCATTCGCAGCGATTCTCGCAGCAATTCTCTCATTCGAGTATCCTCCATGTTCACTTACATAAATTTCACTGAATTTTGGGAAAGTAGTGTGTAACAGGTGTGAAGTGGAACGCTAAAAAGTGGCATAAATGTCATAAAAATCTTTGTACAGGTGTCAAAAGTTTTCTGATCGACATTTTTTTGTGCTTTCTTGACTTTCCGTGCTTTTTTTATTTTCCGTTGTTTCGTTTTCTGGTTCAGATCAACGGTTGAAAGTGTCTCACCTGATCGAACGGAGCAAGGTAAAAGTGTTGACGAAAAAGTTGATGCATAGGAAGGCCTATCGGCCTAAATATTTCGATTTTCATAGCTAATTAAGTTCAATAATCATTCATTGTAAATATTAACTTTTAGTGAATTTTTACTATTTTTTCACTAACAATCCTACAAAATGACTCAACTAAGTCGTACAATAAATGAAAAACATGTTTCGAGATCTTGGTAATTTACTTCAATTTGTTATTTTAAAACAAGTTGCCGAAACCAGATTCTCAAAATTGCAAAATAACTATAGTCCAATTTGTAGGATTATTAATTCCACATCGGCCCCACTTCATATCACTTCCTTCCTCCCAAAATCCCAATCTAAGAAAGAAATGCAATTCAAAATTTGCGATTTTAGAAATGTGATCAAAATTTACGATTTCATAAATGTGATCAAAATTTGCGATGCGATATTGCGATATCGCATATCGCAAAAATCTGAAGCACCGCAAACTCATCCCTTAAAAATGTGCGATGGGTGATTTTGGAAAATATACGAGAGGATAAAACTTTTTAATATAAGGTTCCTTCTCCACTCCACCTCACCTCATCCTCCACTCCACCTCACCTCATCCTCCACTCCCCTCCTCCATCACTCATCTTCACATGGATGGAATAAATGAAAAAAGATTAATTCCAATGGTTTGTTTTGTATGGATTTTGGATTGATTTCAATGGTTTGTATATAAAAATTTTAATTTAATATTATATTTATATTATAATGATGATATTATAATTATAATATTTATTATAATTTTAATATAATTTAAATTATAATATTGATATAATATTATTACATTTTAATTAAATTTTGTTAATCATTTCCATCTTAATTAATTTTTATAAATAATTAATTTAATTTGTAATTACAATTAATTAGCATTAATTAAATAATAATTGTAATCTAAGGATTATAATTTAATTTAAAATTCATATTTTTAGCCCAGGCAATAGAAATTCCAAAATTTTGGCAATTTTAATATACCGACTTCATCTCATAAATAGAGTTTTACTTGGCCAAATGAGGCCCAAGATGGCTCATTGAAAAAATAAAATTATGGAAAATATTTCTGAAATAGTTTCATTTCCAGATTTGATCATTTATTGGGTTTAAAATCTAGCAGAAGATCAGGCTCCGAATTTTTAACAAAATCAATTTTTTGCATTTTTATTCGCCCACAACTTCTTCTGAGTGCAGACCCGTTCATTAATAATCTCTTTGGCCAATTAGATCATCACAGGCATCAATAGAAAACTCAGATTTCCTTTTCAATGATTTATTTAATTGAATTTGATTGGATTTCTTTTAATTCCAGATTTAGCATTTTCATTTTATTTTTGTATTTTAAATTTTATTTTGATTTGTTTTGCAGGAAAATAGTTGAAGAAATGAAGAGAAAAGAATCTCAATTAATGAGAAAGATCCAGCAATAGAAGAATGAAATTTTGAGCCATTGAAAATTGATTAAACAAATTTCTTCTTCAATAAACTTTCTTATTAAGAATTCCTTTTGAAACTATTATAAATAACAGATTGTGGAATCCAATAAGGGCTTCTCTCTGTAATTTTGGAATTCTAAAAGCACTTTTGTAATAGGAATTTAGAGTTGTAGGTGGGAGAGAGAAAATCTCAGATCTGGGGATTATTGAGAATTTTTCTTTTGCATTCTGAATTATGTATGATGGGCAGAGTTTGCACTTCTGCAGCTCTTGTTGTAACAACAAAAGTTCAAACAATGTAAAGGATTGTTGGAGACCAGAGCCAGAGAAATGGATTCAATAAATTGGTATTTCTAATACTACTGTTTTAAATACTAATTTCATTTTATGATGGCAGGGATGTGTCATTTTATTCATATTTGTGCACTATTGTCAATATGGGTAACTTGTCTCAATCATATGTTATTATTTATATCTGTTCTTATGGGTTGAATTCTGATTTCTGAGTAACTATTTACTCAGAAATCTGTCTTTTAATACTGGTTTAACAAATAGTGATATGGTGTGAACTACTTCCTCATATTATTGTTTAATTATTCGAATTATTGATTAAACAATCAATATCATTTTGTGAACTTCTTCCTAAATGTTGTTGGTTGATTATTTGAGTGAAGAGGTCCCTTAATAGAATATGTTTTGGTATACATAATGTCAGTTAATTGAACTACTTCGTTAGCTTGATATTCATTATAAGCCAGACATATTTAAATCTCAATCATTTAAATATCTTTCTCTCGGTTGGGTTATATCTATATCTGCCTAATTGAGATAGGATTAGGACTTAGTTCCTTTTGCTTGCATTTTAGAATAATTTTGCATTTAGATTAATTATAAATTTCTAAAATTCCTCTTCATAAAGACGAAAACTTTAGTTGTGGCTTGGCTGAGCCCCAAATCAGCTTAAGGATCACTTTCTTCCCTTATCAACAAGACGGTTGATTTGATGTCTCTTCTCCATTGGTGGATGAAAGTCATATTTTAAGCCATTAGAGATTGAGAGAAGGTAACTAGACCTAGTTGAACCAGTCAGAACCACCATTCCAAACGGAAAAGGAGCTGCTTTAAGGTCTGGACCGGGTGGTCATCCCCTAATGTTGTTGTAGCGAATTTCAAGGCTTCAACAATTTTGGTGCTAGAAGGAGGGCCTGAAACTTGTTATCTATTGGAGTCTTTGTATTCTAACATTTTATTTATCACGATGGCTCCTCTTAAACTTCCAATTTGGAGTTGTATCCATGGACATGCATCTTCCAATACTCCACCTTAAGTGGTAAGACTCTTGTCTCAGGTAAAGTTTAATGGTAAGGGTAATACTTCTGCATTTAAACATTACAATTCATTCAAAAATTTTCAAATTCTACTTTTCAAGGAATTGATGAAGGTATTTTATGCAGGATTTTTACTCTTACATTGTTGGCAAAAGCCAGAATTTGGTGTCAATCGCTTCCAATTGCCTCAATTCACAACTGGGATCAATTTGTTATAATGTTCCTTTGTAAATTTGACCGTTATAACTACGAATAGGTATGTGACGAAATCAAAGATTTACAAAGATTCGAAAATGAATCATTGATTGATTTTATCATCAGGTTACGTTTAAATTGTTTGAATTTTAAAATTGAAGAAAAGCCTTCACAAGAAGAATTATTAGATTGTTATGAACATATTTTCTCTCTTCCTCCCATTCATAATCCATGTGGAATTATTTCAAGATTTGTTCAAACTTTTTCCAATTACATTAACACAATTGAGAATTCCATTATGAAAATGCAAACAAATGATAATGAAATGGACCTCTATTATGTATGATCAATTTCTTCATTTAGTGCACACTTCAAACAGTATTGAAAGTGATCGGGATGCACCTTCACATATTGGTGAATATCAATCACAAAGCTTGGAAAATTTTACTATTCAAATGCAAGAAGATATTAGCAATAATCTTGAAGAAGATATCGCTTGGGGATCTGAAAATCAGTGCGCGTCACATTCAGAAGATCAAAGCATAAATCAGCAAGTATAAGCAACGATTAAAATTCTCAATAACGCACAATCTGTTGTACAAATTTCTGAACTCTTTTATGATGAGAAAATGCCAAATTCAGGACAGAAAATCAACATTCTTCAAGAAAGCACAAGTACACAAATGAATGATCTGAAGTCTGAAATTTACAATGACCATAATGCACAAGAGTTCTCAAATAAAGACACTTTTAAAACCATTGCTTCTGATTCTCATTTTTCCTTTTATCCTGATATTTTTGTTGATAGCAATTTATCCCCTCTTAACATTAATGATATCTCAGAAAACAAAGAGGTTGATCTTAATGAATTGCCAATTAGTTTTTATCAAGATAGAGAACTAATTATTGATTATTATGATGGCATTAATGAACATGTGCTTTATATTCCTTCTTGTTTTGATACATTGGATGAGATCAAAGGGAATTCTAATGAATATCGTGAGGTCATTTATGATAGTTACTTTGATATTGAGGACATTGATTTCTCTGCTTCACTATTGAATCATCATTATCAAAGTGTAATCAAATATGAAAATGAAGAACACTTTAATTCAGAAATTGTTTTAAATAGTTATCATTTTCAAATAATTAATCATACTCATGATTTCAGCATTCAAGAAACCAGTCCAATCTATGATTTATATGACGATCAAGCTCTCATTCATATTCACAGTCATAGTTTTCTTTCTAATTCACAAGTTGGTTTTAGGAATAATTCAAATTCTATTTTAAATCAAACCAATTCTTGTGAAAAGGAAATTGTGTTGTAACAATAATTGTAACACTAGTGTAAACTATGATTTGATTTTATTATTTTTTCTTCACTTATTTTGTTTAAATTCATATTTGTTTTCTATTTTTAATTTTCGATTTTTAAATAATTTGTGCTGGCATATTGAGCAGCTCAGTATTGAACACTCAATTTATGTGTTGTCTGAATGGGAAAATGAAGTTTTGAATTCTAATCATGAACATCAAGAGCAATTTCTCTTCCAATTTCAACTGATGTTCATTTCTTATCGATTACTTCTACCTTCTCAAAGGTAGTGTCAACAAGAGAGTGTATTTTCACAATATGACCAGCAATCTAATTCAATTAATAATCTTCCACTGTATCTAACATATTTTCATCCATTTGTCATAAACCCCTTTGAAAAATATTTGGAAAGTTTTTCTTCACGAAAGATTGTTAATAGTTTAACACTTACACAGAACACTAACAAATTTATGCAGACCATTATATCTAAAAGTTCATTCTCACGATCTGGCCTATCATCTTCTCTTTTGAACATCTCCCAATTAATAGTGGAAATCCATCCAGATTTCTATGATCCAATTGAAATTCAACTGGAAAGGACATTTCAAGAGAAGGTAATTGTAAATAATATATTAGAAATAATTGTACATTCTACTTTCAGATTTATTTTTCTTAGTTTAATTTTATTTGTATTTTTGTTACTAATGATTGATTTGTACATACATACAGGAATTAAAATGAGAGAGTGGTTACATTGGAAGTATGACTATACCTAGTCATGTTTCCTTAATTAAGTTAGAAGTAGGAATAAATTAATTTAGATTATATTTATTTTTTGTTAGCACTTATTTCATTATTTCAAATTTCAATAAAGCAAGTAATGAATCTGACTTCTTATGGGTATTCACTTTCATTTTTGGAAAATAAGCTTAGAATATTTTAGAATCTCTTAGATCATACACATTTGTGAAAAGCACTTGATTGTCTTATTTTGAAAAAAATCATCACAATGATCATACATGAAGAAATTCCAAGAATTTGCTACAACTTAACAATTTTGGATTCGTAAGTATTTCTGAAAAGGAGCTCGTTTTCACCACTCTTGTATTCTAATGTAAATTGGAGGTGGATTAAATTTAATGAAAACTCATTACTTAGCATTTTTTAAGATCAAATAAGTAGATGACACTGAACATGAGAGAAATTGAAGATTCATGAGGTAAAATTTACAGTGAATTTTCTTTCAAGTATGCATTTTAAAGGTTCATCTTCATCTATTGTTTGATTTTATTTTTCATGATTTATTGTGTTGGGTGTGGAGCTTGATTATCTTTTGTATTCAAAAGTATCGCCGCATTGGACCCCCGTTCATAATGGGGCGGCAATGCTGCCTGTAAAATATTCGCTGCAGGGGGGGTCCAGGGGGGGCGGCTGCGCTCCCGAAGCTAAGAATAGATGTAAAATTGCCTTGTAAAATGTTGTAATTTCGTAGTCAATCTGGGTCGTTCATTAGGCGGAGATCTAACGGTAGAAGTTATATTTAATTCAAGGTTTTTTGCCCTAGAAGGCAACCCCTCGCTATATATGAGGGAATTGTATTGCATTTATGTATATCTGTATTCTGAGTGAGGGAGAGAGAGGAGATTGAGAGCGAAGAGGGAGTTATAGCGAATCTGTTGTAGGTTGTATCTCTTCAGTTTGTTGGATAATATAAAAGGAAGGACTGGTTTTTTCTTCGTGGATGTAGCCCAAACTGGGTGAACCACGTATATCTGTGTCTCTCTTGTTTTATGCGTTTTTTGTGTTTATATTTCTACAATATTTTATGTGTTCCATTGCTCTATAATATATAATTTTCTAACAACTGGTATCGGAGCCAATGGCATATTTAGCTGATAAACTCGCAGGAGAGAAGGGTTCCTGGTTCGAGTCGGAGCAATGGCAGAAGATGGTAGGTTTAGGGTCGAAAAATTCAACAGCCAAAACTACTAGCTGTGGAAGATGCAGATGGAAGATTATCTGTATCAGAGAGATCTGTACCTACCATTGAGCGGAAAGACAAAGAAGCCAACGAGTATGACAGAGACAGAATGGAATATTCTCGATAGAAAGGCACTTGGAACAATATGGCTGTGCCTAGCGGCGTCGGTAGCATTTAACATTTAAAAGGAAATGACAATAGAGGGTTTAATGTCGACATTGGCCTAACTATATGAAAAACCCTCGGCCTCAAATAAGGTATTTCTTATGAATTGTTTATTTAATATGAAGATGTCAGAAGGTGGATCTATTGCATACCATTTAAATGATTTTAATACAGTTACAAGTCAGTTAAGTTCTGTAGGGGTTACTTTTGAGGATGAGGTTGGGGCTCTGTTATTTCTGTGCTCATTGCCATAAAGTTGGAATGGTTTAGTTATGGCCATAAGTAACTATGTCTCTGGATCTAGTACTTTAAAGTTTGATGATGTTGTCGAAGCAATCCTTAGCGAGGAAATGCGACGGAAAAGCTCCGGTGAGACATCAAGTAATGTTTTGATTGCAGAGACTAGGGGAAGAAAAATGGAAAGAGGAAAGAGCCCTGGATATCGCAGTAAGTCAAAAAAAGGCAGATCCAAGTCTAGATTGGGGATAGTGTGCTGGAAATGCGGGAAGAAAGGACACCTGAAGAAAGACTGCGAGTCTCGGAAGGGAAAAGAAGGAGATGCGCAACAAGAAACTAATCATGAAGTGAATGTAACAGGTGATGTGTTGCAAGATGCTTTGATTCTTTCACTAGAAAATATTATTGATGCCTGGGTGGTAGATTCGGGGGCCTCATTCCATGCCACACCTGATAAGAAACATTTTCATGATTATGTTCAAGGAGATTTTGGACAGATTCGATTGGGTGATGATGAACCCTGTAAAATCGTTGGAATGGGTACAGTTTTCATAAAACAGCAGAATGCAAATCAATGGCTATTGAAGGAGGTAAGGCATGTTCCAGATCTGAAGAAAAATCTGATTTCAACAGGGCAGTTGGGAGGTGAAGGTTGTGTAACTACTTTCACAGATAAAACCTGGAAGGTCACTAAAGGATTCCTCGTAATAGCGAAAGGAGGAAAGGTTGGTACATTGTATTTATGCAATGGTATTTCTAATTCTGTTAATGCTTTAACCTCTACAAGAGAAGATACGAAACTGTGGCATCATAGGCTCGGGCACATGAGTGAGAAGGGGATGCAGATTCTTCACTCAAGAAATTTGTTGCCAAGTTTGAAGTATGTTGATTTAAAATTTTGTGAGAATTGTGTTTATGGAAAAAAGAAGAGAGTCAGATTCCTTAGAGTTGGGAAATAAAAGAAGAGCGAAAAATTAGAGCTTGTGTATACAGATGTATGGGGACCTGCTCAGGTATCATCTCTTGGTGGCTCTCGTTATTATGTTACTTTTATTGATGATGCAACCAAAAAAACCTGGATTTATTGTATTCAAAATAAATCTGATGTATTTGATACTTTCAAGAAATGGAAAGCTTTGGTTGAAAATGAGACAGGAAAAAGGTTGAAGTGTCTCAAATCAAATAATGGAGGTGAATATTGCAGCAAAGAATTTAATAGGTATTGTTCAGAGAATGGAATTCCTAGAGAGAAGACAGTTCCAGGAACACCACAAGAAAATGGTGTGTCAGAAAGGACGAACAGGACAATCATGGAGCGTGCAAAGTGCATGAGATTGTATGCAGGATTGCCTTTACAATTTTGGGCAAATGTTGTGGATATTGTTGTTTATATAATAAACAGAGGGCCTTCAAGTTCCTTGGATGGTGGTATTCTAGAGGAGGCATGGACAGGGGGATGAGTAGACCCCCTGAACGATACTCTCCTTCATTATATTATGTATTGTTGACTAATTCTGGTGAACTAGAATGTTTTGAAGAAGTAGTGCAGGTAGAAACCAGGAAGAAGTGGGAGCAAGCCATGAAAGAAGAGATGGACTCCTTAGCACATAACCAGACTTGAGACTTAGTCAGGTTACCTGCAGGTAAAACAACATTGCAGAATAAATGGGTTTACAAGTTGAAGGAAGAAGATGAAGGTAGAAAAGGGTATAAAGCTAGACTTGTGGTGAAAGGGTCTGCACAGAAAAAGGGTATAGACTTTGATGAGATATTTTCTCCTGTTGTGAAAATGACTTCAATCAGAACTATTCTAATTCTAGTAGCAGCTGAAGATTTGCATCTTGAGCAGTTAGATGTAAAGACAACCTTTCTCCATGGGGATTTGGAGGAAGAGATATATATGCAGCAGCGACAAGGATATGAGGTAAAAGGGAAGGAGAAACTAGTGTGCAGGTTGAAGAAAAGCTTGTATGGCTTAAAACAAGCTCCAAGGCAGTGCTATATAAAATTTGACATGTTTATGTCTGAACAAGGTTATACTAGATGTCACTCTAATCATTGTGTTTATCTGAAAAAACAAAATGATGGCAACTATATTATATTGTTATTGTATGTAGATGGCATGCTTGTTGCAGGGTCTAACATGCAGGAAATAAATGTGCTCAAAAGAAAATTGGCAAATTCATTTGCAATGAAGGATTTGGGAGCTGCAAAACAAATCCTTGGTATGAGAATAACTAGAGATAGAAAAAATCACAAATTAACATTGTCTCAGAATGAGTACATACAAAAAGTGTTGAAAAGATTTAATATGCACAATGCAAAACCAGTTAGTACACCTTTTCTAGCCATTTCAAACTTAGTAAGGCCCAAAGACCCAAGAAGACATGGATTATATGTCTAAAGTTCCATATGCATCAGCAGTTGGAAGCTTAATGTATGCAATGGTCTGCACAAGATCTGATATTGCACATGTAGTGGGAATTGTAAGCAGGTACATGAGCAATCCAGGAAAAGAACATTGGATGGCGGTGAAGTGGATTCTCACGTATTTGAGAGGTACCACAAATCAAGCATTATGCTTTGGTGGTTCAAACATTTCTCTATAGGGATATGTTGATGCAGATATGGCAGGTGATAGAGATAACATGAGGAACACAACAGAGTATGTGTTTACTATAGGTGGAACAACTATCAGTTGGGTCTCAAAACTGCAAAGTGTTTTTGCACTCTCAACAACAGAAGCAGAGTATGTTACTACTACAGAGGCTAGTAAAGAAATGATTTGGTTACAAAGGTTTTTTGGATGAATTGGGTAAGAAGCAGGAGTTGGTTAGGTTATACAGTCACAGCCAGAGTGCCATACATCTTGCAAATAACTCTACATTTCATTCCAAAACTAAGCATATACAATTCAAGTACCATTTCATATGGGCAGCGTTGGAAGATGGACAGTTGAAGCTGGAAAAGATACACACTAGCCAGAATCCTATAGATATGTTAACAAAAGTTGTAACCAGGGAGAAACTGAGAATCTGCTCAGTTTCAATTGGTCTTCAAGTATGATGAAGAAGATGAGAAACAGCCAGGTCCAAAGTGGAGTCATTGTCTAGCAAATGAAGCAGCGGTGGATTTGCTATAATCAGTCTCCAAGTGGGAGATTGTTGGGTGTGGAGCCTAATTATCTTATGTATTCAAAGGTATCGCTGCATTGGACCCCAGTTCGAAATGGGGCGGTAACGCCACCCGTAAAATATTCGTTGTAGGGTGGTCCGGGGGGGGCGGCTACGCCCCTGAAGCTAAGAATAGATGTAAAATTGTCTTGTAACATGTTGTAATTTCGTAGTCAATTTGGGTCGTTCATTAGGTGGAGATATGATGGTAGAAGTTACATTTAATTTAGGGTTTTTTGCCCTAGAAGGAAACCCCTCGCTATATATGAGGGAATTGTATTGCATCTATGTATATCTGTATTCTGAGTGAGGAAGAGGGAGTTACAGCGGATCTGCTGTAGGTTGTATCTCTTCAGTTTCCTGGATAATATAAAAAGAAGGACTTGCTATTTCTTCGTGGAGGTAGCCCAAACTCGGTGAACCACGTATATCTGTGTCTCTCTTGTTTTATGTGTTTTCAGTGTTTATATTTCTACAATATTTTATGTGTTCCATTGTTCTGTAATATATAATTTTCTAACATATTGCCTATTTATGTTTTTTTTATTTTTGCAGGTCTTCATTGCTTTGATTTTGGAGACTTGAAACAAGCATGCAACTATTTTAAATTTGCAGCATGCTCAAGGAAGTATTAGTTGTTTTGTCAGAATTTGAGGATTCATTAATTTTCCTTATATATTTCATTAAAATTCCATTTATACTTTTAAATACATTATTGGGAAATTCATGTTGGATTATTATAATATCGCAACTCTCCTTAGGAGAAAGTCGCGATAACATCTTCCTCCAATCGAATAATCCGATGGTTAATCAAATTATTGAATGGAGTTTTTATATAAAGGAAAATTTGAGTTGGGCATTCCTGTTTTAGATACTTTAAAATGTCCAAATCTCATCATATTGTCATATATCATTATCAAAGCATCCTAATGTCTGTTGGCATTATGATACATATGTTGTACTTGATGGCAACCCACTCATCTCAGATGATAAATTATAGTGCAGCAAAGTTCACGCACTTTCATGAAGATAAAAGTTTCTTTCATGAAGATAAAAGTTTCCTTCATGTAGAGAAAAGTTCACGCACTTATATGCAGAGAAAAGCAGTTTTTGATCCTATGGTTTTGGTCCGTGGTATTGCATCCAAAAGTGTTGATCCCAAGTATTGGGTTCGTGGTATTGTGTTATTATGGTTTTGGCTCGTGGTATTGTGGAAGGCCTAAGACTATAAAAGAGGAAGGAGATCATTTGGCAAAGTATCATCGAATGAATTGAATATCTAATAAGTGCTAGATCTGAAATATTTGTGATTGGGTTATGGTGCAGATCTGGATCTGAATAAAGGAGGAACCTTAGAGCATAAAGAAGGATAAGTTCTTTTGATGGGTCATAATCTTTATTCTTGAATGATAGTATCTTTGTATGATTTTGATTTGTTATATGAGGCGCATGCTTGATCTATAAATCTGACAATCTGAGTTAATTAGTGTCTGAATATTTAAAAGAAGGAATTATCCTTTATAGATCTGCATGCAGGTTTCAGGTTGTTGAAGTAGCGTATATATTTAAATTATGATCTAGCTGCCTCTGTCTATTGCTGCAGTATTCTGGGTTCAGAATTTGGTGTGTGGTTATTGTTACTGTGTTCTGGGTACAGTTGTCAGAGAAGTGTTTAATTGATTCAGTGCTAATTGGGAAAGAAGATTGTTTGATGCAAATATACTTGATGATTGATTGATGTTCATGGATCCAGTCTGAAAATTTATGAAACGTGGTCCCTGGAAGAAAGAGAAGGTTGTAGCCTTCAGTAGGCCAGCACCTACGTACTAGTATCTTGGCTAGTACAAGAGCTAAGGGGGTTGTAGCTCCCTTCCAGGAGAAGTTGGAGAACGAGAGAGGGTTGTAGCTCTCTGCAGGTTGTAGCCTGCGTACTGGTAAAGGACTGCACCAATACAAAATCATTGTAAAAGGAGTTTCTAATTGAAAGAAGATAGAGACATATTGCAGCAGGTGGTTTTCACCCACATTGGGTTTCCACCTTATATCTGGTGTTCTTTTGTGTGACTGTTTGCTTTTCTTGTTCCTGCTCATTATTTTATGATACTGACATACAAAGTAATGATCAATATTTGAAGAATTATTCAAAGTATAAATAAGGAAGATAGATTGATAAGAATTTGATAATACTAATTCACCCCCCCCTCTCAGTATTATTTCCAACAATGTCAGGACATATCATATAAAGCATCAATTGAAGTATTGCGATATCCACCCAATTCTGGACCAGATACCACATTTAATTCTACTTCTGAAAGATATCGCATCTGTTTATAAATCACAATTTTAGTTGAAGCGCATGTTTTAAAAGTTTCTAATAGCACCTAAATCTGCCCTAGGCTGAAGGAAGGCAAAACTCAGGGTAACCACAAACCACGCTCAGTTTGGTAGCTAGCCCTACCAGAACAGGAGAGGGCTCTCTCCGAGTCACGCTCAGTGAATAGATAAGCAAAACACAATCTGAGATGACTTACAATGAAATATTGATCTTAGGCTAGTAAGTGAATATGGATACAAGAAACAATTTTTATGAATGACCGAGCTTCTGGGATGGTATGGGACCAACGGTCAGCAAAGAACAGAGAATTTAATACAAAGGCACAGATTACTTCGTGAGGCAAGGCAGGCAGAAAGTGTAGCAATTTAGTTTGAAATAACGTGGAACGGAGAGATTTCTGAGGAGTGTGAAAAGGGCATAGGAACATGAATCCTTTTCAACAGAAGAAGAACACTAAACATGAAATTTTCCCACAGGCAGAGCAATAAAATTGAATTCTACCTAATCTCATTCAGAAAATTTCACTGGACATGAACATGAATTGAATTATGAAACATAACGAAATACATATGAAAACATAAGAGACACATTTGCTACACTCACAACCACAAGAATCTCATGAAACAAAGCTGCTGCCTTTCATTAATTCTCTGTCAAAAATACACAGTGAAGAAACAAAGCTTCTTTCCCACAGTCACCCAGAAGTTACAAACTAACCAACCCTTTGCAAATAGCTTACATACAATATATAGAATGTGTCATGAAGAGATAGAACGCCCAAGGGTTGGGGAGTTACTCGAATCATTACAAAATGGAGATGAAGAGCCAACCATTAGCTACAGGTGCAGCGCTACAAACATGACATTTTGGCTTGGGTGACCGTTTGCCTTCCTTCGCCACTCGGATAGAAGTCCATTTGGAAAGAAAATGATTTAAATGCAGCCTTTGGTGCCAAAAAGCCGAAGTGTAGATGATCGGGCCCACTTGGAGAAGTCGCGAATTGAAAATTCGCGAAACGGAAGCAAATTTGACAATTTTTCCTCTATGCGCCGCGCTAATTTGGGGCCTGTTTTGGGGCATTTGCAGGTGTCTAAAATGTGCCCAAGTGGGCTTGTTGGAAATCCTGTCCTGTCTACTTTCTAACCCAATTGGAATTTCTGAATTTGGTGCTCATTTGCCCCTCCAAATCTTCATTCTCCCAAGACTGCTTCCTGTGTGTCAAAAAAGGGGCAGAGAGGCCATTTTTTGGGTGTTTTTGACCTCTTGGAGACTCAGATCTTGCCCAAATTTTTTGTTCGGGCACTAGTAGTCGTGATTTTCCATGATGAATCCAAAAACGCAAACCATTCCTCATTTGGAGTTCTAGATTTTTAGCGCCGCGCCAGTGGTGCGACGCACAGGGAGAAAAACCCTGTGTTTTGCCCAAAAATTTGTCATGTGACCAAAAATTCCCCAAATTTCTTGAAATTTGGGCTGGAATTTCTCTATTGGGTGTTATGATGGGCCAAGGAAGCCTCAGCCAAGATTCGAAGCCCATCTTGCTCTTTTGCCTCTTTTGCTTTTCTTGTTGCTTTCCTCAATTTCGCCTTCAAGCTCCTTATCCGGGCCCTTGCACTCATATTTCGTGCCCTGTAATGATAAGCCATCCTCCTCAGTATGGTTTTGTCTTTGTCGGCCTTCTCCAGTAGTCTCTCCAGGTGGATGTTGATACGCTCTAGTCAGGACTCACGGTCATTGTTGATCTCTTGCTCCAAGGTAGTGAGCTCGATCCTCCTTTGTTGGGCAACTTGTTGATTCTCACGGATGTTTTGCAGCTCCATGATCTCATGTTGGTCCTCAAGATGCTTGTTTATCTGCTCCAAATACTTGATGATCCATTTGGCCCTCTCCACATTGAGTGACAAGTCTTGGATCTCCGTGTTCTGCTCCTGAATAGTCATCCTAAGTCGGGCGCTCTCCACATCTGCATCATCATCCTGAATGAGGATGAAATCGGCCTCCTGTTCACCTGATGGCCCCTCATCATGCATGGGCTTCTTGTCCTTGTCCTGTACCTGTGTTTTCAATGTAGGAAGCGAGGCCCCTTCCACCCCGGGTGGAGATAACACTCGCTTTGCTGCTGCAAACAAGTGCGTACTGCCTCTCTGATAGGTGATGGATATTGGCATAACAGTGGTCTCATGGCGCTCATATTGATGAGATGGACCACCTGTCTCATGCTCTGTCTCTGATACTACCTGTGGAGTGCTGAAGAAGTCACAGGAGATGAAGTCCTCCCAAGCAATACCCTACAATCCCAACTGATGATCTACCAAAATCCAGATAAGAGCAAAGTGATAAACACTGTTAAGTTGTTGTCGAGGGGTCTTGTGCTGCATGAAATTTTTCATCCTCTCTATGTTCCTGCAGATGAAAAATGGGAGGTTCATCATTCGCACCCTGGTAAAGTGCATGAGCAACCTGATGTGATAGGCATAAAGGTGAGAAAACCTCCCCTCACAACTGAAGTATTTCATGATCAGTTTCATGAGTGGATCATACTCATCTCTCAAAAAACTGAACGGGAAAACTCTCGTGAGCTGAGTCAAACAATTGGCCTTAATGTAAGGCTCATAATGATGCCTGTCCACCTTCTTCTTCTTATGCTACTGTTCTCCAACATTTGGTATGCATGTTGCCACTGATATGGCTTCGGGTGTCAATGTGAAAGTCACCCCAGCCAAGATAGACTGACCTCCGTGTAGGTGAAGTGCAAAAAGACGGGCCAACTCATGATGAACTTTGACATTTGCCACCCTTTGACAAAATTCAAGACATGCTAAATGCTGGAAACATGACATAGCAAGAGGGCATGCCTGCAACTCAGTGAGCGTGTTTGGCTTATCTCTAACATGTTTGCCACTCCGGTGATGTCTCATGGGGGCCTGTTCTCCTGAAGCTGTATCACTGTGGGTTTCCTCCTCATACTCTGATGAAACCTCGGATGCCATGACTGCTATTTTATAAACTGAATTTAGGCTGCCCCTTTGATGATGATGAAAGCTAGGTTGTTTTGATAATCTTTCAAATAGATGAGCTCCACAAAGATTTGAGGCGATTTGGTGAAGTTCTGGGCGTTTTGTCCTTGTGCACCGTGCACAAAGCCTAGTGCGCCGCGCGCTAGGTATGTGTCGCACCTGTGGAAAATTTGAACTACGGGAAGGCTCTGTGTGCGCCGCGCCCGGTGTGTGCGCCACGCCCCTGTCTGTGTGCACCGCGCGCCTTCAAACTGCCTCCAACTCCCTCAAACACTCACGATGCACACTCACACCCTTTGCAATGTTTCTCCAAGGCTTGGATTAGCACAATGCCTTTGATTTTGATGAAAAATTGTATATATAGCCTTGGAGGTTATGTTTTAAATTTACTTTTTTAAAAAACTCACTTTTCTAATGTCCTGTTCAACACTTTTTCACTGATTTTAATATAACCCTGATTTTCACTTTTCCTCTGAAATTTTGGCTCAAACGATGAAATTTTCGACACTTTTTGCAGGGATTGCATGACAGAGCATCTGGTCACGGGAACCATGACTGCACCTGAAGAAATCAACTATCGACTCTTTTTGAAAATTTTGTCACAAATGACACTATTTGACTTTTCTTCAAAACAGAGTTTTGAAGAATAGTCGAAGTCTATCAATATGATGATGAAACTCTGCGGATCATTACTTTGCAAGAACATCACTCTGGCCTGCATGGCTTTACTGGACATATTTAAAGACCAAATTGATCAATCCCTAGACCTAATGACCAAAAATGACTTTTGTCCATTAAAGGACCAGACCTTGACTGTTGTGGACTTTTTGATTGTTTGACACAAAAACATAAGCCAGCAGGAGCCAGTCATGAGGGGAAATGACTAGCGTGACCTTCTCCGTCAGATTATGGCATGCCCCTAGCGGAATGCAGCTGAGTGAATGGAGCGGGACACCTAAACATGAAATGCATAAAGAGTTTTGATCTTTGACGGAGGACTGACCAGACCGACTCTAACAGTTCCGATGTCCTGGACCCGATACCACATTTAAATTCAGTTTTAAAAGATATCGCATCCTCTCATAAAATCACAATTTCAATTGGGACATACATTTAAAAGTTTTGATATCCCGGATCCAATAAGAGATTGAATCTATTTAATAAAACTATCGTATTCGTTCTACATCGCACATCGACATATCAATGATGTTACATCTTGTTTTAAATCATCCAATCATCGATCTCTTATCAAGCCCAAAGTCGGTCCCACAAAGATGTCACGTCACATATCACAAATCGCATAACGGAGGTTTTCAAATAAGATTGCACTAAATATCTCTGATCCTGTGATAGCCCCATCGCCTCCGATCTCCGATAAAACTTTTCATGATATCGCATCCTCCATACCACATCATCCATCTCATAGCATTTGATCATAAGCATTCCCGATAGGTAACCTGCGATACAAGATCCCCCGCTATAACTTCCCACTTGCCATATCGCAATTTTCATATCGCGAAATTCAACCAGTTGTTCTCATTTTGTACGCCCGATATTGAAACTCTGATAAAAGACCTACGATATACATTTTTGCTTGTATCTTTAATCAAGGCCTATCAGAAGTTCATAATATCGCATGTTTCAAAAAATACAGCTATAATATTTCACTGATACTTTTCTCTGATAACACTCATATGTGTAGAAACTCAAAAAATTAGGTTATGGGTAAATGATCATATTCTGTCTCTCATCAGTACAGTTGAAATCAAATGCTTACGCTCATTATAAAACTCGGATTTGCTACAAATGGAGGAAATTTTTACACAAAACACTTACAGCAAATGATCTTATCCATGAATTTATATATGTGTGTTCCAAATATTCAAATTACGAAGTTGAACCATTGCACCACAACTGCCAAATTGTTTCCCTTTAGTCATATTCATTTCTTCCAAAGGGACTCAGAGCCTCTAATTGATTAAATTTAAAATCTTAATCTGCAACTTAACATTTTTCTATACTTTTCTCAGGATTTCAAATTTGTTGTTTTAGTAAACTCTTGTATTTATATTATATCAGAAGCATCTAAAAACAAATTCCAAGTTTTACTTCTTTGAGCCTCACATTTCCTTTTACCACGATCATATCTATTACATCTATCAAAGGAAAAAATCACTATGATGACATGAAGTCATGTTCCATTATCTTTAAATATGTATGCTACTTTCATGTTATCATGACGATTAAAAAAATGGATGTGTTTTAATCATAACTTTTTGAAATCCAAGAATTCAATCATAGGGATGACTTTCTGACTAAAGGGATATATATTCTTCATGATATATGCACATGGAGCTCTTTTACTCTTTTCGGCAATTTGTTTGACTAATGAAATATTTCATCACCTGTGGTTCATTTAAATTTTTGCCTTTGATTCGTTATTAGATGCACATTTTATTATATCAATCATCTTCTAGTGAGCATCTTCATTTACTACAAAGACACTCATGAGCATCTACTATGGTAATGTAGCAATTCGTAGCAAATTTGGAACAGGTAAAGATAATAGATCATGATTAATCCATTTGGAATTCTTTTTTATTTTGAATTTTTATATTCACCCCATACTTATCATTTAGAGCTTCAAATCATCTTCATACATATAATTGATATATTTTTGGGGATTTTGAATCAACTTCGATATAATGGGGCTAATACAAACTCAAAATAAAGAAAAGAAAGAGAGAATTTATCTCTATGATTTATTAAAGATCATATTTACATTCTCATCTCTCATAAATTCAGTTCACTTTAGATTCCCGGAACATGAAACATTGTTTTCTTCTAGTTTGTTGCTTGTTTTAGTTTAGATTTAATAAGTGATGATTGTGGGTCAATAAGATTTCAGTCAATTCAACTTCTTCATCCTTTTAATTCTAATTAAAGGAAGAAGTTATCTTTTGTTGGAGAAAATGATACCTCTCAGGTAAGATTGAACGCAATTCTCCAAATGGTAAGTTCCATGTGCCCACTTTCATTTATTTACTTTTGGTTTCAGTTTTGTTTTTAATTTTTGTTGATATAAAACTATGTTTTGCAGCTCCTCATAAAACTTCTCACGCTTCCACCAGATCAGATTTGGAATTCACTCTCCTTTGTTCAGTAATGATCCTCATCGAATAAGCTACACTAGGGAGTTTCTGAACCTTTAGTTTGTTTCTTTAAGCATTTATTTTGTTAGAAAATGGTTAAGATGATGCTTTGAAACAAAACAATTGACACCAGACAAAAAAAAAAATCGTTGTCGCTGAATTTTATCATCACTGCTATCGGAAGCCAAAACGCTTATAACTCTGCAAGATCAAATTTATCTAAATCTCAACAAAATAAGGAACATTCACATGATTATTTTCTTTTACTTCGTCTCGTTGAGACATTGGTATAAATTGTCTTGTTGGAGTTTATCTTTTAAAAATTTGGATTTTTCTTTCACCTTTCACCTTCTTCACTTTTATTTTTGATTGTTGATTTCTTTTCTTACTTTCGCTTAGGAATTCTTTTCCTTTTGTTTTCGATTTTGTTTTGATTTTGGTGACCCTACCATGATATATGTGAAAGGACCTTTCTTGTTCAACAACAGTTGACATACATGGGGAAATCTTAACTCTACCTATATCAGTGAATTTCATTTATCATTAAAGGCATATCCTTATGGAACCATAATTCCTCTTGCTTTAAATATTTTTCATGGAGGAACACACATCCTTTCGAGGTGATCAAGTTTAATTTTTCAAGAAAAAATTTGATTTGAGTTTAAAACAATGAATCTCTCCCACCCCTCCACATAAAAGCCTCTTATTGATAGTTGCAAGGAAAGAATTTAGAGCAAACATTATGAAAGTATTATGTCCATTAAACATAAATCTCTATTACCATCCCACCTCTTTCACTCACATACATCATAAACTAAAAGCTTGCATATATGCTTATCAAAAGGGTGATTAAAGAGGTAGCATGGGAAATACAAGTAAACCCGTCGAGGTTATGAACGCTCGTTGGCAGCGGGACTATGCTTGTATGGCATAAAAGACAACTCCATCAGGGTACTATTCAAGCTTGTTGGCAATGAAGTAATGTCAGAGATAATCATAAAATGGATATATGCTTTATAAAAAACTCCTATCTCTACCTTCTTCTATTATGAGGTAGTCTTAAAACAAATTTTCCCAAATTTGGATTCATGACTTTTACTTAAACTTGTTTTGAGTATTTATCTTTACAGATTCATATTACTTAATCTATTTTATGTGGGACCTATGGAAATTTTTTACTGTTACACGATTTCACAAACTCCATTATTTTCAACCTTTGGATAAATTAAAGTTCATTATCTTTAACTAGAGATAATTGGTTCTTCCCAGTGTGTCGTCGTTGTTGTAGGGAAAACCCAAAACCCCCCATTACTTCAAGTAATAGAGACCTTTTGCATTAATTTTTTGGCTAAGCATCTTTTATGATTTTCATTCAAGTTAATTGTCTTCCAATTTTCTCATTTTTTCGTTTTTATCGGATTTCTATTTTGATTGTTTCATTGAATCATACTTTTCACTAGATTTCCATCAATACCTGTTTCATTCATTTGGTCAACCTATTTGTAGAAGGCACTCCTTTAAAGTTTGATCGGTTTCTCGCCTAGACTAAAAATGTAAATAATTTATAATATTTCGATTTTTCTAATTAAGTTCAATAGTCATTCATTGTAAATATTAACTTTTAGTGAATTTTTACTATTTTTTCACTAACGACCCCACAAAATGACCCAATTAAGTTGTACAATAAATGAAAAACACGTTTCGAGATCTTGGTAATTTACTTCAATTTGTTATTTTAAACCAAGACCAAATTCTCAAAATTGCAAAATATCTATAGTCCAATTTGTAGGATTATTAATTCCACGTCGACCCCACTTCATATCACTTCCTTCCTCCCAAAATCTCGATTTAAGAAAGAAATGCGATTCAAAATTTGTGATTTTAGAAATGCGATCAAAATTTTTGATTTCAGAAATGCTATCAAAATTTTCGATTTTAGAAATGCGATCAAAATTTGCGATGTGATATTGCGATATCGCATATCGCAAAAAATCTAAAGCACCGCAAACTCGTCCCTTAAAAATGTGCGATTTTGGAAAATATACGAGAGGTTAAAACTTTTTAATATAAGGTTCCTTCTCCACTCCACTTCACCTCATCCTACCTCACGCTCACCTCATTCTCCAGTCACTTCACCCTCCACTCAGTTCCCTCCTCCATCACTCCTCTTCACGTGGATGGAATCAATGAAAAAAGATTAATTCCAATGGTTTATTTTGTATGGATTTTGGATTGATTTCAATGATTTGTATATAAATATTTTAATTTAATATTATATTTATATTATAATTTTAATATAATTTTAATTATAATATTATTACATTTTAATTATTTTTTGTTAAATCATTTCCATCTTAATTAATTTCTATAAATAATTAATTTAATTTGTAATCACAATTAATTAGCATTAATTAAATAGTAATTGTAATTTAATTTAGGATTAGAATTTAATTTAAAATTCTGATTTTTAGCCGCAACAGAAATTCCAGAATTCTGGCAATTTTAATATACCAACTTCAGAAGCTCATAAATAGAGTTTTACCTAGCCAAATGAGGCCGAGGATGGCTCATTGGAGAGATAAAATTATGGAAAATATTTCTGAAGTGGTTTCATTTCCAGTTTTGATCATTTACTGGGTCTAAAATCCAACAAAAAATCAGGCTCCGAATTTTAAACAAAATCAATTTTATGAGTTTTATTTTCTGCATTTTTATTTGCCCATAACTTCTTCTAAGTGCAGACCCACTAGTCAATAATCGCTTTGGCCAATTAGATCATTGCATGCATCAATAGAAAGCATAGAAAGCTCAGATTTCCTTTTCAATTATTTATTTAATTGACTTTGATTGGATTTCTTTTAATTCCAGATTTAGCATTTTCATTTTATTTTTGTATTTTAAATTTTGTTTTGATTTGTTTAGCAGGAAAACAATTGAAGAGATGAAGAGAAAAGAATCTGAATTAATGAGAAGGCTCCAGCAATAGAAGAATGAAATTTTGATCCAATGAAATTTGATTAAACATATTTCTTCTTCAACAAACTTTCTTGTTAAGAATTCTTTTGAAACTATTATAAATAACATATTGTAGAATGTAATAAGGGCTTCTCTCCTCTGCAATTCTGGAATTCTAAAAGCACTTCTGTAATAGGAATTTAGAGTTGTAGGTGGGAGGAGAGAAAATCTCAGATCTGGGGATTATTGAGGATTTTTATTTTGCATTCTGAATTATGTATGATGGGCAGAGTTTGCACTTTTACAGCTCTTGTTGTAACAATAAAAGTTCAAACAATGTAAAGGACGTTGGAGACCAGAGTCAAAGAAATGGATTCAATAAATTTGTATTTCTAATACTATTGTTTTAAATACTAATTTCATTTTATGATGGTAGGAATGTGTCATTTTATTCATATTTGTGCATTATTGTCGGTATGAATAATTTGTTTCAATCATATGTTATTATTTATCTCTGCTCTTGTGGGTTGAATTTTGATTTCCGAGTAACTATTTACTCAGAAATCTGTCTTTTAATACTGGTTTAACAAATAGTGATATGGTGTGAACTACTTCCTCATATTATTGTTTAATTATTCGAATAATTGATTAAACAATCAATATCATGTTGTAAACTTCTTCCTAAATGTTGTTGGCTTATTATTTCAGTGAAGAGGTCTCTGAATAAAATATGTTTTGGTATACATAATGTCAATTAATTGAACTACTTCGTTAGCTTGATATTCATTATAAGTCAGACATATTTAAATCCCAATCATTTAAATATCTTGCTCTTGGTTGGGTTAGATCTATATCCGCCTAATTGAGATAGGATTAGGATTTAGTTCCGTTTGCTTGCATTTTAGAATAATTTTGCATTCAGATTAATTCTACATTTCTAAAAGTCCTCTTCACAAAGAGGCAAACTTTAGTTGTGGCTTGGCTGAGCCCCAAATAAGCTTAGGGATCACTTTCTTGCTTGATCAACAAGAGGGTTGATATGATGTCTCTTCTCCATTGGTCGATGAAAGTCATATTTTAAGCCATTAGAGATTAAGAGAAAGTAACTGGACCTAGTTTAACTATTCGGAACCACCATTCCAAACAGAAAAAGAGATGCTTTAAGGTTCGGACTGGGTGGTCATCCCCCAATGTTGTTGCATCAAATTTCGAGGCTTCAATAATGGGGAAAATAACAACCATTCCACCTAACCACCCAAGATAGCCTCAACTAACTTTTATATATATATATATATATATCACTAGTCGAGATTTGAACTTGGGTGAGGAAGATAACAACCATTCTACCCAACCACCCGAGATAACCCTAATTCACACACACACACACAATTTGTTTAAAAGTTACTTAGTTTTCAAAATTTATATTGATTTTTTCATATGTTAATGATGATGGCAATGAATTGGGGTGGCAGGAGGGGGAGGGATTCTCATTAATCCCGAAGGAATCATTGAATTTCAATATGCTTGGGGGCTTGGCCGAAAAACAAATAACCAAGTAGAAGCGTACGGTATGCTCCTGGGACTAATCCTGGCACAAAGAAATGGGATAAAAAAGATTCATGTGTTAGGATATTTCATGATCATTATAAGGCATATGATAAACACTTCAAAGGCTAGGATCACTAACTTGAACCAAATCATTAAGAGAGCCCAGAAATTGCTCCCTTCTTTCGAATCACTATCCTTCTACCATGTCTTGAGGGGAAATAACCAAGATGTTGATAGACAAGCTAATAAGGCATGCCATTTGGAGGAGGAAAAAAGTGTAATAAACAATGTCGTGGGTATGCCAAATCTTCCTTAAGAAAATGAAGAGAGATATATGTAGGTTGTTGTTAAAGTCTCGAAGGAATGTTAAGGAAGTTGAAAAGATGGATTTATCATATCATAAATATATGATGCCCCTCCATCCTCCCCCTATCTCTCCCCTTGCCACTTCCTCTCATGCCCGCCTCCCTTCTTTTATTTCCCTTCCCCCCTCCCCTTCCTCATTGCACTCCCCTTCTCATTGATAGAGATCAGGAGCATGGTGGGAAATTAATGGAAGATGGTAGAGTTATGATGGAGTACTCATGGGATCTCGATTAGAGCAATCTCCTCGCTCATATATGCATCACCTCTCGGTCCGGCATCAATTATAAATTGCAAAATGGTATGTGGAATTTGTATGTTTTAAGGTTTAAGTGTGGGACGATGGCCTCTGCAAAAGCCTGGTGGCTACAGCCGAAGCTATTGATTATTAATTCCTGGGTCATGAAGGTAGGGCTTTGTGTTGTGAAAAGTCGACATCAGGGTCTAAAGGTCTACCTATTTGAGGTTTTAAAGGAAAGCAATGAAATTCTGAGTATAATTGAGTGGTCGCGGGCGCTAGAAGGTCTAGCCATTGGAAGGTCTGAGTGTTTGCACGCATATTGATTTGGGAAACTAGGTGGGTTCTTAATTCTCTCCTGAAGTGGGAGGAGAATTGGAGTTGGAGTGAGGTAGGGAGGCACATACCATCCAAGGAACAGGGCAGTCTACGGAGGATTAGCGTGGGTGCTTGGCTGCAGGAGAACATGGAAAACAGTGACAATTACTAGAGCCTGATAAAAAGTGAAGTTTTGGAAGCCAGCATGCAGGGTACAAACGACAGTTCTTGGTCGGGCACGTGGGAAAGCCACAGGACAAGGTCTGGAGGGCCGATGACTGGTTTCTCGGGGGCAGGGTGGTAGAAATAGACCTTCCTGTCTCACTTGTGTACAAGACCATTGAGACCTGTGAGAGGCCCTGACCAAACTCCAATGTAGCATGCACCAGCAAATGCATGAGAACATGATTATGCAGGAAAGGGAGCTCGAGAAATGGGAACGCATCAGGCAATTGGAGGACGAGGTGGATGCACTGCACCATCAACTGGAAAATATGAAGATCAAAGTGGAAACCATGGAGGAAGGCATGGAGGAAAACATGGAGGGTGTGACAAATCATGAGAATTCCAAAGACTCAGAAGATGTTTCTCTTGGCCTAGATCTAAACCAGGAGAAGCATCATGATGAACTGTAAATGTATATACCTTTTATCTCAACCAGTCTCTTCATGTAGAGGTAATACCATATCCTTTTGGCAATGGTTTTATTTGTGCAATGCAAACAATTGCATCACTTAGCACACTCTACAATAAGATCTCTACAAATAGAAATAAAAAACAAATTATAACAATCACCAACAATTCACTCTCTTACGTTAAGTTAATCCTATATGTTTACAAAAGGTCATCTCTTCACCACAAGTCTCTTCTTATATATGCAATAATATCTTCGTTTGACAAAGGATTTATTTTCGCAATGAAAACAATTACATCATTTAACACACTTTACGACAAGCTTTCTACAAATAGGAATCAAAAACAAATTCTAACAATCACTTACAACAATATACTTTTGCCAACAATTCACTCTCTTATGTTAAGTCAATCCTATGTGTGTACAAAATATCAGCCCTTAAGGTTCTCTCATGTTCATGGGCCCTCTTAGGAGTGAGTTAAGCCCATACTAGCTCTAATATCATGAAATAAAATGCGAGAGTAGACATATATTCTTCACACACAAGAAACTTATTTAAGCAACACTATTACATATAACTTTACTTCAAACTTTGGCTTAAGATAAGCATGCTTTCTTAACAAAACTAACAATTAGTTGAGAAAATATCTCAACTACACACCATGTCTAGGAGTTAATTGGTTAGAGAGAATCTCTCATGTCCAACTGCATCTAACAACCTCATAAAGTCTTGGAATCAAACCACTTATGTAGAGTTTGTCTCTACCTCACAATGTCTATATATCAATAAACACAATCGTATGATATGATGAAGAATCACTCATTAAACAATAAGACAAGTAGGAGTTAATAACTTCAACACAAGGGCCCACAATGCTACTGTATCTTTTCTTATTGAGTCATTTTCAACCTTCAACTCTTGTTTTTTATTTTGATGTTGGTTTTGAGGTTTTATTTTGTGAAACACATAGTTCTCTCTCTCTCTCTCTCTCTCTCTCTCTCTCCCTCTCTCCCCCTATATATATATATATATATATATATATATATATATATATATATAGTTTAACCAAGGAAAGAAATCAACCTCCCTCTCAACTCGAGGGCTAGAGTAAGGTTATTGGTACCATGCCAACCCACAAGTATCCTCACTTAAGAGTTCACAAGGCTCGAAGCCAATACAACAATATTCATAGTCATAAAGCCATTACAATAATAATTATCAAGGCATTATAGATCATCATGTCACTAGCCAAGATTTGAACATGGGTGGGGAAGATAACAACCATTCCACCCAACCACTCGAGATAACCCCAACTAACTTATATATATATAGCCAAGATTTGAACTTGGGTAGGGAAGATAACAACCATTCTGCCCAACCACCCGAGATAACCCTAATTCACACACACACACACAATTTGTATAAAAGTTACTTAGTTTTCAAAATTTATATTGATTCTCTCATATGTTAATGATGATGACAATGAATGATCTATTAAGACTAATTTTAATTGACCTGAAATAATTTGTGTGTGTGTGTGCGCACATAAAGTGGAAAAATCAATGGATACCCACAACTAACAAGGTCATCTTGCTTTCCTCACATGCATATTTATTTCACCTTATTAAATAATGATAGTAAATCACACAATCAATTTGGCCACTTTAGTGAACATATTTTTCCACCATGTGTATTTTTTGAGGATGTTTTGAACCAAGAAACATTACAAACATTTCATTCCTACAAATTACGGCTTTCTAAAGTTTTCCAATAATGCTTCACATGTGTCTCCTCCTAATTGCATTAGCATGCTTCCTTGCATGTTGTCAGTGCCCTCCCTTCATACAACATCTCTTCCATGCAACAATCTATCATGAGTAGATCTAAGTGACTCTTTTGAAAATGGGCATTATTTTAACTTTTAAATCCTTCGTCATGAATCTCTTCTTGTAGAGGCAATAACATATCCTTTTGGAAATGGTTTTATTTGCACAATGCAAACAATTTCTTCACTTAACACAATCTACAATAAGCTCTCTACAAATAGAAATGAAAAACAAATTCTAACAATCACCCACAACAATCTACTATCACCAACAATTCACTTTCTTACGTTAAGCTAATCCTATAGATGTACAAACAGTCATCTCTCAAGTTTATCTCATGTTCATGGCCTTCTTGTGGGAGAGTTAAGCCTATAGTAGCTCTGATACCATGATAAAATATGGGAGAGTAAACATATTTTCTTCATACATTAAAAACTATTTCAAGATATAATATTTAACAAACATTGTTACATATAGAGACTTCAAACTTTGGCTTGAGATAAACTTGTTTTCTTAACCATACTAACAACTAGTCGAGAAAACATCTCTACTACACACCAAGTCTACGAGCTAACTTGTTGGAGCATGTCCAACTAGATCTAACAACATCCTAAATACTTGGAATCAAAATACTTAGTTAGAGATTTATCTCTACCTCACAATGTATGTAAATTAATAAGCCACAATCGCATGATATGATGAAGAATCATATATTAAACAATAAGACAAGTAGTAGTTAATAAATTCAACAATACTCCTGTATTTTCTCTTATCAGGTCACCTTCAACTCTCGTTTATGATTTTGATGTTGCTTTTCAAGTCTTGTTTTACAGAACACAAATTTCTCTTGGTTTAAGAGTTTGTGTATGCATATAAATTCAATCATATATATATATATATATATTTAATATGTTAGATGATGATGAGAATGAATGATCTATTAAGACTAATTTTAATTCATATTAAATAACTTTGAATTTATTTAATTTTAAAGATTTGGGAATAATCATAGTGAAAAGGGTTTTTTGACCAAGAATGAGGGATTATCATCACCAAAGAGGGTCACATTGTTGGAGTGGAATTGATGACAATGAGCCTCTCACTTTTGCCCAATGGTTTTTGCAACATCACCTCTCTCGTTTTAGTATACCTTTGTCATCCAATTAAGGATGCTTTATTGTTTAATGCTACCTTCAATTATCTGAACTTAAACATGAACGTAACAAATCATAGATATAACCATAAATACAGAAATGCAGCAGAAATAACACTTCATTTCATTAATATCAAATACTGAAATATGCTTACAAACATAAATGGAAATAAACTAGCTTGGGCGAGGTAGCTTATCTCTAAGAAGAGATGTGGTGGCTACATGCCTATGATATGTGTGACAATGAGGCTCAAAGGCCTATTTATTATTGAGAAACAACGAAAAACCCTAAACATCCAAAAACCCAACCCTAGGAGTTGAAGCGCCAAAACTGTGGGCCTTGTTTGGGTAAATTAGTACATCAACTTCTTGGGGTCGTAACTTTGGCATATGATCTCTGTTTGGCTACCATAATACCTCGTTTCGAAGATCTCAAAGACAAGACCAAAAACAAACAAGGAAACCCATTTAGGGCTTTTATAGTCTTTTTGTTTTCCCTAAAAGGCCTCAAAACGGCTCTGGAAGTTTGGTACTCGAAAAAATGCCAAAAATAGTAAATTGTGCTACAATTAAGGAAGCTGAAAAACTGAAAGAGATAGTGTTGGGGGTCCAAGTGGAATAGGTGGGTGGCCACCAATATCCACCTGGATCAATCCTCCTCCCTTAGGAAGCAATGGCCCCCATTGCGTTGAGTGCCTCCATGAGATGGGGAAACTTCTGCTGAACTTGGTCCCTAGTGAACCACTTGCCTTGGTGAAGGAGTTAGCTAGCTTTGAAAACCCGATATAGTTGGATCTTCTACTGGCAAGTGTTCTTGATCTGTGTGTCCATGATCCGATTAGTTGTGGCTTGTTCCATGCAGTCTGGGTTTAGCTCTATTGGTGTGAGTTGTTCTGCAATGTTAGATGTTTCCAGCAATTGTGGAAAGTATGATAGAAGGCGATCTACATTGAACACTAGGTGTAGACCAAGGAATGGTGGAATGTTGAGCTTGAAGGCATTAACCCCTACAGCCTTGGTAATGGTGTATGGCCCATATCAGAGTGGGCGAAGCTTGCAGTTGGGTCCAGCGAGGCGCTCCTTCTCCAAATGTAGGCAAACTTTGTCACCTACTTGGAACTTATGCAGAACCCGATGCTGACCATGGGGCTGCTTGTACTTGGCATTTGACTTCTCCAAGATGTCGTGAACTTGTTAGTAGATGTGTTGAATGCACTCAATGAAGTTGTTAGCCTTATCGGCTTCGGATCAGACATGAGTCGAATCTATCTAAGTAGCTGCAAATGGTATGGCCACATCAATGGGGCATAATGGCTGAAATCCCAACCCTTCCTGAAAGGGGTTGTGGCCCATTAAGCTGTGGAGAGCTCTGTTGTAGCTGTGTTGGACATAGGGTAGGCTTTCATCCCATGTGTGTGGATGCTTCGAGTTATACATGCGTAGAATGTGTACATCATCCTGTCGACGACCTCTATTTGGCCATTAGTTTGGGGATGGAAAGTCGTGGAATTAGTAAGTTTTGTATCCAACATCGACCATAGACTTGACCAAAATGCACGCAGGAATCTGCTATCACGATCTGAGACAATGGACTGTGGGATCCCAAAGTGTACCCACACTCGCTCAAATAAGAGCTTAGCAATGGCCTTTGTTGTGATACTCTTCTTGCAGGTCACCATAATGGCCATCTTAGAGAATCTATCGACGACCACGAAAATTCAGTTGTTGTCGTGCTTGGAAGAAGGAAGGCTTGACATGTAATCCATGGAGATGGATTCCCAAGGTCGACTAGGAGTAGGAAGAGGAGTATATAGGCCTTGATTCTTAATGGTTGGTTTGGAAATGGCGCCGACAATGCAGAATTTAATGTACCTCCCAACATCCTGACAAAGGTTCAACCAATAGAAATACTTCTGCAGTACTGCCACTATTTTATCTACTTCGAAATGTCTAATGACCCAACTATAGTGCGCCTCCTAAATCATCTTGGCACGCTTGCTTGAAGGAACATAGATGTGTCCCAGGTGGCATAACAGTGCATCCTAGAGGTGAAAATTTGGAACTTTCTTACCTTTCAGGAGTGTCTGGCATGTGTTGTCGAATTTTGGATCACTCTGGTAAAGATGTGGCCACCTCGAAGTCTTGTGCCCATAGGAGTTGAGCACAATGATTAGCGCCATGACTGGTGGTCCACTAAGGTAGTCCGCAACATTTTTGGTGATGCCCTTCTTGTACTTAATGTTCAAATGGAATTGTTGCAGATATGTGGACCATTTCTAATGACGATCGTTCTGCACCTTCCCTTATGTCTGTATGAATGCAGGGGTAAGTGGTCTGTGTGGATGACCATTTCCTTCCCTAGAATGTAGTGCTTCCATTGACAACATGCCTGCACAATGGAATACATTTCTTTGTCATAGGTGGGATACTTTCGGACTGTGTTTGAAAGTGTCTCACCGTGGTAAGCCACTGGATGCCCATGTTGAGTAAGAACTGCACCAATAGCATAGTCAGAGGCATATGTCTCAATCTCAAATGGTTGCTGCAGGTTTGGTAATGTGAGCACTGATGCAAAGCAGAGGCGCTACTTCAACTCAACAAAGACCTTCTGTTGGGTCTCAGACCAAAATAACTTTGCTTTCGCTCTGCCCTTGGTGATTTGACTTAAAGTCCAAGTGATATGAGAGAACCCCAACACGAATATGTTGTAGAAATTGGCAAGTCCGAGAAAGATGCAGAGCTCTGTTAGAGTGGTTGGAGCTGGTCAATCCCGAATGACTTGTATCTTCGCTGGGTCCACATGCACACCCTTCTCATCAATGATGTACCCCAAATATTAAACCTGGGTCATTCCAAAAGTGCATTTGTCCAGCATGGCACACAACTTGTGTTGTCACAGGGTTTGGAGGATCTGTTGAATATGGTGGAGGTGTGCTTCCCAACTCTGGTTGAAGATTAATATGTCATCTAAATACACCACCACGAATTCATTGGCGAAGGGTCGCAAGATGATGTCCATCAACTGCATGAAGGTTACAAGGGCATTCGTCAACCTGAAACGCATGACCAACCATTCGAAAAGGCCCTCCTTGGATTTGAAGGTGGTCTTCCACACATCAAAGGGTTCGATAAGCACCTGGTGATAACCAAACTTCAAGTCAATCTTGTTGAAAATATTTGGCCCCCTTGAGCTGGTCCAAAAGGTCATCAATTTGTGGGATTGGGTACCTATTCTGAACAATGATCTGTTCAATGCCCGATAGTCAATATAGAGTCTCCAGATAACATCTTTCTTTTGTACCAATACAATCGGGCTCCCATAGCGTGATGAGCTTGGCCTGATGTGCTCTTTCTGCAACAGCTCCTGAATCTACCTCTTGATCTCATCGTTCTCCAAAAAAGAGCATCGATAGATCGGTCCGTTGGGTAGCGGTGTGCCTAAGGTCAGATCGATGGAGTGCTTAACCTAACAGTGCAGAGGTACCCTCGTACGTGAGGTGAAAATGTCCCTGTACTCCTTCATGACCTTGTCCATATGTTGTTGTTGTGCAGAGGAGCCCTGTTTGGAAGCCGTGGCCACAATCTTCTTCTTGCCCTGAGGGCAAATCATAAGGAAAACAAATTTCTTGGTCTTAATGAATTTCTTTGCAGAGATCAAAGAGATCGCGGTAGGTGGGGCTACCTCCGATATTTTGTACAACTTATTGCCCAAAGTAATAATTACAGAGTAAGGTCTAGACTCATATACAACATGTCGCTTCCATAAGTATGGTTGTCCTAATAATACACCACAAACTTCAAGAGGAGCAACATCACACAGTGCCTCATCTGTGAAGGGCTTGATGCTGTAGGGAAGGCGACACTACTGGCTAACACAGAGATCTCGTCCTTGGTGAAGCCACCCGATGGCATATGACTACAGATGTGCTGTAGTTGGTAGACCTAACCGCTTCATGACCTTTGCTAAAATGAGGTTCTTTGACTCCCATTGTCGACAATGAACTGCAACGGAGAACCCTTCACCCACATTTGTGAGTGGAAGAGGCTTCCCCCTCCTCTGGATCTTCAGGCCCGTTCTTCTGGATCTTGGTGGTGGCTACGGTGGCACTGGGCTTCACGTCAATGATCTGCTTCCTTTTGTGATTCCCCTTGTCGGGTTCTGACTCAAAGTCGGAATGTGCGTCTGATTTTGAAGCCTTCGGCTCGACCACCAGTGAATGCTTGGCCCGACACTCACTTGTGTTGTGAGTGGAGCTCTTATGGAACTCACACCATTTTCCCGTGTCCTTCTTTGTCTTCGAGGTGTTGTTCTTTTCTTGCAGCTTCAGCGGGTTGTCCTGGGTCACCCCACCTTGGCTTTGTCCTTTTCTCTATGGTTTGGAGGCGCCTTTCCCTTGCTTCAAATTCGCAGATCCAAAGTCTCGCTTCTTTTGTTTAAACTTCTCAATCTTGACAGCGTATCGGTACGCTTTGCAGAGCGAGGAGATGTCCAAGAACTCCATCTCGTCCTAAATGTATATGTGTAGACAACCACAGTGCTTGGGTATCAAATATCGCTAAGAATCCTTGATACCCAAATTCGTGCGAAAAGTATGAAAGACATTGGTAAACTTCGGCATGTCCTAGTCCCTTCCATGTCGTAGCATGGTCCACTTTATATACTTATCCTCATAGCTCCCGAGAGGGTAGTATTGCTCCTTGATGGCGTCCCGGAATGAATCTCAAGTGGGTGTGCCTGAAAATAGTGAAGGGGTACTTTCGTCCTTCTGCTCATAATAAGTTTCCCACCAGTCCTTGACGTGGGGGGTGACTTTGAGAAGTGCAAAAGTAATCTTTTCCCGACTAAAAAAATCACGAACAAAAAAATATCCCTCTAGTAGATTTAACCATTTATCTACAACGTTTACATCTATCTGACCCTCAAATACGTGGATGTCGAAGTTAACTTGTACCTTAAAGGGCGTGGCGCTTCCAGAGTGGCTGCTGGAAGAAGATGCGTCGCCTTTGGGTAGCTGCTGAAGGATTTGGGCAAATTTGTCCATCATCACATTCCTTTGTTGCTCGAGGGCTTCTTCGAGCGAGATTTTGAAGGGATCTCCTCCCCCCTTGTCTTTCTTCTCTTCCACCATGGGAGGCCATCAGGATTTGCGAGGTTGGTCTTACAAAGGTTTGACCAATTCGAGCCCTAAC
This sequence comes from Pinus tabuliformis, assembly GCA_031772625.1. Taxonomy (NCBI): domain Eukaryota; kingdom Viridiplantae; phylum Streptophyta; class Pinopsida; order Pinales; family Pinaceae; genus Pinus; species Pinus tabuliformis. Next base: position 829,306,990 of record CM062819.1, read on the forward strand.
CCCTTAGATCCTGACCTCGTTGGAGACATGCAAAGAAAAACAGAGAAAGAGCAGACCGCTCTGATGCCACTTATCCGAACTTAAACAAGAAGCAACAAAGCACAAATATAACCATAAATACAGAAATGCAATAGAAATAACACTTCATTTCATTAATATCAAATACTTAAATATGCTTACAAACATAAATGGAAATAAACTAGCTTGGGCGATGGTAGCTTATCTTTGAGAAAAGATGTGGCAGCTACATGCCTCTGAATTGCGTGACAATGAGGCTCAAAGGCCTATTTATAATTGAGAAACAATGGAAAACCCTAAACATCCAAAAGCCTAACCCTAGGAGATGAAGCGCCAAAACTATGGGCCCCGTTTGGGTAAATTGGTACATCAACTTCCTAGAGTCATAACCTTTTCATACGATCTTTGTTTGGCTATCATAATGCCTCATTTCGAAGACCTCAAAGAAGAGGTCAAAAATAAAGAGGGCAAATTGTTTGGGGCTTTTCTAGTCTATCTGTTTTCCCCAAAAACGTCGTTTAGGGCCTCAAAATGAATACGGATGTTCAGGACCCAAAAAACTGCCAAAAATAATAAACTGTGCTACAATTAAGGAAATTGAAAAACTAAAAGAGATAGTGTTGGGGGTCCAAGTGGAATAGGTGGGTGGCCACCAATATCCGCCTAGATCATTCAATTTCTACCAATAAGTGTTTGGGGATGAAGAAGGTGATTAGGGTTGTATAACAATGACTTCGACGAATGCATAAGTCGTTTCTCCTAGTGCTATCGATATTGTTGATAAAATGCAACTTCAACTTTTAGTTGAGGATATATGTCAAGTGTTAATGATGTACTTGTGCTATAAATGTTTGACAAAACACTTAAATGAAATGCGGTGTACTAGATTGAAATAATTGCAAAATATGTGTTGGTTGATGATTTTGATCCTAATTATGGTAACAATGATCTTGTGGATGCCATTCAAATATTGTTGTATGATGGTAAGACCATCATATTACATGTAAAAAACTTGGAAGTTGTTGCCTTCATTAAGATAAAGTTGTAGAAAAAAGAGGGAATCGTAATGGCCCAACAACACTTTCTTTATGTTAGCAAGCCATTAAATGATCATCACATGATTTTAGATTATGACATTGGTAAGGACTCAATGTTATATTTGGGTACTTGTCTTTGTGGAGGCAAAGGTGGAAAGGATATACCCTTCTTGTCTAAGGGTCATTCTTTTAAGGCTGCAATTAATAATAAATCCTCTGTGGTTGTGTTGACTCATTTTATTTATGTTTATATTTTGGAGAAACTAGAGAAGGTTCTAGTACTAAAGGTTACAAAGGAGATAGTATATAATCTCCTTCCATACTATGAATCTAAGGTACTAATATGTTGACTAGCCTCCAAGATTTGTAACAAGAGTTTTATACAAAATGGACAAATAATTCTGAGGTACGTCTTGTTTCAAAGACGTTTTTATTCTCCAATTTCACACTCTTATTAATTATCAGAAAGTTTTTGAGGAGTGTCCATGGTTATGGGGAAGAGTATGCCTTTTTGTTACCCCATGGTTCCTAGAATTTAACCTATCCAATATGTTTGTCACCAAAGTGTTTGTTTGAGAACGTTTGCCAAATTTGTTAACATGCTTTTGAGACCTAACAAAATTTTGAGGATATCAAGAATATCTTGTGTAGATATTTAAAAACTAATGTAGATCAAACCAAGATTGGTGTTTCTTACATATGCATGTACACATGTGGAAATTGATATTAGTAAGGCTTTACCAAATAAGCTATTGCCTCAAAAGAAAGGCTTCTAGGTGGACAAAGGTATTGGATTAAAAAATTACAACTTTTCAATGTCAAATTTGTCAAAACACATTAAAATTGCAGGATTCATGTCGTGAAGCATAGGTTTATCCTAAAAGGGGAAGAATGACATAAAATAAAACCTAAAAAATGACAATCTTTTGAGCAAAAACTATCAGATAATGAAGAGAAATAAAATGCAAAATTTCAACAAACAACAATTTAGAGAATGATACTAAAAAATACCAAGAAATATATGTTAAAGAATCAATGCCCTATATGATAGATAGAAGAAAAAACTATAATACCGGAGTGGTAGTTGTAAGTGAAACCCTAACAAAAATAAATAAATAAAAACACTTCATTCTCCTAACAATTCTAATTTTAATAAAAAACCAACACTTCATTTAAATCTTAAGCGCATAATTTCTCATGCACATCTAGCCCATCCAATTTTTAAATTATCACTGGTCACCGTGAAATCTTCTCTACAAAGAGCCCGGAAAAAATCTTCTGAAAACTTGAAAAGTAAAAAAGACAAATTAAAAACTAATTTCATTAAAACACACATTAATATATAATTTAAAAATTATAAATACTGTAAATGTAATATTTATATGGAAAAATATAATATATATTCCATTTAAAAATATTTTTCTTATTTTACACATCTTTCTAATATATATCATTGCTCTTATAAACTCACTAATCTGTTCATCAACTTCATTGAGAGGCAAAACCCAATCCCTCACTGATCCGTGGATCCGGTTCATCGACAAAACAGTACCCCAAAACTTTTCTCATCCATCTCTACCAGTGGAGCCTAATATAAACCCAAGAAACCTTGGTTGTTGCAAAGTGAAACAAATAAATTGAATGGATAAGACCTAGAAGCTCGTTATTTTCGTTTAACGGATCGATGGGAAGCCATGGCTGAAGAAAGCCCAGTCTTTGATTGAAAAAAACCAGGTAAAAGGTTTTGGTAGGGTTTAAGACAAGATGAGTGGAAGGATGATGTTTCATCTTTCATCGGTGTCATCGACCTACTGTGCATCAGCTCCTATGTTGTTTAGGCCTCCCTGTTTTGCAGGCCGCAGGATTCAAGCAGGGTTTAAGGCGTTGTGCTCCTCTGCCGTAGCAGTGGATAAACCCCCAGAGCAATCTCGTGTGATTTCGTTATTGGAAAAGCTACGGTCCAGGCACATTAAGAACGCCCCAAATGTCGCAAAGCTGCCGTCCAAGGGAACCGCTAATTCTCAAAAGGAAGCGAAGAGTCCCACTGTTTCTTCCTTTGCCGAGATGGAACTTGCACCGGAGATAATGAGCACAATTAAGGAATTGAACATATCTGTTCCCACTGAGGTGCAGTGCCTCGGAATACCAGCTATACTCGGAGGACAGAGCATTGTTTTGGCCTCGCACACTGGCTCCGGAAAAACTCTGGCCTACATGCTTCCTTTGGTTCAGGTATATATGCTCTGCTCACCTTGCATTAGATGATTACAAATTTTACAGCATCACAGAATTTTCGAGTAGAATTTTACTGATAATGGTCCAGGTGACTTTGGACAATCTCCAAGCTCTCAACAATTGAAAAAAGAAAATTGAATTCAACAGAGCCGCCTGTAATAGTTACTGCAATTTTTGGGAATGTTTAATCGATTACAAATGGTCAAGGGACATTACTTAAATTGTTAGCTTGGATCATAGAGAGAATTGTCAACTGACTATAATTGGCCATTGGACATGACCTACATTGTTAGCTAGGATCATAGGAACATGACTCCTTATAACTTTGTGAGTACTGGCGAGCACAGTCAAAAATCTCCATCAAAACTCCTTGAACTCAAGTTTTAGTTAATAAGTTTTGCGAAGTTTTGTCCAGCTTTGCAAACTCTATGTTAAGTCATAGTAGGAGGATTCGACTGCGAATATGATGTTTTTGTACGAGAAAAATGTAATGAAAAAATCCAGTATGGTTCAATATAGAATTGGGAATTATATATCTCATAAAGACAAAGACAGGTATGTTCCTTCAGATTCACATGTGGTAGATATTTTGATGATGCCCCTAGCTGAGGGGAATTTTGAGATGTTGAGGGAGAGACTTGGATTGGTAGAGAGCGCTTGTGTTGCTTAGCGCATATTCTCCTCTAATATGGCATAGCATTGATGGCAAATCTCTACAATAGTTGCACCCTTCAACAAATCCATCATACCTTGGGTATTCTGCACAGTTGAGGGGCATGTTGATGATGGCACAACACTAGTTTGCTTTGAGAGGTGAGCTATATTTATGTAAAGTCTATAGAGGTAGAGGGTGCATGCCTGCATGTGCCAACCTTAGCGTATTTTCAGATTTAGCTATTGTTCTTCATTTCATTACCAATTCAAAATTAGGAAGTACCTTTTATGTTTTTAGTTTACTTTTTCATTTCTAGAAAAGCTTGCATGACTAATGAATTTTTTTCATTCTTGTTGATGTTTGTAGCTCAAGCAGGTACTTTTGAACAGGCCTGAGTATCTAGGTGTGCAGAAGTCGCCTAAATTCTCTTTAGGACACTTGCTCAAGTATTAAGTTGTTATTGTAACTTAGCCTAACTTAGGAAAAACACATAATGAACTATGTTGACTATTGAGCTAAAGAAACTTAGGAAAATTAAAGTATTTTACTTTAGTGATTATGATTAAATCTCCATCGTCAATCATAAGCGAGGCAAAATCTAATCTCGACTGCTAATCAATTTAGAGATTAGGGTTAGGGATTTAGTTCAATGTAAAGTTATAAAAGCAAGGCTAAGGAGAGGAGAAGGACACACCATATAGCGACACAAACCATTAAGAGAGGGGTTTCTCAAGTTAGGAGTGAGATGCTTAAGTGTGACAGGTCCAAGGAAGGTGCAAGGGTACATTGTTGGAGATCCATATCAACCAAGTTGATCAAGGATAGATCTAGGTCTTGATCAACTCGATCAAATCCAGGGTATGTTGTAAATGCATTTTCCTCAATTAAGCCATTGTCTTAGGACAAGAGCCCAAGTAGGTTTTGATTAAGATTTAATGAAGATTGATTTGATTGGGTAGAAAATGTATGTGCGACATGTGATTGAGATTGGTTGTGTAATATTTTGCTTTCGGTGAATAATTGTATTAAGAACCTAGGGATAGGGTTTGCTGGTGCAAGTAGGGATGGCAACTCGTGAACAGTGCGTCGGGACGAGGAGCGTTGTCAATACACTGGATGGGAAGATTGTTGTAGCTTGGGTTAGCTAGCCACCAAGTGAGACAAAGGGCTAGCCACAATTTTGGACGGGGTTGGAGTTTGGGAGGCCCGCATAAGGGAACTGGGCTATGGGGCATGGGGACAAGTAGCGGAGTGACAACTTGGTAGCTAGTTGGAGGCACCAGGGTGCAGGGTTGCAACTGCATAAGACAAAATTGAGGTCGAGGTTCAGTGACAGACTGCGCAAGTCAGACTGTTGGTAAAAGGTTGATCCGTGATGGAGCTGGACATAGGGACTTGTGTTGGGCGTGAGTAGGAGTTGGACATGGTGCGAAGGGGCTTTAGTGGCAGAGGTGCAATGTCGGTAGGTTGGGGGAGGCATTGTCGCCAGGACGGACAACCACATCGACAATAGAGAAAACATAACTGCAGGATGAGGTGAGGAAGACATGATGCAACAAAGGGTACATGGGCCATTGCTGGAATGCTGAGAAGCACAATTGTTAAGAGTTGGAATGCACGAGAGACAGGGTTCGAGGTTTGGGTCTAGCTAACAGGTCGAACTAGTGCAACAACAGGTCAACACAAAGGTTAATCGCAACTGGTTTAGGGGTGCCTAAAGGACTTTGTCAAGATGATTGTAGTGGGCTTTTAGTTTGAAGATAGGTTAGACAAACCCTCAAATTTCTTGTCTTGGAACACTAGGTTCACCTTGCTTCTCAAGGAAAATTATCTTTAGGAGATTGTTGAGAAGGTGATCCCATAGTCAACAAATGCCAAGGAGAAGGCCATTTTAGCAAAGAGGGAGATTAAGGCACAAAGGGTACTCTTAGATGTGATGAAGGACCATTTGATACCTCATTTATCCAATAAATCTGCCAAGTAGCGTTTGATGCTTTGGTGGGTTTATGCTAGAGCAAGACGTTTAATAGGAAAATGGTATTGAGTGACAAGCTTTGGTCTATGTAGATGACTAGATCTGACATAGTGACAAGTTAATGAAGATCACTCAGACCCATGATCAACTTGTAGCAGTGGGGGAAAAGCTGGACGACGCAGAGTTAGTAAACGTGGCATTGATTAGCTTCCCAAAGCCAAGGGATCCGTTCATCAAAGGAGTCCGTGCTCGAGAGAACCAAGCCTCATTTCATAGGCTATGGGATGGTTGCATTCAGGAGGAGATGAGGGTGCAATCAAAGGCCAAGGCCAACAAGTAGGAAGATGACGAGGGCATGGCTCTTGTTGGTATGATAGTGAAGAGCAAGGGAAAAGGTTCGAGCAAGAGTGAGTAGTCAGCCTCACATTTTGAAGAAGAAGAAGGACTTGACTAAGGTCAAGTGTTTTACTTGTCATAAATGATAATACATGACACTATGCTTCACAGTGTCACGAGAGGAAGAAGGGTAGAAAAGGTATTCAGTTAGCTATAGTTGCGTTGGTAAAGGCTCAAGTGGAAGAGTTTGCTAGGGAGTTTGATATTGAATTCTCACTTGTTTCCTTCTTTTCCTTGAGAACCATACTGGTTGGTGTGTGGTTACTGGACAGTGGAGCCACATGACATATGATAGGAGTAAAAGCGCTGTTTGACGACCTGACAGAGTGGGACTCAGATTTGCATGTGGAGTTTGATGTTGATACCAAACATGTAATAATGGGAGTTGGAATAGTAATATTCCAACTTGATGCAGGAGTTAGGTTGGAAGCGAAGGGCATGCTATGGGCACTAGAACTAAGATGGACTTTGTTCTCAGTCTCTATGATAGAGAAGGGGTTTGGTGTAGCATTCCAGGAAGGAAAGGCACTGATCTAACCCTTGGGATCTAGTTCAGACAATGGCCACACCATTGGAGTTTTGTTAATTTGGCAGCTCAGTGACAAATTCCAATCATTGGACTAGATTCCTCTTTCCGGGAGGACCAAATTTGACCTTTGAAGCACTGGATTCAGATAAGTGAAAGTGTATTTTTGAAATGAAGCCCACAATGCCACAATTAATCATTTCGGCCTAGAGGCTAATTAAGCCCCCCTCCAACACCTATAAATTAAGGTCACCTCAAGCTCATTTGGAAATTCATTCATCACACACATCTCTCTTCTTCATATGGTTTGATACATCTGAAATTGCATGAGTCTCTTCACACATGCGAACAAGAGGAAGAAGAAGAAATTACGGGAGGTCGAATTTTGTTTTGACCAACACTATGACTTTTGTTGACTTTTAGAGATTGGACATGGTTTCACTGATTTTGACTTGGGTTCTTGGACTATTTTGGAGCGTCGAATTTCTGAGCACACAACTCGAGATTTTCTGGGCACTTTGACTGTGGTTGACTTCAAACTTGCAACAAAGGTTTTAGTTGCCTTTGACTTTGACTCTAACCGAGATTGGAGGAGAATTTTGGGACTGTTTTTGAGGCATGTTGACCAGCGAAACAAGCCACATTTTTTGACTGTTGACCAAGTTCATTTGGAGGATTGTTGACCGTTGACCATTTGTTGTTGTTGACTTTGACCAGCATTGACTTTGACTAGATTTGACTATTGGCTCATATTTTGGAGTTTGGTTTGTTGTATTGTTGGATAAGTCAATCTTTAACTTTCATTTTTCTTTATGGACTTGGGCTCATTGTACTCTTTGCTGAACATTTGAGGACAATCTAATAAAAGAAGAATTTCAAAGGGTTTTCCCCCTTGTGGGGTTTTCCCCTGGTCTTTCACCAAATCAGTGTCTCTTATTGATGTGTTGATTATCTCTTATTGTCATTGCATTTATTGTTCTATCTTCAGTTACGGAATTGAATTGGAAAGATTAATTGTTACTAAATTGTTTATTGAAGAAGTGAATTGGGCTAAGGTAATTGAAATAACATAGAGCAGTGGAAAAATTAACAGGAGAGGGCAACTTGTATATGCTAAAGTGTAATGTTCCTTTTTTCTAGTGTTCCTCATGGCATGGTTAGGATGGACTTTTAGGGTTGAAGGTAGGCAAGTCACAGGTGTAGGTTTACTTCATCAGTGGCCCAATTGCTTTTGGAGATGTTTCATGGGGTTTTGAGGAGTTTTTATGGGATCTGATGATATTTGCTTGGCGTATTCCATGATCGGCACAACCTATCTTTCGTTTCGTTGCATTCCGACAACTTTTGAAAAACAAGGTTATTATTGGGCCTAACTCAGTTAATTATGCTTATGGTGGCATTCCGATAGGAATACTTGACATAACACCTTAGTGTAATAGCTCGTTGGAGCCAGAACGAGAATATCTACATGATGGAATGGTTATAAGTGATTTTCAGTGACCTGAGGAGGCGTGGTGGCCAATTTACCCTTTTCCCACATTAAAAAGAATATTTCAATTGAAATAAAATGAGGGAAAAATGCTCAATGAATAAAGTAATCATAAAATGGGAGGTTCTAGAGGGGTCCATCAGATCTATAAAAAGAGGAGGAGGCCATTAGAGGACATCTTGGATTTATATTTCTTCTTGTATGAAAGGTTGGGAACTCGGTTCTCTACTTCCTTGGTAGAGGACGAAAACCCTCGGGTGGTTTAGTGAGATTGGGCGAGTACCCATCTCTCCTTGGTGAATTCATCCAAAATTTACAGGAGAGTTTAGCCGTGGCAGTTCAGTTAAGTTTTGGTGGAGGGCCGGAGCAGATCCTTGAGGCCAGTTCTATCTCAGCTATATCAACGATTTTGTTATTTCAACATGTAAAACCCCAGTTTATATATTATAATAAAAGATGAGATTATTTCTGTAAATTGAATGGTAATTTTATGGAGAAACCTTGGTTGAATTAGTTTTTTGCCAAATCTGTATAATATCCCGTTTGGGATATTACATAAAGGGCCAACCTATTTGAGTGATGGTAAGAAGTAGAGAAGTGACAGAGAACAAGCAACAGGAAGCTTTGAAGGTTGAACAATTTAGAGGGAGTCAACCTTTAGGTTCAAGTGGGGAGGATTGGTCAATAGATCCTTCCGAGACTTCCAAGATGGTCTCTTGGTATGAGATGACCTTACAAGATGTTTAGGAGTAGAAGGCTTCTAGGAACGAGTCCAAAAGGAGCAGTTCGACGAGGATGACTCCAATTTAGGTGGTAGGGAAGGATTCCAGTTACCTTACAAGATGTTTAGGAGTAGAAGGCTTCTAGGAACGAGTCCAAAAGGAGCAGTTCGACGAGGATGACTCCAATTTAGGTGGTAGGGAAGGATTCCAGTTCAGAGGGAGTAGTCGTGGCAACAGATGTAGTTCTAGGATTGGAGCTAGTTTAGGTGGCAGAAGTACCTCCCTCGATTATGAGGGAGTGTTGATTTTTGTATCTCGGGTAGGTACTTGTGCACAGGCCTAGGTGTTTAGTCATGTAGAAGTTGCCCAGAGTCTCCTTAGGACACTTGCTCAAGTATTGAGTAAGTTGCTATTGTAATTTATCCCAAATCTAACTTAGGAAAAATACATAATTAATTATGTTGGCTATTGAGCTAATGAAACTTAGGAAAAGTGAAGTATTTACTTTAACGATTTTGTTTTAATCTCAATTGTTAATCTCAAGTGAGGCGAGATCTAATCTTGACCATCAGTCACTTTGGAGATTAGGGTTAGGGATTTAGCTCAATGTAAAGTTATAAAGACAAGGCTAAGGAGAGGAGAAGGACAACATATAGCAACACAAACATTGAGAGAGGGATTTTCTCAATTGAGGAGTGAGATACTCAAGTGTGCTGGGTTCGAGTAAGGTGTAGGGGTACAACATTGGATATCTAGATCAACCAAGTAGATCGACAAATCTAGGGCCTTATCCGTTTGATCAAATCTAGGGTATGTTTTAAATGTAGTTTCCTCCATTGGGCCATTATCTTAGGATGGGAGCCCAAGTAGCTTCTGATTAAGATGTAATGAAAAATTGATTTGATTGGGCAAAATATGTATGTGCCACATGTGATTGAGATTGGTTGTGTAATATTTTGCTTCGATTGAATAGTTGTGTTAAGAACCTAGTGGTACATTTATTTTAGTAGACATGTGATAAATCTGCTAGGAACTAATTATCAGGTTCTAGGTTTCGGAGTTAACAATTCTTAGACTAGGGTGCAGATTACAAAATAAGAGGGAGGCACACTACATGAGGATTTATCCTACTCTAATCTAGGCATATTCGTATAGGTGCCTTGCACATACATTCATGCATGTTGGATACTCTATCTTAGGTGCCTACAGTTAGTGTATTGCCTTGTAAACCCTAGCTTTCTTATTTTGTAAAAGATGCTAGCATCTTCATTGTTTGATATACACAGTTAGAGAGATTGGGTTATGAGGTATTAGCATCTAAGTCACTTGACACAATGATATACAACACAAAGGACACAAAAATATGAGTGTCTGACACGAGACATGGCAACCCCAAAAGTAGGACACAATATATATATATATATATATATATATATATGTTAAAATATATGTTAAAATATGCAATTGCGGTCAAATTCCACTTTGGACTACTCATTTGATGGAGATGATCATGGCATCAGATTCCACTTTCCGAGAGGACCAAAATCGACCTAAAGATCACCTCATTTGGACAAGCGGAAGTTGAGTTATGAATTATTTTATTCATACATATATTCTGGATTAGGTCGGCCCTATGCACATGTACCAATGGACAAGTCAAGTGGACCCTCATGGAAGCTTATAAATAGAAGAGACCTCAAGCTCATTTGGACACACATCAAGCTCTCTTCTCCTCTTTTATTTGGTCTTGGCTTGCACAAGTCTGACGGAGAAAGCTCGTTCAAGGGTTCGAAACTTCAGGATGAGGCTTGCACTAGACTAGGGTTTTCTGATTCAAAGTCGCTGGCACAAAATTGAGCATTTGGGTTTCTGGACGCTGGCACACAGTGGTCATGAGAGCGACTTTGGGTCCTTCGTCGTTGGCATAACAAAGTCTTCATGAGAGCGACCAAGAGTCTGGGTCAGTTTGGTCCTTTGTTGCTTGCACAAAATGGTATGGGAGTGACGAGCTGTGATAGTCACTATCATGTAGTTCACAAAGCGCGACCCTGTTTGACATAGTTATGGGAGCGACTGAGCTGCCATAGTCACTATCATGCAGTTCACAAAGAGCGACCCTGTTTCTCATAGTCGCTACACAACTTCTCCTCCCTGCGACCTGGACTCAAAGAGGAAATATTAGTGTTTCGAAGATTTCACTCAGTGACAGACGTGTTTGGCAGTAGGCTACATGCACTGATAGTACATTACAATTATCTACATCAGAGTTTTGATGTTTAGATGCATTTCATGGATATTCTAGTTGTTGTAAAGATATGGATCATTGTACTTTCTTTTGCTGAATCATTTGATGACAATCTATTAGAAGAAGATTTGCAAGGGTTTTCCCCATAGTGGGTTTGCCCTGGTCTCTGACCAATCCTGGTGTCTCTATGTGTGCATGCTTTTCTTCTATTGTTCCTTTATGTTCTATTGCATTGATGATGATGTTATTGTTCTTTCTACATAGTTGCATATGTTGATGAATAATGATGTAAATATGTATAATGTTATGATATTATGGGGTGAACTTAATGTGTTAATGGAGAAATGCAATTATCAAAGCAAAGAACAATATAGCCCTATGAAAAATTAACATGTTATCAGAGCTGGGTTAGAGAAAAGCCATGGAGATCACCTCCATGGAGACACTTTTGATGGAAGCAAGAAGAGGATGGTGGAGACCTAAAAGAATCCTAGGTATGAAGGAAACCCATGGTAGTTAGTGCATAAGGATTTGATAATTAGGGTTTGAGAGAAACCCTAGTTTATGGAAAAGGCTTGAGATTTGATGTACGAAACTCTAGCATGGTCTATGTGAAGATGCTCAAGCACTTGGGACAGATTTGATGAAGCCCTAGATGGCCGGTTGTTGATAAAGTTGATTGAAGGCAACATCTTATGTGGACCATGGATAGTGATGACTCTTGAAGGCTGGTTCAAGAGGGAGAGGATCACCTCTCATTGAAGATAAGTACTCCTTGACTTATGATATTTCTTTATGTCTTCACTCTTGTTTAGACTTATGGATTTGATTATTATGATTATTGTTTTGATCATTGCTTATACTTCCTGCATGTACATTTGAGTATATGGATGTATCTAACCTCCTTGATGAGATGTGATAAGTGGATCCCTCTTAAGGATAATTTGAGATGCAAGAAAGAAAATCTAGATCTGGAAAGAGGTAAAGAGGCACTTGATGTAAATGTGACAAGCACTACAAGCTGCCTATGAGAAGGTGTACAGGTATTTGAACGCTACAAGGTATGAAAGGTACATTGTTTCAATGTTGTGTTTCAACTATAACATTAGATGACTATGTAATCCTTATGGTATGTTGAGAATGTCTCCCTCGCAAATGGCTCATGCTTGCATATGAAAGAAATTTGGATTTATGTTTCCTATGATGAAATGTTGCACCTGGTATTGAATATTTTGATCATGTTGATCTTCTTGATTCTACGAGGCTACTTATTGCTGATCTTGGATATAGTGGCATGACTTGTTTTTTTGGCTAACATATGTTGTTTTGAGATCTTATTGGTGAAGAAGGCTAGTACCTTCGACTCTAGTAAGATACTCTTGACACTTGACATGCTTAAGACATGATGGATCTCTTATTAAAGCTACTTCCTTGATATCGATAATGCCTATGATAAGGATGATGAAAGTATGTTTGACACTCTTGTTTTGGTAAAGTTTT